>SJXQ01007874.1:0-116418 GCA_006408695.1 Aepyceros melampus
TTTCCCATGAAGTGATGGGACCAGATGCCATGATCTTCGTTTTCTGAATGTTGAGTTTTAAGCCAACTTTTTCACTCTCCTCTTTCACTTTCAACAAGAGGCTTTTTAGCTCCTCGTCACTTTCTGCCATAAGGGTGGTGTCATCTGCATGTCTGAGGTGATTGACATTTCTCCATAGGGGCTCCTTTCTGTTGCAGCATGCAGGCTTCTCCTTGCTGCGGCTTCTCTTCTCGCAGCCATGAGCACCAGGGCACACGGGCTTCAGTAGCTGTGGCTCACAGGCTTGGCTACCACATGGCATGTGGAGTCTTCCCAGACCAGGAATCAAACCCACGTCTCCCGCACTGGCAGGCCAATTCTTAACCACTAGACCATCAAGGAAGTCCCAGGAGAACTTGCCTAATCCACCTCCACCAGACTAATCATTACCTGATGCTCCTCCGCCTCCTTGTAAAACTTTTAGCCTGTTGATCCCCAGCACAGAGACCCCTCACCTGTCTCTTCACTCAGTTCTTCTCCCATCAGTTGAGTGCTTGCCAAGACTCCATTGTTTGTTCCCAACTCTGTTTATGTTTCTTACACTTGTTTATTTAATTGCATAATTGCATGGTTTAATGAAATATCCTTCCAGGCAATGATATGTGATTGCAAAAAGAGAGTAGCGGCTTCTTCAAAACTCATATTGAATGCTTGAGAAAAATGTTATAAAGGTGAGTCACTAAAACATACACCAGCAGATTAGATGTGAGTGAGACCATTGTAAAACATTTTTAAATGATCATAGAAATGTGGAGCAGACTCTTGAGAGTCCCTTGAACTGCAAGGAGATCAAATCAGGCATTATTGAATGCTTGAGAAAAATGTTATAAAGGTGAGTCACTAAAACATACACCAGCAGATTAGATGTGAGTGAGACCATTGTAAAACATTTTTAAATGATCATAGAAATGTGGAGCAGACTCTTGAGAGTCCCTTGAACTGCAAGGAGATCAAATCAGGCAATCCTAAAGGAAATCAATCCTGAATATTCATTGGAAGGACTGATGCTGAAGCTGAAGCTCCAATACTTTGGCCACTTGATGAGAAGAACTGACTCATTGGAAAAGACCCTGATGCTGGGAAAGGTTGAAGGCAGGAGGAGAGGGGGACAACAGAGGATGAAATGGTTGGATGGCATCACCGACTCAGTGGACATGAGTTTGAGCAAGCTCTGGAAGTTGGTGATGGACAGGGAAGCCTGGTGTGCTTCAATCCATGGGGTTGCAAAGAGTCAGACACGACTGAGCGACTGAACTGAAAAATGTGGAGGGTATCAGCACTTGGGTGGCTGTGCTCATGTTTTTAGGCTATTATTCCACTTGAAAAAGGCTTACCAGAACTTACAATGAATTACAGGTGTGGTTGGTACAAAAAAGATGCAGAACTCCAACCAGGGAACCATATGAGAAATGAAACAGGGGGTCTACACTAAAAATATTGGTTGTGTGGTTCAGTTGCTCAGTTGTGTCCAACTCTTTGTGACCCCATGAACTGCAGCATGCCAGGCTTCCCTGTCCTTCACCATCTCCCAGAGCTTGCTCAAACCCATGTCCATTGAGTCAGTGATGCCATCCAACATCTCATCCCTGTCGTCCCCTTTTTGGTGAGTGAGCATAAGTTTATGCTTTTTGAGGTAAGCAAAATCCTTAAGGTGTTTTTTCAAAATAATTTCCTGCTTTAATCAACTTCTCCTATTAAACATTTTAACTACTGCCCTGATGTCATTAGATTAAAAGGCTTCTGATGTTATTTTAAACTAGACCAGAAAGCAAACCATAGAGATCAAATGATTCATTCCTAAAGTAAGTCCTTTATATACACAGAAAAAAAATTACCTGGTTGAACTGGACAGTGACTTTGATTTTCGTTGTTATTTTTGTCATCTTATCATTATTGGAATGGGAACAGTGTTACAAAAGTATTGAGGCCACTGCCTTTAAGGCAGACTGCTCCGGTGAATTCCTAAATAAATGAGAATCTGTGCATTGAAGTTTCCCTTTGATTCCTTTTATATCTGAATAAGAGTTTTGATGTAATAAATTATATGTTGTAACTTAACATTTCCCATTCAACAATCTGGGATGCGTGCCTGTAATTATGAAGTAGGCAAATAAATAATTAAACTGACCTACTCTGGTCCAGAGGATATATGACAGTGTGAAGAGGAAGCAGAGCAGTGCTTATGCTGCTGTCCAGTTCAACCCAGTATTTCTATCTGAACCCAGAACATTAGATAAAACCACCATAACCAGGCAATCCACCAAATAGAGGTACTCTGACGAGGACTCTAAAACCAAGGCAACCCTCACTAGGGTAGTCAGGAATACCTATGGTATGGAAGAAGGGGAAAACAGTTTCATACATATATTTTCTTGGTAATTATACCTCAATAAAGCTGGAGAATAAACAACATACTCTCTCAGAAGTTTGTGCTTTTTACTATGGGAATAGCTTGAATGCTATGAGAATATGATTCAGTGAGAATTTAGAGGAATATTAGCTAAATGTGAGGGATTCCCAGGTGGTGCTAGTGGTAAAGAATCTGCCTGCCAGAGCAGGAAATGTAAGAGACAACGGGTTCAATCCCTGGGTCAGGAAGTCCCCTTGAGGATGGCATGGCAGCCCACTCCAATATTGTTGCCTGGAGAATCCCATGGACAGAGGAGCCTGGCAGGCTATAGTTCATAGAGTAGCAAAGAGTTGGACAAGACTAAAGTGACTTAGCACATATGCTAAGTGAACTATATTTTTCCTTTCCTATTTACACATATAAAAAAGCAGGAAAAGGTCATTTTTCAAGGATGCAATTATAGTTACTTTTGCCACAAGAATAGGCTCTTTAGGAACTCTTAGTAGTGAAGCTGATCAGTAACAAAAACTAAAACTAAGTCCCATAAGGGTAACAAGTTAGGATGTCAACACTAAAGACATGATCTTTGACAGCAATCTCTTTTGAAGACTGAGATGGATTCTGTGTTTTGAGTAGCAGAAGGAAACTAAAAATTGGCTCCAAAGAGTAAGACATGTCCTGTTCAAAGGAAGGAGCCTTCTGATGTTCAACAGGAAGATCGTGAGATACATAGAAAAAGATCCCCAAATTTGGACGGTACAGCAGAGAAAACTGGAGCCAAAACTGTTCCGCTCAAAAATATTTAGCTGAGGTCTGTCCTCATTCCTTAATGAAGAGGAATTGAAATTCTAGTCTCGTTGTCATCATTTGAAGTTTGTCATCTATGATTATGCCGAGGTTATATGAATGGCGGTAAGGCATGCAACTTTAAGATTGTCTGCTGCCTGAAAGATCAGCTCTCTCTCCTGCACTAGTCCTGCCCCTCACTCTCTCTTAAGAATTGGAACTCAGATATGTCCATGAACCAGCTTCAGCCAGGCAGAAAAAGACATGCTCTAGGGAACGGCAGAGCAAAAAGATGGATGAATCCTGGATTCCACAGTGACTGAGTGGAGCAGACCCGCCCCATTACCCAGAGTGGGACATACATAACTTCATTTAAACCACTTGAATTTGGAACTCTTCAACACAGTAGCTCAGCCTTTCCTGAAACTTTACAAAGATCATGAACTGGAATAACCATATGCATATCCAAAGCTGAGAAAGCTGACTTTCAAAAAAACACCGAAAGGAAGCAAAGATAAGAAAACTTCGTGCCTTAAAGAAATGAAGAGACTAAGCGTTATTGCTGTCTTCTCAGTTACTTGTACCATTCTTTCTTAGTATTCTCAAGTATTTTCATGGATGTCCTTTCAATAATCTCCATTTATGCTTGAGCTAGTTTGAGTTTCTGTTGCTTATATCTCTAAATCTCCAACTAAGACTGAGTTGGGGGAAGTAATAGGAAACATGAATAAGAGGAAGTACATCAAAATGTCACAAGCAGTTGTGTCAACGAGGTACGAATACATGTCATTTTTTAAAATTTATCCATTTCTTTTAATTGGAGGCTACCTCTTGAGAGTCTCTTGGACTGCGAAGAAATCCAGCCAGTCCATTCTAAAGGAGATAAGCCCTGGGTCTTATTTGGAAGGAATGATGCTGAAGCTGAAGCTCCAGTACTCTGGCCACCTCAAGCAAAGAGCTGACTCATTGGAAAGGACTGATGCTGGGAGAGATTGGAGGCAGGAGGAGAAGGGGACGACAGATGATGAGATGGCTGGATGGCATCACCGACTTGATGGAAGTCAGTTTGAGTGAACTCCGGGAGGTGGTGATGGACAGGGAGGCCTGGAATGCTGTGATTCATGGGATTGCAAAGAGTCAGACACGACTGAGTGACTGAACTGAACTGAACTGAACTGAATTACTTTACAATATTGTAGTGGTTTTTGCCATAGATTGACATGAATCAGCCAAGGGTGGACATGTGTTCCCCATCCTGAAACCCCCTCCCACCTCCCCCACCCCATCCCTCAGGGTCATCCTAGTACACTGGCTTTGAGTGCTCTGTTTCATGCATCAAACTTTCACATATGGTGATATATTTGTTTTGTTTGGTTTGGTTTGGTTTGGTTTCCAAACTTTATATAATGGAAAGACATTACTTTTCTAATAGAAACTTTTTTGAATGTTCTAAAAGTTTATACCAAAAAAAGTTTCTAGTGCAAAAGAGAACAAATGAGGAAAATAACTTTCTAAAAGCATTCTCTATTAGTCATATTTTGTGGTTGGGTGTGCCAGATATTCCATTAGTAACAGTAACTTTATCATATCTCTATCATGTGCAAGGCACTGTACTTGGAATTTCTAACATGTTATTTCATGAATCTTTCTACCAAAGTATAAGGAAAATATTATCCCGATTTTAAAGATAAAGCAATTGAGGCTCTGAGAGGTTAAGGATCTTTCCCAAGGTCCCTAGATGAATCACGGAGAAAATTGAGACTTAGGTTTATTGTCTAAACTGGTTTTAGAAAAGACAGAGGAACCAAAGATCAAATTGCCAACATCTGCTGGATCATGCAAAAAGCAAAAGAGTTCTAGAAAAGCATCTGTTTCTGCTTTATTGACTAAAGCCTTTGACTGTGTGTATCACAATAAACTGTGGAAAATTCTGAAAGAGATGGGAATACCAGACCACCTGACCTGCCTCCTGAGAAACATATATGCAGGTCAGGAAGCAACAGTTAGAACTGGACATGGGACAACAGACTGGTTCCAAATAGGAAAAGGAGTATGTCAAGGCTGTATATTGTCACCCTGCTTATTTAACTTCTATGCAGAGTACATCATGAGAAATGCTGGACTAGAAGAAGCACAAGCTGGAATCAAGATTGCCAGGAGAAATATCAGTAACCTCAGATATGCAGATGACACCACCCTTATGGCAGAAAGTGAAGAGGAACTAAAAAGCCTCTTGATGTAAGTGAAAGAGAAGAGTGAAAAAGTTGGCTTAAAGCTCAACATTCAGAAAACGAAGATCATGGCATCCAGTCCCATCTCTTCATGGGAAATAGATGGGGAAAGAGTGGAAACAGTGTCAGACTTTATTTCTTTGGGCTCCAAAATCACTGCAGATGGTGACTGCAGCCATGAAATGAAAAGATGCTTACTCCTTGGAAGAAAAGTTATGACCAACCTAGATAGTATATTCAAAAGCAGAGACATTACTTTGCCGACTAAGGTCCGTCTAGTCAAGGCTATGGTTTTTCCTGTGGTCATGGATGGATGTGAGAGTTGGACTGTGAAGAAGGCTGAGCACTGAAGAATTGATGCTTTTGAACTGTGGTGTTGGAGAAGACTCTGGAGAGTCCCTTGGACTGCAAGGAGATCCAACCAGTCCATTCTGAAGGAGACCAACCCTGGGATTTCTTTGGAAGAAATGAGGCTAAAGCTGAAGCTCCAGTACTTTGGCCACCTCATGCGAAGAGTTGACTCATTGGAAAAACTCTGATGCTGGGAGGGATTGGGGGCAGGAGGAGAAGGGGACAACAGAGGATTAGATGGCTGGATATCATCACTGACTCGATGGACGTGAGTCTGAGTGAACTCCGGGAGTTGGTGATAGACAGGGAAGCCTGGCGTGCTGCGATTCACGGGGTCGCAAAGAGTCTGACACGAATGAGTGACTGAACTGAACTGAACTGAGGTTTGTCTAACTTCAAAGCCCATCTCTTGTCACTAGGCATTAAATAAACTATATATATATATATATGCATTTTTTGTTTTTAATTGCTTTACGATGTTGTCTCTCTGCCATGCAACGACCTGAGTCAGCCATAGGGATGCATATCGCCCCTCCCTCTTGAACCTCCCTACCGCCCCTTACCGTAGCATCCCACCCCTCTAGGTCATCACAGAGCTCCAGGTTGAGCTCCTTGCATCATACAGCAAATTCCCACTGGCTGTTTTATTTATGGAATTGTATATGTGTTTCAGTGCTACTCTCTCAATTCATCTGATCCTCTCCTTCTCCCACTGTGTCCATAAGTCTGTTCTCTTTCTGTGTCTCTATTGCCGCCCTGCAAATAGGTTCATCAAGTATATTTTTCTAGATTCCATACATATGTGCTAATATACAATTAAATAAAAAATGTTTTAAAGAAAGAAAATCACATGCTAAGAGCTCACCCAATTTTTTTTTTTTTTTCAGCAAAGAACTCCTTTGCTGCTACTGTGATTGACAAGGGGCCTTCGATGTTACTTGCCTGAAAAGTGTTAGTTGCTCAGTCGTGCCCAACTCTTTGTGACCCCATGGACTACAGCCCACAAGGCTCCTCTGTCCATAGGATTTTCCAGGCAAAGGTACTGGAGTGGCTTTCCATTTCCTTCTCCAGGGAATCTTCCTGAGCCAGGATCAAACCCAGGACTCTTGCAGGGCAGGCAGATTGTTTACGACTGAGCCACCAGGGAAAGACTCTACTTGCCTAGAGTCCTCGCATTAACAGAGGGCACCTGGGAAGTGAGACGTTGTCTTAGTTTTCTCTGAACATCAGGCCTGTAGAACACACTGGCCAAGAAGCAATGACTTTAGGAGGTGATATGGTGATAATTTGCCATTATCCACACATAGTGCTCTAGTTAATAATTTGGGGGCATGTAGTACTTCTTTCGGAGAAGGCAGTGGCAGCCCACTCCAGTACTCTCACCTGGAACATCCCATGGACGGAGGAGCCTGGTGGGCTGCAGTCCATGGGGTCACAAAGAGTCAGCCACGACTGAGCGGCTTCACTTTCACGTTTCACTTTCCTGCATTGGAGGAGGAATGGCAGCCCACTCCAGTGTTCTTGCCTGGAGAATCCCAGGGACGCAGAGTCTGGTATTCCTTTACTCAGCATTAATTACGAAGAAATTGAAGAACATCAACCTGAATAAGCCCAAAGATACTCAAATGAAGGGGTTTTTTTTTGTTGTTTTTTAATTAACTAATGAGGACTCTGCAATCTCTAAAGGTACTAACCATGAAAAACATTGCTGAAATAAACTGTGTATTCTAGAAGGGAGCTGGTGATTGAAAAACAAGAGAGTCTTGCTGGAAATTTGTTCGTTTTGTAAATTGTAAGAGGTATTGGGAGGACTTTGCATCTAAACCTAACACTGCCAATCTGGATTTGTTTGTACCTCTTAGTGCACACTTGAATCCTTCAAATCTCTTCACTATTTGACCCTGTGAGGAAGGACACAATGTGGATTGTGTAGAAAGTCTGGATGGTGGTGCTACAATTTGAAAAAAATGTCTTCTTGTGGTAAGCCAAAGAATGCCCCGCCAGGGACTTCCCTGGTGGTTCAGTGGCTAAGACGCCACCCTCTCAATTCCGGGGGCTCAGGTTTGATCCCCAGTCAAGGAACTAGATCCCCGACGCTGCAGCTAAGGGTTCACATGCTGCAACTAGACCAGGTGCAGCCAAATACAAACAAAGAAACAGTATTTTAAAAAAAAAAATAATAATGCCCCTCAAAATGTCCTTGTTCTAATCTGCACAATCTATAAATATTTGGAGTTACATGACAAAGAACTAAGGCGGCAGATGGATGAAGGTGGCTAATCAGCTGGCCTCAAATTATGGAGATTATCCTGAATTATCCAGGTGGACCCAGTGTGTTCACAAGAGTCCATAAAGCGGGGAAATGAAAACAGATGGGAAAGAGAAGCAGATGCAGTCGTAGAAGCATGGTCAGAGCCATACAGGATAGGACTCAGCCTGCCATTGTTGGCTCTGAAGACAGAAGTAGCCACAAGCCAAAAATGCCTCGGTCTTTAGAAGCTGGAAAAGGCAAGGAAGCAGATTCTCCCCTGGAGCCAGCAGAAAGGACACAACCCTGTCGACGCCTTGATTTTAGCAGTTAGAGTGGTGTCAGACTTCTAGCCCTGAGAACTTTAAACAATTGGGTTGCCTTAGCCACTAAGTTTGAAATGGTGTGTTACAGCAGCAATAGAAAAAGACTGTACTACTAATGTGAGAGAGCTACTTGTGGACATGGGTAGATTAAAAAGCAGAAATTTCAAAGAGGCTGAGGTGAAAGAAAATCTGTCTGCCCCTCTGGCTCAAACTGGCCTCTGGAATGGTTTTCTGAAAGTGATTAGAGGGAACTACAATTAGTAATTGTGATACAAAAGAGAAACAATTGCTATGATATGGTGGCAGGATACTGAGAACTGTTCAGTACACTTTATGCCAGATTAATCAGATCTGAAAACACTCAGAAACCTTTAATAACCATAACAGGGATAGACAAGTCTTATGGAATCTGGGGAAAATCTGCCCTGTAGTCACTGACCCAGAATCAGAAGCACAGAATCATATGTTAAATGAGTTTTGGAAATGGATGAGTTAGAAATTATATAATCCAGTCCTCCTTTTTTTCTATTCATTTTTCATTTGTTAACAATGTTATTGAGGTATACTTGATACACAAAAAACTGCACAAATTTAATATATATAATTTATGAGTTTGTAGATACACAAGCACCCATGAAACCATCACCACAATCAAGGTGATGAAGATATCCATCACCTCTCACAGTTTTCTATGCCCCTTTGTTTTTGAGGCTTTTTCTGATAATAACGCTTAACGTGAGATCCACCCTCTTAAAAAAAATTTTTAATTGCACAATACAGTACTGTTAAATATAGGCAGTATCTTATACTAAGATTTTTGGAAGTTATTCACCTGACATAACTGAAACATTATACTCACTGAGAGGCTCCCTATTTTCCCCTCCCCCAGCCCCTGGTAACCACCATTCTACTGTCTGCTTCTGTGAATTTGATTATTTTAGACACCTCATGTAAGTAGAAATAGGTAGTATTTGTCTTTCTGCAACTGGCTCATTTCACTCAACATAAGTCCTTCAGGTTCAAACTTGTTGTTGCAGAAGACAAGATTTCCTTCTTTTTTAATGCTGGACCATATTTTCTTTATCCATTCATCCATCAGTTGACATTTAGGTTGTTTCCATACCTTGGTTATTGTGAACAGTGCTGTAGTGAACACAGGAGTACAAGTATCTTTTTGATATCCTGACTCCAAATCTTTTGAATATATACACAAAGGTAAAATTGCTGGATCATATGATAGTTCTATTTTTAATTTTCTGAGGAAACATAGTGCTTTCCATATGTATGGAAATATTTCAGTAAATACGTTAAATGAATGAGTTCAACTGCATCTTTGAATCTTAAAACAATGGTCCATAGTTGGCTGCATTACTTTACACCAGGCCTCCTAGGTGGTGCTCATGGTAAAGAACCCACCTGCAATGCAGAAGACATAAGAGACTCGGGTTCAGTCACTGGGTGGGGAAGATCCCCTGCAGGAGGGCATAGCAACCCACTCCAGTATTCTTGCCTGGAGAAGTCCATGGACAGAGGAGCCTGGAGGGCTACAGTCCATGGGGTCTCAGAGAGTCAGGCACGACTGAAGCGACTTAACACTCAGTTTACATTCCCACCAATGGTGTATAGGAGTTCCAATTTTCCCACATCCTCACCAGCCCATTCAATCCTCTTTTTATACTGGAAGGAAACTAAGGCTCATGAGATGAAATGGCTTGCCCAAAGTAGTTAATGTCACACCGATACAAGAACACAGGCGCCCTAATCAGAACATTTGCCTAAAAAGTATAGAAGCTGGCCACAGCTCCAGCCTCTATACTCTATTTCTTGATAAGCTCTAAAAGTAAACTATAGAAGCAAAATAGTTGCCTTTTAGTAGTGAGAAAATATAAATTATTCTAAATCCCAGTCAAAATTAAATATTAATGTTGGTCAGGAAAGAGATACTCTAAAATTAAAAAGCACCATACCCTCGGGAAAAAAAAACAACTTTTTCAGAATCTTGGTAGCAAAGTACCCTGGAAACACCAAGTAATACTCCCAAACGAAGTCCCTTCATCTACCTACATTTTGGGAAGCATGGAGAGCCTCTTTGAGACCCCAGAACTAATCTTTTTCCTTCAGTGTATGTTAGGCCCAGTCTTAACCAACCTCAATGATAATGATAAAGAAAGTGAAACTGTTAGTCGCTCAGTTGTGTCTGACTCTTTGCAATGCCATGGGCTGTAGCCCACCATGCTCCTCTGTCCATGGGATTCTCCAGGCAAGAATACTAGAGTGGGTTGCCATTCCCTTCTCCAAGGGATCTTCCTGACCCAGGGATGGAACCCGGGTCTCATGCATTGCAGGCAGATTCTTTACCATCTGAGCCACCAGGGAAGCCCAATAATGATAAGAGGAAGAAGAATAACAGCCCACATCACTGAGCACTCACTGCACGCCAGGACTACTCCAGGGCTCCACGTGTACCATCTCATTTAATTTTCACAGTAACGAAATCTTGTTATCCTCGTTTACACACAAGAAAACCAAGGCACAGGAAGGTTAAGGAACTTGGCGAAAGTCATTCAGCAACTGAATCTGAACCAAGCTAGCCTGTGGCCCGTGGTTTAGCTCTTGTTTAAACAAAGGGTTACAGAGGGGAAAGAATCAGATCTTTATCTGTGCATTTCCTGTGCCTGGCATAGTTTCAGCACAAACAAAGCAGAGGAGCCCTAAGTTCAGAGCTTGGGCTATGAGGTCAGACACTCCAGATTTTAGAGACACCAACACTCAGCACAATCTACGGTAAGTTATTTATTTTCTATGAATTTTCAGATTATTTAGCTAAAATAAGAAGAGTATAACAAACATATCTGCCTCATGAGATTGTTATAAAGATTAATGAGGGCTTAGCCTTCATTGAAAGGGCTTAGCCCTCATTGAAAGGGCTTAGCCTAGCACCTGTATTTGATAAATAATAAGCAAGACGGCATAACTGGGAGTTATTTTGTTATCTCTCTTTGCCTTTCAAAAAAATCTTTTAAATCTTCCAAAAACCTGAATGTTTCCCAAATTCTCTCCCAAGTATGGTGAAAAGTCCATTTAAAGAAGAATAAAAATTTTTTGTTACTTAAAAATCATACAAAAACACTCAAAAGAGGTTTGACTCAACACTCAGAAGGGAAGCCAGGCTAAAATTTGGTAAATATGGCAATGGCAATGGAAGAGAACTAGTAAAACACAGAATTTTGTGAATATATATAGGAGTATTTTCAGGTCAGCAAACCTTAGAAATCACTCAGACAGTTTTCCAGTTACTCACTGGTAGATATTCTTTTGGGTAATTCTCTCTGTTCCATCTAGTACTGCTCCTGTGACACTGGTTTCCAAACCTACTTTTCTTGGCCTTCCATCGACAAATATTAATTTTTTTATTAAAAGAATTTTTATTGTGGTAAAAATCACATAATATATAACATACTATTTTAACCATATTTACATTTCAATGGCACTAAGTACATTCACATTGTGGTACAGCTCTCACCATTACCTATTTCCTGAATTTTTTACTTTCCTAAACTGAAACTCTATCCCCATTAAAAAAAAAAAAAAGGCGGAGAGGGGTAGTATTATTGAGTTCCAAGCTGTGTTTGCTTAGAACTTTGCATACACTGAAAAAATAGAAAGTGTCACTGTCAAAGTATGGCATGGAAGATTGCTAGAGATTATGAGAGGCCTGTAATCTCCCTAAACAAAAGCTTGATGATTGAGTTTGTGGAGGGCACGGATGGGGTGACTTACAAAGGGGAATCGTTATATTTTGTTCTTTGCTTTTTTGTATTCTACACTCTTAACCAAAATTTTAATATACTGATGTATTTGTTATATGATAAAGACAGGTTATGAAGGTAGAACCAGATGGTTAAAAAAGAACAATGTATAAAATAATAACAGCTTTTATTGAGTTCCAAGCTGTGTTTGCTTAGAACTTTGCATACACTGAAAAAATAGAAAGTGTCACTGTCAAAGTATGGCATGGAAGATTGCTAGAGATTATGAGAGGCCTGTAATCTCCCTAAACAAAAGCTTGATGATTGAGTTTGTGGAGGGCAGGGATGGGGTGACTTACAAAGGGGAATCGTTATATTTTGTTCTTTGCTTTTTTGTATTCTACACTCTTAACCAAAATTTTAATATACTGATGTATTCGTTATATGATAAAGACAGGTTATGAAGGTAGAACCAGATGGTTAAAAAAGAACAATGTATAAAATAATAACAGCTCCCATTTATTAAGTGTCAACAAATGTCATGGGGCAGGCATCGAGCCAAACACCTTTTATATATTTTTCAGTTTAGAAGAACTCTAAGATGGGTGAGACCGCTCTTCTGTGGACTTTAACTGCATCATTTCGTATAATGTCCACAACCACGCTATGCGATCACTACTATTACTATGTCCCATTTCACAGGCACAAGAGACTGATTAAGCCAATTATCCTCATTAGTAGCAAAAGTGGGCACTCTTCATTAGTAGCAAAACTGGGCTCTCTGACACCAGCCTCTACACTCTGAGCACTACATTTTAGAGGAGAGAAAAATCTATATAGCTGGTAGGCCTACACATCCACATTCTGAAGAATACCAGCTGTATTACAAACTCTCACCCTATTTCAGGGAGAAGAACAAGGAATGAGTCTGTAAAGTAAAAGAGAGACGTTTTAAAATTTCTCACATGCATGCCTCTAAAAAATAGGGCAATGTGATGTCAGTTCAGACAAATCCACCATTATGTCCTCTTTGGTTTCATTGTGAGAGCCAGTTCCTAGGCAGGTTGATAAGAAGTCCTGGGGTCCCCAAGGAGAGAGGGGTCTGGAAGTCTCAAGAAGGAGAAAAGGACAAACTTTTTTTCCCTCTACATTCCTTATGATTTTATAACAATAATATATCCTGCTTGAGGACAGTTTCTGGAAAAAAACCTTCTGGCTAATCCTGTTATCTTAAAATGTAAATTATGGGAGTGGGTCTAGTAAGGTTTTTACAACTTCTAGACATTCTTGAGATGGACAGTGCAGAAGCATGGCTGAGAGGAGCTACCCTTCACCCAAAGTGAGGGGCAGTGACCGAGAGTGCCAGACTGCATTGGCACAGGAGCGGCCAAGAGGAGCTACCTGAAGTCCGAGGTCAGGGGCGGTGGCCGGGAGGAGCAACCCCACATCCAAGGAGCGGAGGCTGCACAGGCAAAGGAGGACCGAGAGGAGCTACTCCACATTCAAGGTCAGGAGGAGCAGCTGCGCTTTGCTGTAGCAGCCATAAAGAGATACCCCACGTCCAAGGTAGGAGAAACCCAAGTAAGACAGTAGGTGTTGCAAGAGGGCATCAGAGGGCAGATACACTGAAACCANATGATTATCTGGGTCATGAAGATCTTTTTTGTACAGTTCTTCCATGTATTCTTGCCACCTCTTCTTAATATCTTCTGCTTCTGTTAGGTCCAGACCATTTCTGTCCTTTATCGAGCCCATCCTTGCATGAAATGTTCTCTTGGTATCTCTAATTTTCTTGAAGAGATCTCTAGTCTTTCCCATTCTGTTCTTTTCCTCTATTTCTTTACATAATCTTAGAAGATACATATTATTATTAACCCCATTTTATAAGTGAGGAAACAGAAGAACATAGTAAGGAAGTTTCCCAAGATCTCAGCACTAAAAGCCACAGCAGACCAGAACAAAAATCTCAGGCCCTTCGGGACCTAGAACCTTGC
The DNA here is from genome assembly GCA_006408695.1 of Aepyceros melampus. Classification (NCBI taxonomy): domain Eukaryota; kingdom Metazoa; phylum Chordata; class Mammalia; order Artiodactyla; family Bovidae; genus Aepyceros; species Aepyceros melampus. Next base: position 14,075 of record SJXQ01007874.1, read on the forward strand.
TCTTGACCTCTAAGTCATGTCTCATTCTTATCTCTAAAATTCTTCACTTAATGAAACAAGGACTCCTGCATTCATCTCTAATTTAGGGTTTGGGTAGTATAATTACAAGAAGAACCTGAAATATTTTGTTTGAACAGGAAGGAAGAAAAGGCTCAAAGAGCCATGGGTTATGTCAAAAGGACATGAAAAAGTCCATGAGGAAGAGTCTTTGCAGCTAAATCTGTGACATCTTGAATATGAAAATGAATAAAAATCTTCAGAGACTGTCATTTTGAATAAAAGAAGGATACCTTGTTGGAGGAGGTGGAAAGGGCATGACCTGACTGCAGGTTGATCCCTGGCTAGATCTAGGCTATCTGAGGCTCCTGAACCCTTCTCCTGTCCATGGCTGTGCCTACTGTTTGCAACTTGGTGGATATAAGTTTAAGCAAACTCTGGGAGATAGTGAAGGACAAAAAAGCCTGGCATGCTGCAGTCCATGGGGTCACAAAAAGTTGGTCATGACTGAGAGGCTGAACAAAAAGCACTGTTCCGATACTAAGAGCCCTTTCAAGTTCAAAGCCTTGATACAGTGAGGTGTATTTGAGACCATCTAGACTGAATATATGACTGAACCTAGTCAATGCCCCTCTAAACTTAAGAGTTGCAAGGGGTGAGCTCAGAGATCTTCTTGTCCTGCAGCACTAAAGACAAGCCTCCTATGTAAGTTTCCTTGTTTATTACATTAACCACCTACCAACCTAGAGTGGTCTGCTTCATTTATTGGTCTCTCTTTGCCCTCCATATACTGGGGTGAGTTTCAGATTTCACCTGGGAATTTTCTAGCATGACAAACCAACACCCATTGTTATTATTCTAATGTGTGTGTGTGTGTGTGTGTGTGTGTGTTAAGCTCAACATTCAGAAAACGAAGATCATGGCATCTGGCCCCATCACTTCATGGGAAATAGATGGGGAAACAGTAGAAACAGTGTCAGACTTTGTTTTTTTGGGCTCCAAAATCACTGCAGATGGTGACTGCAGCCATGAAATTAAAAGGCGCTTACTCCTTGGAAGAAAAGTTATGACCAACCTAGATAGTATATTCCAAAAGCGAGACATTACTTTGCCGACTAAGGTCCGTCTAGTCAAGGCTATGGTTTTTCCTGTGGTCATGTATGGATGTGAGAGTTGGACTGTGAAGAAGGCTGAGCGCAGAAGAATTGATGCTTTTGAACTGTGGTGTTGGAGAAGACTCTTGAGAGTCCCTTGGACTGCAAGGAGATCCAACCAGTCCATTCTGAGGGAGATCAACCCTGGGATTTCTTTGGAAGGAATGATGCTAAAACTGAAGCTCCAGTACTTTGGGCACCTTATGCGAAGAGTTGACTCATTGGAAAAGACCCTGATGCTGGGAGGGATTGGGGGCAGGAGGAGAAAGGGATGACCGAGGATGAGATGGCTGGATGGCATCACAGACTCAATGGACGTGAGTCTGAGTGAACTCCGGGAGTTGGTGATGGACAGGGAGGCCTGGCGAACTGCGATTCATGGGGTCACAAAGAGTCGGACACGACTGCGCGACTGAACTGAACTCAATACTGTTCAGATAAATTATATGAAACTCCTACATACTATTGGTCCTGGTTTGGTTCAGTGTGCATTATGTGCATGCAGGTTCGCTCAGTAGCTCGGTCATATCTGATTCTTTGGGACCCCACAGACTGTAGCCCACCAGGCTCCTCTGTCCAAGGGATTTTTCCAGCAAGAATACTGGAGTGGGTTGCCATTTCCTCCTCCAGAGGATCTTCCTGACCTAGGGATGGAACTTTAGTCTCCTACATCTCCTGGATTGGCCAGCAGATTCTTTACCGTTGAGCCACCTGGGAAGCCCCTCAGTACACACTAGGGATGGCCAAAGACATTTGCTGAGAAATGGCATCTTTGGATTTTGTGGGCCAAACAAGACCAAGGGTGCCTCCCTCTCCTACCCCTAGGAAACACTCAGCCCCTAGAACACATTTCATTTTGGGGAATTTCCTCTTATCTTTGCATCTTTGCAGTAGCTCTTCATTGCCTTTCAGGCCCCCTTCTTAGACAGTGGGCGAGGATGACAGAGCAAAAGTAGGAGGTTGGAGCCTGGGGCTCACACCTGCATTTGTTTCCAAGGAAGACAAGAAAGGGAAAAGGAAAGAAGGTGAAAACTGACCCCTAAGAAACTGACCCAAGAAACTAAGCTGTGGGGACTGCGGGTTTTCTGGGGAATGTACGTGGCAGCTGAGAGTGGTAAACACTGTAACTCCATCTGAAGTCTAAGTTTTGCATTCTGAGTCTGCCAAGTGAGACAATCTCATGAATATAGAAAACCATTCCTGCTTACCTCACAAAGTAGAGTGTTTGAAAGAAGCTTGTGATGTAGTAAGTGCTATATAAATGTAGGACACCTGTGATTTTGTGTGGTGGGCTGGGAATGCCAGTTTAGAATTTTCAGAATGTTTGCAGACAACTGAGAAGTCAGCAAATAAAAAGAGTGAAGAAACATTTGCCCATAGACACAATAGCGCTCCATTTCAGAGTTCTTTCCAAGAGCTGATCCCAACATTTTCTATCTGTTAAACTCAGACTGAAAATACATATTCTCCTTGAAGTGTTTCCTTGCTTTTGATTTCTCAACTTCTTGGAGATCTCTTGCCTGCCTGCTTCCTTTCCTCCATTCCTGGGGATCCAGATACCTCCGTGGGTTTGACCTGGAGAAGCAAGTAGTGTCCTCCCCCTTACAGGCTTTTAAAATCTTTCCTTCATTCCTTTATTTCTTTGTCTTATGGCAAAGTTCCCCACCTCACCTTCTCCCCTCACCCTTATCTCCTTTGAGTTAAGGCTCATGATCATGGGATTATTGGAGAAGGCGATGGCACCCCACTCCCGTACTCTTGCCTGGAAAATCCCATGGATGGAGGAGCCTGGTAGGCTGCAGTCCATGGGGTCGCTGAGAGTTAGACACGACTGAGCGACTTCACTTTCACTTTTCACTTTTATGCATTGGAGAAGGAAATGGCACCCCACTCCAGTGTTCTTGCCTGGAGAATCCCAGGGATGGGGGAGCCTGTTGGCTGCCATTTATGGGGTCGCACAGAGTCGGACACGACTGGAGTGACTTAGAGCAGCAGCAGCAGCAGCAGCAGCATAGGATTAAAATTGTCATTATCTCTTCTCATTTCCAGGGCTTCCCCAGTGGCTCATTGGTAAAGAATCCACCTGTCAATGCAGGAGACTCCAGAGATTGTGGGTTCGATCCCTGTGTGGGAAAGATCCCTTGAGGAGAAAATGGTAACTCATTCCAGTATTCTTGCTTGGAGAATCTCAAGGACAAAGGAGCCTGGCAGGCTACAGTCCATAGGATCGCAAAGAATCAGACACGACTGAGCAGCTGAACACACACTTCTCATTCCCAGAGATAGTGAGGAGGGGAACCTGGAATGGACGGATTATCAAAGCCATTGTTGTCCACTCAGTCATGTATGACTTTTTGTGACCCCATGGAATTCAGCACACCAAGCTTCCCTGTCCTTCACCATCTCCTGGAGCTTACTCAAACTCATGTCCATTGAGACAGTGATGCCATCCAACCATCTCATCCTCTGTCATCCCCTTCTCCTGCCTTCAATCTTTCCCAGAATCAGAGTCTTTTCTAATGAGTGAGTTCTTCACATCAGTTGGCTGAAGTATTGGAGCTTCAGTTTCAGCATCAGTCCTTCTGATGAATATTCAGGGTTGATTTTCATTAGGGTTGACTGGCTTGATCTCCTTGCAGTGCATGGGACTCTCAAGAGTCTTCTCCAGTACCACAGTTCAAAATCATCAGCACTCAATCTTATTTATGATCCAACTCTCATATTCATATATGACTACTGGAAAAACAATAGCTTTGACTAGACGGACCTTTGTTGGCAAAGTAATGTCTGCTTTTGAATATGCTATCTAGGTTGCTCATAACTTTTCTTCCAAAGAGTAAGTGTCTTTTAATTTCATGGCTGCAATCACCATCTGCAGTGATTTTGGAGCCCCCTCAAAATAAAGTCTGACACTGTTTCCACTGTTTCCCCATCTATTTCCCATGAAGTGATGGGACCAGATGCCAATTAGCCTCTTAGATGAGAGACAATTGTGGAAATGCTCACCTTCAGGAGACAGAAAGCTCTAGATGGCGATACGAATGATAATCAGATACTGGCGAAAGAGGCAGATATTTAAAAACAAAGTCAACAGGGCAATGAGGGAACAATGGAAAAATGTATAAAACGCCCTCTGGGGTTGGGGTGGGGGTGTGTGGAGTCTCAGGGAGCGAAACTCAAGATAAAGTCGCCTTCTGGGTTCTCAGGTCAGATACCTGCGAGTACTCTTGATCACCTCTCACAGAAAGTTCTTTTATCACACAGTCCGGTTTTCCTACCTTCTTAACGTCTCTCAGAGAGCTCTGTCAGCGTCTCCTGCCTCTGGTCAACATCCTTCGTGAACCCCTTCCTCTTCTATGGGGACCACAACATCAGCTCCCTAAGCGAGCAGATGTGCTCCCCACCCCCGTATCGTCAGACACGATATCAGGGCGTTTAGGACCACTTGGCCCAGAGCCAAGACCTTGCGTGAGAGACGGTCGGCTCTGCCAAACAAGGCCAAACACAGTATCTCAAAAAATAGGACTTTTCTACACACCATTACTAAAGTGAATTCAACATGGATACGATTTAGGAGAGTGTTCTAAAACGTGTGTGGCGCTTTTTCTGCGTAATACTTAAGTTCAGAATCACGTGATAAAAATACGTTCCAAGCGTGATTTTGAATTTAAATGCCATACACTACATGCCAGGCAGGTCTGAGTCTTTCGTTTTTGTTTTCATTTTACCACATGTTGCATGTACCCATTTTGAAAGGTGGAGTGTTTTTTCAGTACTTATGAAGAGAAACAGCACTCTCCTGCTCCACTCTGCCATACAACTGATCCTTATTCCTTAAATGCAAGAAGGTATCAATCTTCTAGGGGCTTATCATGGTTTTATATCTACATTGATATGTGACAAGCTTGTCAGAGTACTTCTTGATTTCTAGCCTTCTGATTGCTTTCTCACTATGGTTGATGAGAATTTAATTCTTTAAAAAAAGGTGTTTTTTTTTTTTTTCTTACACTTTATATATATATTTATTTAGGTGCACTGAGTAGCTTTTTGGAATCTTAGTTCCTTAACCAGGGATCCAACTGCAGGCCCCAGAAGTGAAAGTGTCCGAATCCTAACCACTTGACCGCCAGGGAATTCCTGAGAATTTAGTTCTTTTGGCACCTCATTATTTACTCCCCCTTACATTCTCTCTTCATAAAGTGTAATTTCTGGGTAAATTACAGTGTTTTCATTATCATGATCACAATTTTCACAGTATATTAGCCATATTCATAGTGGGTCTGATTATGCTCTTTCTGGTACAACTTCTCTTCTTCTAGACTCAATTTTGTTGCATTTATTTCAATCGCTAGTCATTCATTAATTCCCCACACCTCTGATGACCATGCATGACGTGCTAGGTCACTTCAGTCATGTCCGACTCTTTGCAGCCCCATGGAGTGCAGCTCACTAGGTTCCTCTGTCCATGAGATTGTTCAGGCAAGAATGGAGTGGGTTGCCATGCCCTCCTCCAGGCTCTGATGAGCATATAAACCAAAAATAAACCAGATATTCTCAGTTTTCTTTTCCCCCGGAGGCCTCAGTTTCCCTCCTCCAATCTGTGTCAGCTGTGCTCTATGCTTCTCTTCTTACTGTTATCCTGGAATTTGCCTTCTCCATCATATTGGGACTTTCCTCCCCCTCTTTCCTCTGTTAGAGCTAGAATTTTCTGGACCCCATATTGTTCTTTTTCTTGGATTTTTCTATCATTTTGTGGATCATAATTTTGAGTAGCTTCATGACAATAGGTCATCAAGATTAATTTTTTTGAGATTGCATGTTTGGCTGGATGTATACTGGCTGAAATATTCTTTCCAAATTTCAAAGGTAATTCTTGTGATCATTTATGCTTTTGGCAATGTGAATTTCAATGTCATACTGATCCCCAGTGCTCTGTAGGTAAATATTTTTCTATCTGAAGAAAATAAATGAGTTCTCTCTTCATTCTTTATGTTTCTCTGTGTGTGCATGTTAAATTACATTTATCTGGCTGTGGATTTGGTAGCTATTGTTTTTTGATAGCTATTTTAAATTTGATAGTTAATGTCTTTCCATGTTAAAAAATGTTTTTATACTTCTTTGCTGATAACTTTATCTCTGTTCTTTTTTGCCTTCTCTTTAAAGATTTCATTATTTTGATTTTGGCCATCCAAACAAGTCTCTTAAATTCTATTCCGCTCCCCCCCCCATCTTTTTGTTCTACTTTCTATAAGAAATAAATGAAATAGTAATGAAGAGAACAATAGCAAAAATCAATGAAACTAAAAGGTGTTCCTTTGAAAAGATAAACAAAATGGATAACCTTTAGCCAGACTCCTCAAGAAAAAACAGGAGAGGACTCCAAAAAATTAGAAATGAAAAAGAAGTTACAATTGATACAACAAAAATACAGACGATCGTAAGATACTACTACAAGCAACTGTGGGCTTCCATGGTCACTCAGACAGTAAAGAATCTGCTTGCAACGCAGGAGACCTGGGTTTGATCTCTGGGTCGAGGTGATCTCCTGGAGAAGGGAATGGCTACCTACTCCAGTATTCTTGCCTGGAAAATTCCATGGACAGAGGAGCCTTTATTTTCTTGGGCTCCAAAATCACTGCAGGTAGTGACTGCAGCCATAAAACTAAAAGACACTTGCTTCTTGGAAGAAAAGCTATGACCAACCTAGACACCATATTAAAAAGCAGAGACATTACTTTACCAACCAAGGTTTGTCTTGTCAAAGCTATTGTTTTTCTAGTAGTCATGTATGAATGTGAGAATTGGACTATAAAAAAAAAAGCTGAGCGCTGAAGAATTGATGCTTTTGAACTGTGATGTTGGAGAAGACTCTTGAAAGTCCCTTGGACTGCAAGAAGATCCAACTGGTCCATCCTAAAGGAAATCAGTCCTGAAGATTCATTGGAAGGACTGATGCTGAAGCTGAAACTCCAGTTCTATGGCCACATGATGTGAAGAACTGACTCACTGAAAAAGACCCTGATGCTGGGAAAGATTTAAGGCAGCAGGAGAGGGGGACGACAGAGGATGAGATGGTGGATGGCATCACTGACTCAATTGACAGGAGTTTGAGCAAGCTCCGGGAGTTGTTGATGGACAGGGAAGCCCGACGTGCTGCAGTCCATGGGGTGGCAAAGAGCTGGACACAACCTAGCAACTGAACTGAACTGAGGAGCCTGGCAGGCTACAAACCATGGGGTCGCAAAGAGTTGGACACGACTGAGTGACTAACTCTTCACTTTAATTTCACTTCACAAGCAACTATATGCCAATAAAATGTATAACCTGGAAAAAATGGACTAATTCTTAGAAAAGTCAACCCTCCAAGACTGATCCAGGAATAAGTAGAAAATATGAACAGACCAGTCACAAGTAATAAAAGTGAAACTGATTAAAAATCTTCCAACAAATAAAAGTCCAAGGCCAGATGGTTTCATGGTGAGTTATATCAAGTATTTAGAGAATAAATAACACTTATCCATTTCAAACGCTTCCAAACATTGAGGGAGGAACACTCCCAAGCTTACTGTATGAGATATCAAAAGCAGAAAAAGATATCACACACACACAAAAAAAACTACAGATCAGCATCACTGATGAACATAGATCTGTGGCCAGAATGATTTTTCCCTGAAAAAAATCAATACATCTACCCTTATGGGTAGTTCAGAATTTGAAACTATGCCCCAAACTAAAGGTTGTGCATAAAACTAAAGTTTTGGCCCATGTTTGAAATAGTGCAGTGGTTCCTGAGTTCAAGTTTCAACAGAATCAACGATTGTAAAATTGAGATTACTGGGATCCACCCCCAGAGTTTCTGACCCAGTGTGTCTGAGTGGGGCCTGAGAACCTGAATTCTGACAAGCTCCCAGGTAGTGTAGATACTGCAGGTGGGGGACGTGCTTTCAAACCAGCCCTAGAGCCGCTCACTCAGCTATTTCAGAATCTCTCCACAAGGTGGCGCAGTGGGAGCGCTTCTGGACAGGCTATCAGCCCGCTCTTCTCTAGGTGGTCAGTGGGCACCTCTGTACCAGGGACCTTCCCCACCACCTGCTGATCCCTCATCCTCTTTTACTTTAAATTGTTAGGACTCAATTTTCGCTGCGGCGTTTCAGACCTCAAAAGTAATACAGTTTTAAATGAAACAAACTAGTAATGAATTATGTCTTTAACACAGGACCATATGCAAAAATAAACTAAAAATGAGTAAAGACTTAAATATAAACCTGCGGCCATAAAACTCCTATAAGAAAGCATAGGCAGTGAAATGTTTAACTTTGGTCTTAGCAAGGTGTTTTGGGTTTTTTCTAAGGCAAGGTCAACAAAAGCAAAAATAAACAAATGCGACTACATCAAAGTAAAAACCTATTGTACGGAGAATGGAATCATTAATAAAGCAAAAAGACAACCTATTGAATGGAAGAAGATATTGGCTTGGAGGACGAGCAGTGGGCACTGATTCTCGTAGAGAGGCAAGTGAGTTGGCAAAACAGGGACAGAGGCTTAAAGACATTATTTAAAGGTATAAAGATAAGCAACAAGGGAATCAAAATGAATTGGAAGCTTATAGCATAGTAACTAGTGAAAATTGTGATGTAAGATTTTGAAGAAGAGTAACAGAGTTAACCACCAGAAAAGCATTAGCAAAACAGTTACTAGTGTGGGAGGGAAATTTTTCTTCTACCAATGTAGGTCCCTGGGGTCAGGGGTCTGTTTAACAGGAGAGAGGCTTATTTCACACGTGTGGAGGACCACTCAAAAGTGAGTGGCTCCTTGAAAAGGTAGGGTGAGGGGTATACACTACTATAACAAAAGCACAGGGTTGGGGGGAGTAGGGGTGGGGCTCCTGCAGAAAGTGTGAAGGTTTTGATAGAGTTTGATATCAATGAGTTATTGCAGTTACTTATACATTACTTTGCCAACAAAGGTCCATCTAGTCAAGGCTATGGTTTTTCCAGTGGTCATGTATGGATGTGAGAGTTGCACTGTGAAGAAAGCTGAGCACCGAAGAATTGATGCTTTTGAACTGTGGTGTTGGAGAAGACTCTTGAGAGTCCCTTGGACTGCAAGGAGATCCAACAGTCCATTCTGAAGGAGATCAACCCTGAGATTTCTTTGGAAGGAATGATGCTAAAGTTGAAACTCCAGTACTTTGGCCACCTCATGCAAAGAGTTGACTGATTGGAAAAGACTCTGATGCTGGGAGGGCTTGGGGGCAGGAGGAGAAGGGGACGACAGAGAATGAAATGGCTGGATGGCATCACTGACTCGATGGACATGAGTTTGAGTAAACTCCGGGAGTTGGTGATGGACAGGGAGGCCTGGCATGCTGTGATTCATGGAGTCGCAAAGAGTCAGACACGACTGAGCGACTGAATGGAACTGAACTTATGATATTGTAATGTTGTGATTATTAATAGATTGATGAGTTACTAGCTAATCAAGTTATGAAACATTGTCTAATTCTAGTTCTTATAGTCCCCTGTTCAAGTTTCTAAAAATAACAAAGTGGGCGTTAACTTTGAGATGTTTTTGTTGCTCAGTCCTGTTGCTCAGTCGTGTTGGACTGTTTGCGACCCCAGAGACTGCAGCATGCTAGGCTTCTCTGTCCTTCACCATCTCCTGGAGCTTGCTCAAACTCGTGTCCATTGAGTCAATAATGTCATCCACATCTCATCCTATGTCGTCCCCTTCTCCTCCTGCCCTTAATTTTTCCCAGCATCAGGGTCTTTTCCAATGAGTTGGCTCTTCGTATCAGGTGGCCAAAGTATTGGAGCTTCAGCCTCAGCATCATCTCTCCAATGAACATTTAGGATTGATTTCCTTTAGAATGGACTGATTGGATCTCCTTGCAGTCCAAAGGACTCTCAAGAGTCTTCTTCAATACCACCGTTCAAAAGAATCAGTTTTGAGATATTATTAGACTTTAAAAATGTATTGATTAATCCTCACAGTTACTTCAAAGAAGATACATATTTAAAATGTTTAGAACATGTGCCATCCACTCTTCATCCAACTGGTGTTCTGTGCTTGCATGGGGCTGTGCAGTGAGAGCCCACTAAGGCCGCTGGCTTCCCAGAGCCTTCAACATTCCTGCTCAGATCCTCAGACTTTGAGCCAGCTAGGGAGCAAGCGCACAGAAACCAAGGTTTGTGAAATGCCCATGAAACACTTCGAGAAAGCCACAGTGTCAGCCTCGGTCTTTAGATGAGGAAGGCAGGGTTCTCCAGAAAATGGAACTGATAGCATGTGGGTATACATACGTAGATAAGATGTATGTGTGTGTATGTGTATATGTATGTATGTGTGTGTGTGTGTGTGAGAGAGAGAGAGAGAGACTGATTTTGAGGAACTGGCTCCCATGATTGTGGGGGTTGGCAAGTGTGAGATCTGAAGGGCAGGTTGGCAGACTGGAGACCCAGGGAGGGGTTGAGGCTGCAGCTTGAGGGCACAGGCTATCTGGAGTCAGAATTTCCTCTCCCCTGGGAGACCTCAGTCTTTTTCTGAAGCCCTTTCAGTGATTGAAGGAGGCCCATCCACATTATAGAGGGCAACTGTGTGTGCATGCACGCATGCTAAGTCACTTCAGTCATGTCTGACTCTTCGCGACCCTATGGACTGTCACCTGCCAGGCTCCTCTGTCCATGGGATTCTCGAGGCAAGGATTCTGGAGTGCATTGCTGTGTGATGGAGGGCAGTCAGCTTGACTCAAAGTCTACTGAGTTAAGTGTTAATTTCTATACTAAATACTTTCGCAGAACATCTAGAATAATATTTGGCCAAATATCCAAACTTTGTGGCCCAGTCATGTCAACACATGAAATGAACCGTCACATGGAACAGATGAAAATACTGAAGCATGACCTAGCCATGGGTGGAACATTCCAGAAAAGAAGGCAAGCAGCTCTGGCCTGGATGGGAAGGAGGCCTGTGCAGGGTTGTTGGCATCACAGTGTTGGAAGAAAAATTCTGGGAACATCAGGCTAAGGCCTGATCATACAGGGCTCTGAGGGATAAGGCAGGGGATTTGAATTTATTCTGAGAGCAATGGAGAACAAATATGTGCAGCAATAAGTGTCAGGGTTACTTCTGAGAAGATCTTCCAGTTCTATGTACCAAGTGTAAACAGCATGCCTTCTAGACAAAATGCTTTGCTGAATAATGAATCCCAGATAATGGCTCAAATGGAGAAGATAGATGTTAAATATGTAAAGTAGCCTTTTCTTTACATTCTCACTCTAAAAAATATTTTAACAGTCACTGACACCCTAACTGCAACTTCCCAGCTTTTTAGTATTTTATATGTATGTTTCTATTTTGCATTTTAAATGACATTGTACTGTATTGTATTGAAAGTGAAGTCACTCAGTCGTGTCCGACTCTTAGTGATCCCATGGACTGCAGCCCACCAGGCTTCCCCGTCCATGGGATTTTCCAGGCAAAAGAATACTGGAGTGGGTTACCATTGCCCTCTCTGGAGTTTCAGCTATAAGTTTATATAAAGGCCAGGCAAGTTCCCCATAACCCAGAGTCCAAATGCGACAATAACCTGTGATTCCCCAAAATCCTCTCAATTGTCTTAAAGTCATAGGTATATTATAGGCCCCTAAAAATGCTCAGCGGAGAAGGCAATGGCACCCCACTCCAGTACTCTTGCCTGGAAAATCCCATGGACGGAGGAGCCTGGTGGGCTGCAGCCCACGGGGTCGCTAAGAGTCGGACACGACTGAGCGACTTCACTTTCACTTTTCACTTTCATGCATTGGAGAAGGAAATGGCAGCCCACTCCAGTGTTCTTGCCTGGAGAATCCCAGGGACGGGGGAGCTTGGTGGGCTGCCGTCTATGGGGTCGCACAGAGTCAGACACGACTGAAGCGACTTGGCAGTTGGCAAAAATGCTCAGGGGCTTCCCTGGTGGCTCAACAGTAAAGAATCCACCTGCAATGCAAGAGACCTGGGTTGGGAAGATCCCCTTGAGAAGGAAATGGCAACCCACTCCAGTATTCTTGCCTGCCTGGGAAATCCCGTGAACCACAGTCCATGGAATCACAAAGGGCTGGACTGAACAACAACAAAAGTGCTGAGACTAATTTAGACAATTTTCATTTAGAACACAGCTGGAGTGCATTTTTTTCTTTTTTGGGGAGAGGAAGTCAGTTCCTCTTTCATAATGATGACTATTACAAACATTTCTGGGAACTTTTACAATGTTTTCTTCAGAATGCTTCATACAGCAGTTCTCTAATTTCAAAGCAGTCACCATTTAGCACTTTGAACAGAGTGTGAAATAATTGACCTTTGGCTATCACAAAAGGCACACAGCTTAGTAATGGAGAGGTCAAACCTTCAATATTTATTCAGAATCCCCTCAAAGGACTATGAAGCGACACTTAAAAGAGTCCTTTAAAAAACTCAGCCCAGGGCTGAATGTGAGAAGCAGGCCTCTCAGCTGGCGCATGTGGGGTCTGAAGCCAGAGAGCCTCCTTCTTCATCAGGAATTGAGCGGGTTTCCTGAGAGGTTTCTATTTCTAGCTCCTTTTACAAAATGCATCTCAAGGCAGCTTGATTACCAGGGAAGTACTTGAGAAAACAAAAGCAAATGGTTCAATAAGTGGGATGAGAGCCTGAGGCTAGCGCTCTCTGGGCATACTCCCCCCACCTACCACAGTTCCTTAAGCTGAAATGCCCAACCGCCCCTGGCCCTGGGGATGGGTGAGGCCTCTCCGCCTGGATCTGGGAGGTGGCTAAAGTAGCCAGTACCAGGCTCAGGGCAAGGACATCTTCCCAGAAAGGCCCGCCTTCAGCCTGTTTTTGCTTCCTCTGCTGTGGAGACGCCCACCCAACTCTGGCAATGACAGGTAACATTGAGAAAACAAAACGAGATTCTCACTTGTTTCCCTGCCTTTTTTTTTTTTTTTAAATTTTATTCTGACATGTGCACACAGCTCTATGTATTATTTTATACTTTAGCTTCCCTGGTGGCTCAGACGGTAAAGCGTCTGCCTGCAATGCGGGAGACCCGGGTTCGATTTCTGGGTCGGGAAGGTCCCCTGGAGAAGGAAATGGCAATCCACTCCAGCACTCTTGCCTGGAAAATCCCATGGATGGAGGAGCCTGATAGGCTACAGTCCATGGAGTTGCAAAGAGTCGGACACGACTGAGTGACTTACTTTCAATATCTATTTTGGGCTGTGCTGGATCTTCATTGCTGCAGGTGGGCTTTCTCTGGTTGCAGAGAGTGGAGTCTGTTCTCTAGTTGCACAGTTTCTCTCAATGTGGCTTCTCTTGTTGGGGTGCACAGTCTCTAGGCACACAGGCTTCTGTAGTTGTGGCATAGGGGTTCATTAGTTGTGGCTCAAGGGCTTAGCTGCCCCTTAGCAGGTGGTATCTTCCCAGACCAGGGATTGAACCTGTATCTCCTGCATTGGAAGGCAGTTTCTTATTTACTGCACCACCACTTCCCAGGTGGTTTTGATAGCATTCTTTTCATTTCGGGCAACTTATCTTCCTCCCTTCCCTGATAGCTTAGTTGGTAAAGAATCCGCCTGCAATGCAGGAGACCCCTGTTCGATTCCTGGGTTGGGAAGATCCACTGGAGTAGGGATAGGCTACCCACTTCAGTATTCTTGGGCTTCCCTTAGGGCTCACCGGGTAAAGAATCTGCCTGCAATGTGGGAGACCTGGGTTAGATCCCTGGGTTGGGAAGATCCCCTGGGAAGGGAAAGGCGACCTACTCCAGTATTCTGGCCTGATCGCAGAGTCGGACAAGACTGAGTGACTTCCACTCTCACTTTCTCCTCCTTGCTCTGTCTGGAACCCCTGAGGGTATGACTTTTCAATGAAAAGGGATAAAAATACACTTAGTATTTGGGGAGGCAACACTGATATAGCATTGAAGGGCTTGAAGAAAGATAACAAGAAACTTAAATGTCTTAAATTCTAAAATTGAGGCATAAGTGTACCCCATAGTGCGTCTAATGCTGTGTTGCAGTTTGATCTTACAGTATGCCAAGTGGCAAAGTCAGTTGAATTCACAACATGTTATCACTCTATCAAAGTGAGAGGATTGATTGGAACTCTAAGAATTAGAATGGGAAAACATGAGAGAATCCAAAATATCTGGACAGCTGAGTCCTGCGTTTTCCTTCCCCTTGGTTTTCTTTACTCACCCAAGTCCTTCCTTGCATAAAACCCTGAAACTCTCTTGCCTGAGTGAGTTCTGTTGCAAGGGGAAACCACTCTTCACATCCCAGTCCTTGCATGCTATTCTGGCTGTCTGATGGCCTGTAATTAGACTCAGAGCTCTACATGTCCAGGAGGTCAACTATAAAGTCAAACCCTGGAATAGAAAATAAACTGTTTGTAATCAGCAAAATCATCAGAACATGTGTGGGAACAGACTTTTTTTTAACCTGGGTTCTAGTTGCTTTACAATGCTGTGTTAGTTTCTGCTGTACAACAAAGTGAATCAGCGAATGTATACATATATTCCCTCCCTGTTGGACCTCCCTGCCCACCCCAATCCCACCCACCCAGATCAAAACTACAAAGAGGTATCACCTTACACAGGTCAGAATGGCCATCATCAAAAAATGTACAAATAATAAATGCTGGAGAGGGTGTGGAGAAAAGGGAACTGTCTTGTACCATTTGTGGGGATGTAAAGTGATACAACTATTATGGAAAACAGTATGGAGATGCCTCAAAAAACTAAAAATAGAACTACCAAATGACCCGGCAATCCCACCCGCAGGCACATACCCTGGGAAAAGCCAAAAAATTCTTAAAGACACGCGCACCCCAGTGTTCATTGCAACACTATTTACCATAGCCAGGGCAGAAGCAACCCAGATGTTCACAGACAGATGAATGGCTCAAGAAGATGTAGTGTGTATATATGATGGGATATTACTTAGCCATAAAAAGGAACAATATGGGGTCATTTGTAGAGACATGGATGGACTTAGGGACTGTCATAAAAATTGAAGTAAGTCAGAATGGGAATGGATTCTGATGGTCTAAGACTAAGGAAAAAAAGAATATATTTTTATGTTGGGTTGAAGTGTTTATATGAGTGAACTACTTGAAGGCTGGATTCTGAGTTGTTTTGCTACCTCTAGGAGCACTAACACTGCTCAATGTTAGGCTGAGGATAACATGGATTAAAGATTCAGTTTACATCGACTCCTTGATTTCAATGTTGGTTCTGGGGGGTGGAAGTCACATAAGCACACGCAAATCTAATTTGATCACCATAATAGGCTCCAGGTCAGTTTGGTAAACAGACTGTTCTCACTCCCAAGCCCCTAGGAATGAAATTGGCAAGCAGTTTACTGAGGTTCTGTTTGATTTTTTAAATGGAGAACTTTCAGCTCTGGGGAATAGAGGCCTAGATTGAACATCATGATGAGGAGTCAGAGCCTCTCAATGTCTAGATTGGAACTAATCCACAAGCCATGAGCTAATCCACAAATCTTTCAAGGAGGACAACATGATATTCTCATAGAATGTGCTATGAGCTTACTTCCTCATCTTGCCCTAAAGCCTATAGCCACTTAACAAAATAACTTTGCATGAGAAAATACTCAGACACAGGGAATGCTGTTTGAGGCTGATCCCCATAGACCAACTAAGTTGTTGTGGGCCATTGGCCAGTCTGGGAGTGTATAGAGGGCTTATTGACATGACAAATGGAATAGGATCCGAGTCTACTTCGTGGCAGTCCATCTATCCTTTAGCTCTTTCCTGTATACATCTACCCTGTACTTACTTTCCCAGTTCCTGAACAGAGCATTGGTTAGGTGACCTCAGCAACTGGTACAATTCTACCACTGGCCTCCTGGTCCAGGGGGTGAAGTTGTTATGGTAGAAAGCTTCACATAGATAGAACAAGATGGCAGAGGAGTAGGTGGGTGTAGAGTTTATCTCTCTGCACAGATACATCAAGAATACACCTTCAGATGCAGAATGCCATGCAGAATACTAGCTGAGAGTGGACAGGAGTACCTGGCCAGTGGAAAAGAATATATAGAATCATGCAAAACTTGATAGGATGAAGGAACTAAAGGGAAAAACAGGAGTGTTAGTAGGACTGGACCTGCCCTCAGCGGGCAGGGAAATTGAAGCAAGGGTCTGATCCCCATATCTGGTCAAGCGTCTGAATCTGAGGAGAAACACTTAAGGCTGAGAGTTAAACAGCTGATCTGTGGCAGCCTTAATGGAATGAGAATCAGATCGACTGAGTGACTGAACTGAACTGAACCTGATGTGAAGAGCTGACTCAGTGGAAAAGACCCTGATGCTGGGAGGGATTGAGGGCAGGAGAAGCAGATGACAGAGGATGAGATGGTTGGATGGCATCACTGAGTCAATGGACATGGGTTTGAGTGAACTCCAGGAGTTGGTGATGGACAGGGAGGCCTGGCGTGCTGTGGTTCATGGGGTCGCAAAGAGTCAGACACGACTGAGCAACTGAACTGAGCTGAATACGACACATGTCATTATTTGCCTTCCTGTGCACTTAGGATAGTAGATGGTCCTCTGTACATTCCCCGTAGAGGCTCTTTTCTAGCCGAGGCTACAACTAATTTGCATGATTCTCTCTCTCAAATAGGGGGTGTGTGTGTGTATGTATAGTCACTCAGTCCTGTCTGACTCTTTGTGACTCTCCATGCAAGAATACTGGAGTGGGTTGCCATTCTCTTCTCTGGGAGATCTTCCCAACCCCAGGGATCAAACTCATATCTCCCGCATTGCAGGCAGATTTTTTATTGTCTGAGCCATTAGGGAAGCCCCTCCAACTAAATCTCACTACAGACAAGCTAACAGTCATTCATTTCAAACAAAACCCAAATTCATCTGTAGTTTTCTACATTTCAGTGTCTCTTAAGCAAATATATTTATACTAACATTTTGCCGAAAGCAAAACATCCTTCTTGTGACAATCAACATTTCAAATGCATGTAATTCACAGTAACAGGATATGATTTAGACCCAAAGAGATGATGGTAATAACATCTTATTCTGATTTATAAATCTTAATATATTCTGATTATTTCTGGTTTATTTCAAAGTAGTATCAATCATGTTTCTTTAAATTACATGTGGTTATCAGAAATTGAATTAATCTATGGGACTTAGACTATGAGTATTTTTATTCATGGCTTTCTTTTTGCATTACTTGACTTATGGTTGTCGCTTATTTTGTGGGCTTGGTAAGGTATTAAGCAAAAGACATTAGAAGATAAAAGACACTAATAATTCTAATATTAAATATGTTTACAGGAAATGAAATGAGTAAGTTTTTCCAAAAATGAATATTCTTAAATAAATCATAATTATTTTTCTGGAGAAAAATCCAAGATAATTTAGTCCTTGGCTACTGAAAGTTATATGTCCCTGTCTGGGAGCTATGAAGTGTTTCCTAAATGGCGTTGGAACTAAAGAATATAGAGTACAATATCTGCATGAAGGGAGGTTCTTTGTGCAGTCGGGAAAAATAAGAACAATGATTCAAGTGCCATCTATAGGAAGTGTTAAAGTATGGTAAGAAACCTTGCAGCTTTGAATGATAAAAAACCTTTAAGTAATATATTTCTTCTGCAAAATAAGTTAAGCCTTAATTCTGAAATGATTAAAAATTTCTCATGCAAGGAAAACTTCGAACTTTAATTCTGACCTCTCCTACTGTTATTGTTGGCTTTGTCTATACATCGTCTTCACTTAGGGTCCATCACAGTGACTGAGTGTGGCTGAACATCTGATGCATCAGTTGCAATCTTTTCATGCTGAGGATGTGTTATGAGTGCTGCCGTTAACAGCTGTGATGGTTGTTTGTAATTATCTCCATTTTCCTCATAGGTGGTCTCTTACTGCTACAGCTTCCAAGCAATCATCTACAATATTGAGTTCTCTTAAAACTGTGATGCTCAGGACTGAACTGCTTCCCACTTTATTTGTCTCCAGTAGAAAAAAAAAAAAAGCTTAATGACTGCAAATATCAAATGTGTATTGTTGAAGCTGCTGCCATACAATATGTGAAATGGGGAATGTTGATTATTATTTTGATGTTTAAATAAGATAAATGTTTGATGTTAAGTTGAAGGAAGACTGAGGCTAAAATGACAAGTTATATCTTGACTGAAAATTCTGACTCAGAGTGACTGCCTTTGCTCCTGAAGATCGTGAATCTGCATTTAGAAAATGTATCCTAGAAAAAAAAGCAGTTAATTATTTATTAGCAGTGTCTACTCACAGTGTATGGGTGGTGATTCAAATTATTCATTTGGGCTAATGGATTCTAGAGAAATCTGATTGTCATTGAGAGTGTTTTATTATCTGTGTAATAAATTACTTTTAAAATCTAGCAGCAAGCAGTGTAATGTATCCAGGTATAGTTAACTCTATTCCTCAAGGTGGGGCATTCAGCTATCATTTGAAGTAGATGAAAGAGGAATCCATACACTGGAAGTGCACTTAAGCCCTTCAAATATTTTATCAAAAGCTTTACAAGAAATCTTACTAATCACAAAGAAATCTTAGTAAATTTTCATTGCTGACAAGGAACTCTACTCAATGACCTATACAGGAATAGAATCTTAAAAAAGAGTGGGCGTATGTATATGCATAACTGATCCACTTTGCTATACACCTGAAACTAACACAACATTGTAAATCAGCTATACTCCAGTACAATTAATTCAAAGAGAGAATGAACAGACATTGATTAATGTAATAAATCATCTGCAAAAAAAAGCTTGAAATATCTCTTATGGGGGAGTTGTTTTCAGCTTTTATTTGGGGCAGGTAGCAAATGTGATAAATAACTCTTAAACTTGAAATTGAAGAAAGTAATTTGCTTCTGGTAGAACACCTATCTAATATCCTTCCTGTAACTTCTAGACACATGATTGAAAAATATGATAGCAAATGTGTATTACCTTTAAAAAAATGGTTTTGGTGCTGAAATGAATGGTTTCTGAAACACATGATTGGCTAGAGAGTATACTAGACTAAATAAAGGAAGCATTAAAATTCAACAAATCTAAATTGGGCATCACTGGCAACTTAAGGGTCTAACAGTCTTGGGCCACTGTTTCAAGGACAGCTTTGTCACTTGACCCCAGGAACTGTTGATTGAACCGGCCTCTGGTTGAATCTTTTAGTTAGATGCCTGTCAGAGGGGTTGAGGACAGAAAGGTGGATATTCCAGAAGTAACAAGAAAGGATTATATGATTCTATTTGCTCCTGTATGCTAACATTAGGCAGAATTAGGGTTGAGGTTCAGACTTGCATTTATTTAAAATATAACCTGGTAACACAAAGGCGGGAATATGTAGCCTTCACATATTCCTATTCATTGGAGGTGATATTGCTGGCCAGCCAAATTGGTTTAGACTAGTTCACAGAAGGGGCTACTCTTTTAAGATGGCTTATCCCAGCTCCCTACTTTTCTTTTTCTCTTTTTCTCTGATACATTTTATGTATAATGTTTTGAAAATTATCCTCTCCTCCACTATCATTCTCTGTACTCGCTCCAAGCTAGTTTTTTTTTTTTTAATCTATACCATTTAATGAGGCATTTTAATAGCACATGTTTCAAATGGAGTGATGACAAATTCTCTTATGGGTTTAGACTCACAGAATTTACAGTTATTGAAGTCTGCATAAGTGTCTCAATATGCTAAAGGGATATCCGTCATTTTTTCCCAAGCTAAAAGGCCAACAACCTGCCATTGTCAGATAGTTGAGCCACTTGAGGAAGAAGAGCACACCACACTGGTTCTAGGGCACACTTTTGAAAGACCGGCTGTGAGCCACTGCCAAGCGCAGAGCAGGGCTGGTCACATTAATGAAAAGACAGCTTCTCCTTAGTCTTGCTAGTTAGTAGGCCTCGATAGCTTTGCTGGTAGCAGAATAGAACTTCAGACATTTTACCTTTTGGGTATGACAGAAGACATGTATGAATTCTGCATTTAATTTTCCAGCTTTGCCTATAAAAGACAGTTTTGGTTGGGTAACTGTCTGCTATGTCTTTATTTCCCCAGCCTTCACCTTATATTCAGTGACAGGTTAGCAAACTTTTTAAACCTCTGCTTTAAAAGGTCCAGTCTAGGTAATGACAAAGTATTAATAGGTGATATCAGACTAACACTGCCACAGAGAACAATGAAAATTTTGGACAAATTATGAAAAACAACTATTTGAAAGCAATGGAGAGGGACCAAAAACAGGCAGAAACCGAAGAAGTGGGTGCTACACTGAGAGACATGCATATTTAGACAGCTTTTCCTCTGAAGGAAATTCTCAATAGCACAGGACACAGGGTAGAATCAAGCAGAAAGCTTCACTCTGCGAATGAGGCGTCACAGGATCGAGTTCAATTAAAGTGAAAACTGTCTTACATAAACATTGATAAAATCAAAAGAACTTATGTTTGTCACATTAACTGGAAACATTTACTATGCAGAAAAATAATCACTTTGGACATGTCTGAATCACTTTCAAACAACTGAATATTTAAGAAGAATGTTAAACATATTTTATAAATTCAGCTAAATATATTTAAAGGTGTTTATTAGTTAACTAAGTTTGAAACAATACAAAAATGGTAGTCAAAAGCTTGCTGGACTTAGAAATTACAATAGCAAGATTTGTAAGCTAAAAACAATAATTTGTTCTTAAGGAAATACTAAGTTTTGAACTTGTGACTTTAATAAGTTGAATTCTAGTTATAGGAACTCAAAATTAAGCTCTAAATAGTTTATGTATGGGAAAAAAAATGAAGAAGAAGAGTCTTCAAAGATAGGAAAGATGTTACACAATCAGAGAGGAGAGCAAGACTGTTGCCGAGGGTGCAAGATGGGAGGTCAAAGTTCAAACAAATGGACAACAGGGAATCTGAAGCAGCAAAGGAACCAGAGGGAAGAAGGCAGGAAGAGTCCAAAGACACAGGAAAAACAGGAAGATCTCTGTCCCCTTTCTCTTAGCCAGGAAATATACACACGTATTAGATATAGATACTAAAGAAAAAAAAAACAAAATAGGGCAGTAGCAAGCCCTTCTTCCTGTCCATGAAGCCAGAATATGTGGGATACTGCCATCACCCAGCTGCAGGGGAAAGTGAAGAGCCACCAGGAAAAACTGCGCCGAAGTGAACTGATGAAACCCCACAGAGCCATCGTTATTCAATCTTCAAAAATAGCTATTTTTGCTCTACAGCAGAATGTTAAGCAGAGTTTGGACAATGAAATGTACTGCAAAGTGATAAAGTGAATAATACCAACAAGGAGATCTATGCAAGCTATTAGATTATTCCTTCCTTGAAATACCAAGACTCCCAGACCAATTTAATTGTACTCCTGCAGAACATGTTATCCCCTGTGAGCAGAACTGCTTTTCCTTTACCATGTGATTCCTGACTTCACTTTTTATCCTTAATGCTCCCACAGATAGCAATAGACATGAGAACTTACCAGTTACATGAATGTTTGTTTTAAAATCCACCTTAAGTTGTTTTGGCAAGAGCAAAATTTATATTTAAAATAAAATACAGATTATTGAACAATAGAGTCCTACCTTAAATTATTTCCATCCCAATCTTGAACTATATTTTCTTTATATTAAAGAAATTGTATTTCTCCAAGGTGTGTTAGAATTTTCTAACTATGATGGAAAACTCACTGAAAATAGATTTTACTTTATCTGATTATTAATTTGTCCCCCTTGGTAATGTTGGATGCTTAAAAATGTTATTGTTGCTCAAGTAATGTTTTTGCATGTTCAGCTACACATGTCATCAAAAACAGGAAGACATATAGTCATTGGCGAGCTGGGGCTTCAACATATGAATATGAGGCAACAACTCAGTCCATAACACACAATCCAGATGTTTAACATTTTTAATCAATGTCCCCACAAAATTCCTCCCTTCTAGTTACTTTAGCTGTACTACTCAGTAAAACAACTATTTTTTCAATTATTTGATTGATTGACCCTACTGTGCAGCTTGCAGGATCTCATTTCTCCAAACAGGGATTAAACCTCAGGCCATGCCAGTGAAGGTGTCGAGTCCTAACCATTGGACCACCACTCTGAAATATTAAATTTCTAATTTCCTCTAAAAACAGCAGTGTCAGGTAGAACAAAGCTACTATAATCCTAACTCTAGCCCAGTATTTGCTTGCATGCACACTAAGTCGCTTCAGTTGTGTCCAGCTCTGACCGACCCTATGGACTGTGGCCAGGTAGGCTCCTCTGTCCATGGGATTTCCCAGGCAAGAATACTGGAGTGGGTTGCCATGCCCTCCTCCAGGAGATCTTCCCCACCCAGGGACTGAACCTGTGTCTCTACATCTCCTGCTTCGTAAAGAAGAGGTGAGTTCTTTACCACTAGTGCCACCTAGGAATCCTGAGAAAACTGGAGTGGGTAGCCATTCCCTTCTCCAGGGCATCTTCCCAACCCAGGGATTGAACCTGGGTCTCTTGCACTGCAGGTGAATTCTTTACGATCTGAGCCACCAGGGAAGTCTCATATCCTGCTAAAGTGGGGCTTCCTTGGTGCACAGATAGTAAAGAACCCGCCTGCAATGCAGAAGACCTAGGTTCGATCCCTGGGTTGCGAAGATCCCCCAGAAAAAAGAATGGCAACCCACTCCGATCTTACTGCCTAGAGAATTCCGTGGACAGAAGAGCCTAGTGGGCTATAGTCAATAGGGTCGCAAAGAGTCAGAAATGAATGAAAGACTAACACTTTCACTTTTCAAAGTATTTCTGGAAAATGAGATGGTCAAAGGCAGGGACCATTGTGTCAAACCATAGTCACACAACAGCTAAATTAGAATTATCGCAGGAAGTTTTCTCAAAATATATCTGTCTTTCTCAATAATCTCTCCCAGTATGAAAAGTTATATTTGGGTATCTGTAGGTACTAGTAAAAGATCTTCCTAGATTTCTCTCATACCTTTATTTTCCTTTCAGAAGATTATACAGCAAATATTTCTCTAATAGATCCACTCACTGCCAGAGTTTTCCAACAGTTGAACCAGATACCTCTTTATCTTCCAAGTCTATAAATAAATCATTTTACAAAGGAGAAAATTTTTTAAAAACTAATCAGACTGGTATCTATTGGTGCCATTTCGTTTTATAAATACTTCTAAAAAAATAACTTTTGCTTCATCTAGTAGTTGTCATTTTCTGCTACAATGATAAAGTCCCTTTGTTCCTTTTTTCCCTTTGTTCCTTTTCAAAGCACATGTAAGTAAAGTCACTCAGTCATGTCCAACTCTTGGTGACCCCATGGACTGCAGCCCACTAGGCTCCTCAGTCCATGGGATTCTCTAGGCAAGAATACTGGAGTGGTTTGCCATTTCCTTCTCCAGGGGATTTCCCGACCCAGGAATCGAACCCGGGTCTCCCGCATTGGAGGCAGACGCTTTAACCTCTGAGCCAGCAGGGAAAGGGGCAAAGCACATGAGCAATGTATAATTCTAGAAAACCAAATTGAATGAAAGTACACTGGCCATGTTAACATGCGCCATTGTGCTTAGTCGCTCAGTCATGTCTGACTCTTTTTGACCACATGGACTGTAGCTAGAGCCAGGCTCCTCTGTCCCTGGGATTCTCCAGGCAAGAATAACAGAGTGGGTTGCCATGTCTTCCTCTAGGGGATCTTCCCAACCCAGGGCATTTGCAGGTGGATTCTTTACCATCTAAGCCACCAGGGAAACCCATGTTAACATATCAAAGTCATAATGTCGCGAAAAGATCAAAAGGGAAAAAGTGCATTGACTCACGAATGTTGACTAGGACTTGAAGAATCTATGTACTATTCAATATAATAAGTTACAAAATCCACTTTGAAAAAAATATATAAATATGCTAGTTTACATATAAAATCAGTGGAGCTGCCTGATAGGCTGGTGTGAAGTGAACGTGTTAGTCGTCAGTCATGTCTGACTCTTCGCCACCCCATGGATTGTAGCCCACCAGGCTCCTCTGTCCATGGAATTCTCCAGGCAAGAATACTGGGGTAGGTGGTCATTTACTTCTCCAGGGGATCTTCCCCACCCAGGGATCAGACCCACATCTCTTGCATTGGCAGGCAGATTCTTTACCACTGAGCCACCAGGGGTGGTTCATAAAAACTGATGTTAAAATTTTAGGAACTTTGCTAGCTGGTTGTTAAAGCATTGGTAGGTTGAAATGGATGAATCTGGAAGTATTTATAACACAAAAATAAGCAACAGGACTTTTTCCCCAAAGAGCTAGTGCTTCAACACTTTACAGCATACCATCACA
Organism: Aepyceros melampus; assembly: GCA_006408695.1. NCBI lineage: Eukaryota > Metazoa > Chordata > Mammalia > Artiodactyla > Bovidae > Aepyceros > Aepyceros melampus. The sequence continues at coordinate 38,567 of SJXQ01007874.1, forward strand.
ATATTCAGTACAACTTACTTACCCACATTTATCACTTTAATTATAAACAGGCTACTATGTGACCATCAGACTTTTTTCCCCTTCCCTCCTCACCCATCCACTTCCAGTCATCCATTAAAAAAAAAAAAAAAAAACCCTCTATGTTTAAAGGAGGAAAAACCTAAATGAGAAGCAGATTGGCTTGGTAGGAGTACTCTTAAAGTAGCAATATATCTCGACAGACCTCCCATGAAGAGGTACATGCATACCATGGAATTTTACATCTTCAAGCTTACTTCTGTAGCTTCTCTGTATAGAAAGACTCCCACAATTTTGCCTATTAGTATTACATACAACACATAGTATTCTACAAATCAATGACTCTTAAATGATAGACCTAGGATTTACTCAGGGTCATTAAAAAATAGTCAGTTTCTTGACTCTCACTCTAAGATATTGATGCCGTCAAGTCAGGGTAGGATCCAGGAACTGGACGTTTTACAGTACCCCAGGAGTCTCTGATCCCAGCAGTCCTCAGCCTACACTTATGAAACATTGCCATAAGGTTGTGTACAGGGTAATGGCAGAATGTCTGTGGGCTTTTGATCACCTTGCCAAATATTACTTTGAACAGATACTGCTCCTTAGAGTAGGTGGGTGCAATCTCTCTAGGTCATGCTTACATGTCAATACCCACCTCTTCCTGGAGACTTGATCGAATTAACTCAATGCCCAATTTGTCCAGATAATTCTATCCCCAGCACTTTTCCTCTCCAAAATGTATTTTGTCAGTTGATTGCCGCTGAACAATCAGTGCTGGTTTTCTTGGCTAGGGATCAGATTTTCTTTCTAACTTCTATGTAAAGCAGGACTTTGCTGGGCTGGGACTTCCCTAAAGATCACACAACTTCTGTTCAAAGTCATGCTTCCCAGATTGCAATCTTTCCTCAGAGAGCCTCAGAAATACTGAATAAGAATTTTAAAGGCTTTTGAATACACTTAAAGGCCTCCTTATCTCTCCCCCAAAGAGGAGAAAAAGGAATTTAAACTATTTACCATCACCTTTTACTATTTACAGAGTTAATATTTGCACAGTGACTTCAAAGATAGTCAAGAGCTGACCAAGCACATCTCCCTGCTTATTGGAGTTCGATGTTGTACTGGGGACACGGATCAGTACCAGTATTCAACTATTCAACCTAGTTCACAAAGATTGAGTTTACCTGAACCAAGGAGTCATAAAACAAGGGGCTATATAAACTGGCCACTACCCTGGGTGTTCCTAAAAGTTCTCTAGTGATTTCCAGCATATACACATGTGATAACACATGTATTTCTAGATTTTAACTTGTTTTTACCTCCATCTCACTTTCTCTGAACTTGGTGGATTCTTCCATCCCCCAGCCAGAGGGTCCCTTCCATCTCTCAGGTCTGCACAGGGATAGGTAGACATAAATCACCTACCACAGAAAGCTAAACAAAACCTGAGAACAATGCTAGAGAAAGAGATTTGGAGCCTATGATGGTGTAAGTTTTCCACTAGCAGAGTTTATAGAAGCAACTAGATGGAAGGAAAGAATGAAAAGACAGGGAGGCACCAGGCAGAAATGAGAAGATAGCAGAGAAAATTCAAGCCCCTGGGAGCTCACTTTTCTGGAAACTCAGTGTGCAGTTGTTTCCTTTTGAGATCCACTCCCTAAGTGGTCAGCCAGTTGTCCACCTTTCTTTTGGTTTGTATTGACTTTGATCTAGACCAGAGAGACAGCCCGGGGTGCAGACCAGCCTCTCCATTTCCTTATCCAGTTCGCTAGCTGTTGACAACCCACAGGGAGCAAACTCAGGATGCCTGGAAGCTTTCAGAAGAGAAGACAAGGGACTGTTAGATGCTTAGCAAACTTATGAGTTAAAGATGATATAAAGAGCAAGCCTTGCTCTCTGACCGACAGTACGAAGCTAAAATATAACACCTTTGTAAAATCGCAAGAAAAGCAGGTCTTCTGATTGAACAAACATAAAAAAGACACCTCTGTGGATGGAGAAATTACATAAAAGTGCCTCCACTAGGCAGATGAAATGCAAAATGGTATAAGAGTGCAAGTCAGAGCAGCATGGGCTGAACATAAAGGCACAGTCTGAACAACTGCACTCAGCCCACTGGCCAAGATGGGACTAATAAAACCGGGTGGAAAATGCTCCTGTCCATCCAGCTGTATAGGCTGCCCTCTATGTAGCTAGCTTTTGAAGACTCAGTTCAAGCAGTGAATTCCTTATCTTGCCAGACAGGGTCAATACTCTGTTTCCCCAAATACTCTGAATCCTTCTGCCTGAGTATTATTTTTAAACTATCATATTGAGATGACCTGTTTGTGTGATTATTTCTCCCTCTAAATTTTAAACTCAAAGACAAAAACCACAAAACATTGATCTCAGAACCTCTAGTACCTAGACAGCACCCGCTACAAAGTAGGACCTCAATGAGTGTTTATTTAACTATCCCTTGCAAAATCATGGCATATTTATAATAGCATTTGCTTCTCTGTTAAATTCTTCCAAATAGAAGAGGAAAGCCAATGATGTGGAGACGGTAGGAGCAAACAGACACTTCACTCCACTTGGTAGATTCAGTGAAGTGCTTTTTTAATTAGGTAAGCATGAAAAGTAGCATTTTGAATTATTAATGCACACTACCTCTCTTAACCTAAGCACATATTCAGGTAGACTTAAAAATAAACTTCAACCTCAGCCCATTTTGTGAAGTCATTATTATTTGGAAATATTATGAAAGGTACTAACTAGCTAACAGTGATTCTTCTAATCTCTGTGTTTACAGTGCAGACGCAGAGCCTCCCAACCGTGTTTTCCTTAAGCACACAAAATGCCATCACTAAAATGGGTGGGATTACACTGCAATTGTGGGAAATAATCTGCATATTAAAAGTTCAGATTTAGAATTTTGAGTACAATAGTCAATAAATGAAATATTTGGAAAAGTCATTATTATGTATTTTTTTCAAAAAGATATGTGTTAGGAATTCTTAATGATAGCATACTTTGAAACCTCATGATCCGCTAGAGTCCATAAAGCCAGGGATGTGTAGAAACCAGGACTGTTCTGACATTTTCATAGCGTTTTCAGTTTTTGTAAGTAGTCATTTATGTCAAAAGGTAATAAAGCGTAAAAGCAGTGTTGTGGGGCAGTGATTTCATAAAACTGCCTCAACAATAAAATTAGTAATATACTGCACTGTTTGATAGCATATCTTTTTCAGATGTTATCTAAATGGAACTTTCAAAAGCCTGGGGGAAGAGACATCGTATTTTAATGTTACAGGTGAACTCTATAGTGTTAGTATACCTTAATCGAAATTCCCATGTGCTTGGTCAGTATGATAGCCAATGACTACCTAGACTTAAACATTTTAATTTGTCTTTGTTTTATCTTGATGAACTTAGGAAAGAAAGGATTAAAAAATATTTGAGCAATAATTTGGCTGTAAAACTGATCAGAATATTGCTTATGTAAGAAAAATGGAAAATATCATACATGTCTTATAATAGCACACAGCTTATATAACATACATACAACAGATCACATATAACATCATATTGTACATCCACAGAACAAACTCAACAATATATTCATCATCTCAAAGGGATGCAGACATTTTGTTGCTTGGTTTAAAAAGGCCAGTTTAAGAAGGTATATAGTTGTGTAAAAATTAAACAGAAACCTCAGTTAAAATAAAGTCAGGAGGCTAGGAGGAGGAGCTCTCATACCCTATTGTGATAGTTGAGGCCAACAGGAAGGAGAAAGACTGCCCCTTCTTGCCTGGTAAGAGCTCAGCCAATGAGAGACACTCACAATGATGCCAGTGAAAAGCCACTATACCTAGGACTCTCAATTGCACCAATAGACCCTTTGTCTACTTCAAACCTCCCAACTTCCTTCTCCCCTCTTTAAGAGAGTTCTCTCTCCTAGTTGCCTGGGGACTTGCACATGGCTCACTATGGTTGCAGACTCCAAAATGCAATTTAAAAAATCTTGAATAGACCCATTTTTACTGGGGAAATAACTGGCAGTCTATTTTTAGGTCAACACTATAAACTTCAAAAATGTAAATAGCAATATGCCTGACAAAAAAAGGACAAAATTGTTTGATAGGAAGTGGGAAAATGTGTGTGTGCATTGATTGCCTCATCTTTTACAGCAGGTATTCGTAGATACTGTCTTAAATTAATGTTTTCTGAATGGCATTGTTAAAGATGACTCACTTTTATTTTAGAAGCTGTAGGCAAAATGATGCAGGAACAAACTGCATAAAAACTCCTTTAATAACCCCTCTCTGAAATATTGTTTACTTTTATACCTACACCTTTTAAATTTTTGAGCATTTTCTTTTGGTGTTTCTAATTCAATCCAACGTAATATTGGTGTTTGTAATTCAATCCAAGGTAATACTGTAGTGATATGCTGGTACACACATCCTGGCAAGGCTTTGGTCATGAAGCAAGTAAACAAATCAAAGATAAAATAATTGAATAAATTTATTGCAGTCGTATGCAGAAATGGACTGAGCTTCAAACTGGATATGAAAGAAAAGTTGAAGGAGGATGCAGGATTAGGGCCTGAAAGGTATATACACCTTAGTGTATATGTTTGTTTGTATGGGGACACAGACAAGTTTGAAAGCTGTTTATGTAAGGAAACAGATCTAGCAGAAGCCAAAAGCTTCTGCCTTTTGCTCACAATGGAAATGCCTTGACTCATTCATTCTGCCCTGGTATGAGCTAGAGGGGAAAACAATTGTCTATGGAGTATCAGAGAGAGAGCAAAAATAAAAGAAAAGCTAGAGTTGGAAAATAAGCAGATAAATACATGAAAACAAACCCCTACATCATTTGCAACTCAAGTAAGAGTGAATGAAACAGTTTCATCAAAGCTAAGCATCAATGCCAGGCTGTAGGAAGGACTATAAATGGAAAGGCAAATTGGGATTAGAATATGGAAGGCACTGAAGATAAGCAGTGAAGTAGATTTAAACAAGTATGAATAATCACTTCTGATTTTTAAACTAGACTTTGCAAAGAATAAAATGATAAAAAAAAAAATAAACTAGAAGTACAAAAGAGGAAGGCAGAAACAACCTTTCGTATTACATTTGCCCATTACACGTATTACATTCTAAGCACAGTGGTCAGTAATTCTCATTTAATGTCCATAAACTTGATGAGGCATATATATAATTTTCACTTTACAGATGAGGAAATTAGGGCTCAGATAGTGATGCTCTCTTATTCAGCCTGATTTCACTAATTTGAACCCTTTTAAAAATCATTGTCTATAAATAAAGGTTTATAGATTCTTCTGGTCTTTTCAAAGAACCAATTTTTGGTTTTATTGATTTCCTTTTTCTATTTATTTTCATTCACTATTTCTTCCTTTCTTCTGTTTAGTTTGGGTTAGTTTAGTCTAGTTCTTTTGTAGCTTCTTAAGTTTAAAAAGTTTTGGGTATTGATCTAAGATTCTTTTTTATTTTTCATATATGTGTTTAAAGCATTGATTTCCCTCAAAGCACTGTTTTAGCTGCATCACATATGGATTAGCATGTTGTGTTTTTGTTTTCATTCATTTTCTTCATTCATCTTTAATGAAATTTCATTGCGATTTCATCTTTAACCCACTGATTATTTATGACTCTTTTAATTCCCATATATTTATGAATTTTCTAAATTTCATTCTTTTGTTGATTTCTAATGTAATTCTGTTTTGGTCTATTCTATCATCATACCAAAACCAGACAAAGACATGAGAACTACAAACCAATGTTCTTTATGAATCACAAAAATCACAATATTGTACCAGCAAACTGAATCCAACAAAATATAAAAGGATTAGACCCTATGACCAAGTGAGACATATCCCAGCAATGAAATAAATAGCATTAACGTCACAAAGTCAATTACTGTTGTATCAAGAAACAACAAAAACACACGGTGACCTCAATCAATGCAGAAAAATCATTTCACAAGATCCAACATCCTTTCACAGTAAAGCAAACCACACAAGCACACTAGGAAGAAAAGGGAACTTCCTCCATTAAAAAGGGCATCTACAAAAAACCCAAAGCTACCTTCATACTTAGACTAGATAAAACTTTCTCCCCATAAGAATTCCACTCTTGCCACTTCTACTCGACATTGTACTAGAAGTTCTAGATAAGGAAATCAGGCAGAAAAAGACATAAAATTCGCTCTGATTTAAAAGTTAAAATAAAGCAGTTTTTACTCACCGATGACATGATCTTCCATTTAAAAAACAGTTCCAGGTTTATTCTTGGTGGCACAATACAGTTCCTTGCCTTTGGAGGACTGAAGTTCCTGTTTCCATGCTGACTTTCAGCTAGGGGCTAATTTCACCTCCTAGACACTTTACTTAGTCCTTTCTCGGGCCTCCTTCATCTTCAAACCAGTGATAGCACATCAAATCTTTCTCATGCTTTGAATCTCTTGACTTCTTCCTGCTGGGGGCGGGGGGAAACAATCTGCTTTTGAAGGGCTCATGTGATTAAGTTAAGCCCACTAAGGCAATCTCCTTATTACAAAGTCAAACTGATGTGGTATTTTGTTTTATCTGCAAAAAAATCCCTTCATAGTAATACCTAGATTAGTATTTATTTCAATAACTAAGGTACATGTACACCAAGAACTGGGGGAAACAGGAGGCATCTTGGAATTCTGTCTGGCACAAAACCCTTTTTACACATTGGCTGAACTGTTATAGCATCCATGATTGTGTGTTTAAGAAATATGTCAGTTTGAGAACAGAGAAAATGAATGCCAATCTGCATGGTGGCTATGTAAAGACAGAGAATCCATTGTTGCTGCTGAGACTGATGCCAGAGTATAGCATGAGGTGAGTGTGGTTAGAACATAGTGTGAAGAGGGAAGTGACAAGTGAAGCCATAAAAACAGGTAGATGGAGCTTTTATGCCCCATTGAAGAGATTAAGCTTTGTTCTCTGGGCTATGGGTGGCAGGCAAACAACATAAACTTCCTTGTGCATAGATTATTCTGATAGCAGAGAGAAGGATAGACTCTGGAGCCTGACTGCCTGGGTTAACAGCTTGCCTCCACCAGCTCTGTGATCAAGTTATTTAACCTCTCTGCACCTCAATGATCTTATCTGTAAAAAGTCAATAATAAGAATACCTGCTTTGGGGGCTTATCTTGGGAATTAAATGAGTTAATATAAATAAAGCACTTAGAACAGAGATTGGAATGTATAACTGATACGTCAGGGTTTGATATTATTTAAAAGGTAAGAATGGAAAACATTTAGAAGATTATTGAAATAATAAAGACATAGACCTGTGTCAGTCAAGACTCAGGCATTCAAATCAAAAGAAAAAAATGTTAGGAAACAAATCTGACTGGCCTTTGATATGGTGAAGATGTGAGAGTAGCGAAGGATTCCTAGGTTTTCTGCTGCAGTTGAATGGGGAGATGTGAATCCATAAGCCAAGACAAGAAATAAAGAGAAGGAGTGTATTTCTGATGGGCTGGTTCAGATGCAGATGTTCACTTTGGAAGTGTAGTCAGACATATGTCTGAAAATTAGAGTCTAAACTCTGGAGATTCAGGTTTAGGCATGATTGACACATGGTAGATAAATGAAATTATCCAAAAAGAGTAAGTAAAACAGAAAAAAGTAACAGACCAAGGATTCAACCTTGAACACACTACAGGGATGACAGAAGAGAAAACTCCAGCAAAACACAGCAGTGGTTAGAGATTTGTGGTAACAAGGAGAGAAAACCAAAGTGAAAAGAATAAATGATATGAAAAGCATGTAATGTGGGCAATAGTATGAGCAGCTTATGAGGACCGAGTAGTATCCATTGGTTTTAAAGCTGACACTGGATGCTGTTAGGAGAGCAGTAAAGCAGATGAGGCAGCAGCTAGACTTCCAGCTGGTCAGGCATCAAAAGCAAGGAAAAGCAGACGTTGTCAGAAGCTTCTCCAGTAACATTTCAAAACACTGATACAGTTTAGGCTCACAAAAGAAGAAAAAAAAAAAATAGGTCTGCTATAATGTGCAAGAGGGAAGTTCAAAAGGTTGACTCATTAGTCTGCCTGGCATGAATTGTTTCTCAAGTAAATTATCCAGCATGTAGTATTTTAAATTCTCTGTGATTACAGTTCATAGTATTTCTCTATTAAGTTACTTATGAGTTAGCATTAACTTCCTGTGAAACATCAACCAACAGTGATTCAAATCTTCTAGGGAGACAACTGGCTCAATGAATATCACTTCTGTTACAGATCAAAGGTTTCCTTTCCCCCATGTTTGTGACAGAGGCAGTTACTTCCTGGTGTGATTTGGAGCCCTGGGGGTTTTTTGTATAATTTCCCACCATTTGGTTAGAAAAATGTCCAAACTGGAATCTCCAAATACATCAAGAATTTCTGGGTCATCTTTAACTTGGAGATCATTCCAGCCTGAGCAGGCTTGGGGGTCTGTCCTGTGAGGAATAACAGCTGACATTTACTGAGCAGTTTGCGAACACGGCTCACGTTATGATCTCTTTGCACTCATTTAACCCTCACATAGCCCTGCAATCAGCCACCACGAAGACCTTCATTTTATAAAAGATAAAATTTCAATTTACAAAGGTTAGATAACCTACCCAGGGATGCTGCTGGGGAGGAAGAAAGCCCAGATTTGACTATAAATAGTCACAACATGAAGGCAGTGGTGGCTTTATCCTGTGGCTTCTCCTCTACTTGTATACCATTGATTCTTTCAGTGGAGGAAACACTGCGTTAGGAAAACAAGTAGAAAGTGACTCATATTCTTAATGATTCAGGAGCCTATTTACTATGAGAATAAGTTATGAATTACTTTCCTTCCCTCTTCCCTGAGTTTGCCTTTTACCCACCACAGAACACAGTATCATCTTTACCAAAGAGAAAGCAGGAAATAGAAAAACATAAATGCCAAATAAGAAAACCAATAAATAAGAAAAATGACATTCAGTCTACCTATGAAGGGGAAACCCAGCCCATCCCCCTGTATTTTTTTACTCCTACCCTACTGACACAGAACACTTCCAGTCAGCAAATGTGTGGCCATCTCTCCCCACAGCAAGGAACACCCAGTTCCATGGTGGCTGTGGAGGTGGAAGGTTTTCCTCCACATGACCAAGCAAAGCTCAGGACACTAGCAGGGGTTCCTACAATGTAACTCAATTCTGGCACTATCTGAGAGAACACCAGATTCCACAGGTTAAGGGGTCAGTTTTATGAAGACTGCCCCCCACCAGGCGGTATCTGTGCTCCTGACACACTGACTGCAGATCAGAGGTTCCCATGATCCCTTCCTTGTTCTTTACACTCCAGCCACAAGTCCAGGTTGTTACCTGTATTTCTGACTATAAATCAGAGGTTCCCAAGATCCTCCCCTCCTTGAGTTTGATTAATTTGCCAGAGCAGCTCACCAAACTCAGAGAAAACATTTTACTTAGTAGATTAATGGTTTATTCTAAAAGGATATAACTCAGAAACAGCCAGCTAAAGAGATGCACAGGGCAAGGTGTGGGGGAACATGGGGCTTCACGCCCGCTCAGAATGTACCACTCTACCCAAACTCGACGTGTTCATCAAACTGAAAGCTCTCTAAATTCTCTCCTTTGGAGATTTTATGGAAGCTTCATTACCTCCATAAAACTGAATAAATGATTAACTATATAAACTCCGTGGTTTACTAAATAAATCATTGGCCACTGGCAACTCATGGCTTCTACCTCCAGCCCTCTCTCCCTTTCCAGGAGTTCAGAGGATGGGACTGAAAGTCAAAACCCTCTAATCCCATGACTGATTCCACTGACAACCAGCCTCTATCCCTATGGTCCAAAAGTCACTGCAGTCAAACAAGCAAAAGACAGCTTGTTTTCTCTTACCACCTGAGGATAAGAGAAATTCCAAGGGTTTTAGGAGCCAGGTGTATCATTTAATGGTATAGATGCATTGGTATATTGTTTTTATATTGTTTATACAAAGGTATATTTTTAATGAATATATAATAAGCAATATCTTAATTCTTTCAATTCTATAAATCAGTTGTATATATTTATATTTTTTTAACTGAAGTCCAATTGATTTACAATGTCATGTTAATGTCAGGTGTACAGCACCTGAATTGAATATATTCTTTTTAAGATTCACATTGAATATATTCTTTTTAAGATTCTTTTCCCTTTTAGGTTATTACAAAACATTGAGTATAGTTCTCTGTGCTATACAGTAGATTCTTGTTGGTTCTCTCTTTTATATACAGTAGTATGTATATGTAATACCAACCGCCTCATTTATCCCTCTCCACCTTTCCCCTTCTTTAACCATAACTTTGTTTTCTGTGTCTGTGAGTCTTTGTTTGGGAAATAAGTTTTGCTTTTGTTTTGTTTTGTTAAGATTCCACATATAAGTGACATCATGTGATATTTGTCTTTCTGTCTGGCTTACTTCACTTAAGTATGATCATCTCCAGGTCTATCCATATTGCTGCAAGTGGCATTATTTCATTCTTTTTTATGGCTGAGTAATAGTTGTTATCAGGTAAAGTTTACAAATAACTTCTCCATATGTCTAATCACATCTCAATGGGATTTGGAGTATGCTTTAGAATGAGAGAATGTATGGTCTAGCTGGGCAATAAGGCATTAATGATATAGAAATAAGAAAATAAAATTAATCTACTGACACCTTACACAAATATATTTTTCAAATTAGGGTATAGTCTGGAAGAATAAAAGTATATGAAGGAATGATTTTGAAAATTTGAACTAATTTTCTTGTATTAAATTTTATAGAAAATTTGACTAGCTTCTATAGCATTAGTATATGATGTTATGGGGTTTCCCTGGTGGCTCAGCGGTAAAGAATCCACCTGCCAATGTAGGAGACACAGGTTCAGTCCTTGAGTTGGGAAGATCCCCTGGAGAAGGAAATGTCAACCCACTCCAGTATTCTTATCTGGAAATCCCATAGATAGAGGAGCCTGGCATGCTACAGCCTATGGGGTCACAAAGAGTTGGACATGACTGGTTCCAAATAGGAAAAGGAGTACGTCAAGGCTGTATATTGTCACCCTGCTTATTTAACTTCTATGCAGAGTACATCATGAGAAACACTGGACTGGAAGACACACAAGCTGGAATCAAGATTGCTGGGAGAAATATCAATAACCTCAGATATGCAGATGACACCACCCTAATGGCAGAAAGTGAAGAGGAACTAAAAAGCCTCTTGATGAAAGTGAAAGAGGAGAGTGACAAAGTTGGCTTAAAGCTCAACATTCAGAAAATGAAGATCATGGCATCCGGTCCCATCACTTCATGGGAAATAGATCTGTCTCTTATACACATNATATGCAGATGACACCACCCTAATGGCAGAAAGTGAAGAGGAACTAAAAAGCCTCTTGATGAAAGTGAAAGAGGAGAGTGAAAAAGTTGGCTTAAAGCTCAACATTCAGAAAACGAAGATCATGGCATCTGGCCCCATCACTTCATGGGAAATAGATGGGGAAACAGTAGAAACAGTGTCAGACTTTGTTTTTTTGGGCTCCAAAATCACTGCAGATGGTGACTGCAGCCATGAAATTAAAAGACGCTTACTCCTTGGAAGAAAAGTTAAGACCAACCTAGATAGTATATTCAAAAACAGAGACATTACTTTGCCAACAAAGGTCCGTCTAGTCAAGGCTGTGGTTTTTCCTGTGGTCATGTATGGATGTGAGAGTTGGACTGTGAAGAAGGCTGAGCACAGAATTGATGCTTTTGTACTGTGGTGTTGGAGAAGACTCTTGAGAGTCCCTTGGACTGCAAGGAGATCCAACCAGTCCATTCTGAGGGAGATCAACCCTGGGATTTCTTTGGAAGGAATGATGCTAAAGCTGAAGCTCCAGTACTTTGGCCACCTCATGCGAAGAGTTGACTCATTGGAAAAGACTGTGATGCTGGGAGGGATTGTGGGCAGAAGAAGGGGACGACCAAGGATGAGATGGCTGGATGGCATCATGGACTCAATGGACGTGAGTCTGAGTGAACTCTGGGAGTTGATGATGGACACCGAAGCCTGGTGTGCTGTGATTCATGGGGTCACAAAGAGTCGGACACAACTGAGCAACTGAACTGAAGGGATAGACCTTGGGAAAAGTCATCCATTTGATCTGCCAAAATACTGAAAGACTTCTACTTAAGCTGTTTTGAAATTATAATCTCTATAAAATGTTATTTTAAACTGGATGAAGCTGTTATTATAATAGGTAAAATTGCTGCCTATGAAGGTCTAACCAATTTTAGAAATTGAGTATGGTTAGATATGAACAAGAAATAGAAAAGGGTCAGAGTTAAGTTCTCTTTTCCTCCCATTAATTTCTTGAGGTATTTTTTCATAGGAGAAATAATAAACTATGAAGAATGCAATATATTTGGAAGTAATTGACATCTCTTTTCCTCTTAAAAAAATTTCAGCTTTGGCTTCTCTGTCATATACACTTTCGCTCATATTTTTATGACTTTTTTGGTATATGTCTTTCTTGGTAGTGTTTAAACTACCCTGAGGGCAGAAACTAAATCCATTTTATTCTCTGCTTTATCTTTAATGACTTTACATGTGGTAAGTTATTGACAAATATTTAACAAGTATTTTAAAAATAAAGTTTATTTTAAAAGTAATAAAAATAGAAAAGAGCAAAACCTCTTTAACTAAAATTAGGTTTCATGTCTAGGGTGTCTTTAATTGAAGCTTTGAAGTACATTGACACTCAAGAGAAAACTGTTTCTCTACCCTAATTTATATATTCTCACAAATCTTCCAGATCTATTAATAAGAAATATTATTAAATTCCTTTGGGCTGGGATGGTCCTACTTATAAACAGAGTGGGAGGCAATGTCAGTGGTATAATTTGAGGGACAGCAAGAGGTAGGTATGTTCAAAAATAGCTCCCACCTGGTAGCCACAGTATTTGGAACTCTATCAGAGTTGTTTTGTAGCTGTTAAAGGGTCTCTGGGAGGACCATTGCAAATTTATTTATTTTGCTTGTGAAAACAAGATGATATGCTACCTCTTTTCTGGGGTAGGACTTGTAATTAGGAATTATTATATGAAAGGTAACAAACTTTTGATCAGTAAAATGAACATAGAGTGTGCTATCATTTTGTTGAATAGGCAGAGATTTTTCCAGCTGAAAATTTGAGAGAAAAAAAAAAATCTCTGAAAATATCGTTAAGTTAAGCTTCAGGTGAAGATTAGAAGCTTCCCCTCCAAGGAAGGTAAGCAGAGATTAAACAATATCAGATACAAGATTATTTGTACAAAATTTAGGGAAAGAAAGAAAGTGACACATTCCTGGAGCATGGAAGAACTTGTGGAATATGAGTTCATCCAATGAATTGTTTATGTGTGTGGATTATGGATTGAATAGGATGGTAGGGTCAGAGTTTGAGGGGCAGTGATTATTAGGACACATGAGGGATGAGGGAAAGAAAGTTGCTTAGCAACTCAAAGGCAGGTAGACCTTGTCAGAAAAGATGTCTTGGTTTATGGAATCACCATTTGCACATTCACTTAAGCCAGGAAATAAAGGCGGGAGATTTTACTTGTTTTACTGAAGGTTGACTATGATATTGGGATTTATAATAGGGTAAAAATAGTTACCATATGATTCTGCAATTCCACTCCTGGGTATATATCCAGAGAAAACTAATTCAAAAAGAAACATGCAACCAACATTCACTGCAGCATTATTTACAATAGCCAAGACGTGGAAGCACCCTAAACGTCCATTGACAGATGAATGGGTAAGGAAGCTGTGGTGTATATATACACAATGAAATATTTATTGTTGCTTAGTCTCCTCAGTTCAGTTCAGTCACTCAGTCGTGTCTGACTCTTTTCGACCCCATGAATTGCAGCACGCCAGGCCTCCTGGTCCATCGCCAACTCCCGGAGTTCACTCAGACTCACGTCCATCGAGTAAGTGATGCCATCCAGCCATCTCATTCTCTGTCATCCCCTTCTCTTCCTGACCCCAATCCCTCCCAGCATCACAGTCTTTTCCAATGAGTCAACTCTTTGCATGAGGTGGCCAAAGTACTGGAGTTTCAGCTTCAGCATCATTCCTTCCAAANCTTTCACAGCATCATCTTCCAGGATTTTAAATAGCTCCACTGGAATTCCATCACCTCCACTAGCTTTGTTCATAGCGATGCTTTCTAAGTCCCACTTGACTTAACACTCCAGGATGTCTGGCTCTAGATGAGTGATCACACCATCATGATTATCTGGGTCGTGAAGATCTTTTTTGTACAGTTCTTCTATGTATTCTTGCCACCTCTTTTTAATATCTTCTTGCTTCTGTTAGGTCCATACCATTTCTGTCCTTTATCGAGCCCATCTTTGCATAAAATGTTTCCTTGGTATCTCTAATTACCAGAAGTGATTACAGCCCACATTATCAGTGTGCTGGTAAACACTTTTCAGGAAGAGAATCATAGAGATCTTTGAGAAAAAAGTAAAAAATTTATCTGGCAAGGCAATTAGGATTGCCAAAGTTAACTGCCCAATTAGAATTTTTCCAACCGAAGACTCATAATTATACAAATTTCCCTGACAGAATATGTGTTTTATGGGACAGGAAGATGCAAAGACCTTTATAGACAATCATTTTGCCAATATATAAAGCACAAGTCCAAGTTAAGCATGTGACCTCAAACCTATACAGAGTTACTGTAATGAACCCTTTTCCAGTTCCCACCACAGACTAAAAGCATATATGTACATAAGCTTTTACTCTATTAAGACTATGTCCATTGTCTACATGATGACTGAAAAAAATGAAAATAGCCTGAACAATTTATGATGAATATTTTGATATAATGCAGACTAGAAGGTTTAAAGCATTAAGAACAATTATTGTTATTAATTTTTTTTGGCCATGGCATGTGGGATCTAGCTCCAGACCAGGGATCAAACCTTTGCCCCCTGCAATGGAAACAGAGTCCTAACCACTGGACACTAGGGAAGTCCTACAGTTATTTTGTTGATCAATTAACTGTGGTTTCTTATTCCATGGTTTGGAGTAAAAATCTATTTCACTTTGGAATAAAAACAACAAAACCTAAACTAAAATAGTTATGCCACCAAAACAACAAACATGGATTGCCTCAAATTACTCTGTTCCTAGAGGTCAAGAATGGATGTTATAGCCATAAGGATAACGTTCTTATTCTTTGAGATATCAGCATACAGAAGGATTTCAGGCATTAAAATTAAGTATTTCATTATTTAAGAGTGCTTTTTTCCTCTAAACTCTAAGGAAAATGATAACTTTTGACAGCCGGAACTTTGAAGAATCAGTGAGACAAAAGATGCTTCAGGCTTAATTACTCAAAAAAAATGGTGGTAGAAAGAAGTCATTTTCAGAGTTCACCTTTAAAATGGTAGTCACAAATGATACACATTTTACATTGAAATGAAAACAATGCTATGAACCCTAACTTCCCTCTAAGTTGTACGTTGATTAAAACATAATTCATGATTTTTAATAGCAAAATTACAAATAGAAAATATCACCATTCATAAAGATTGAAAGAAAGTAGTGAGGCAGCCTGCATGCCAATCTACTAGGCAGAAATGAAGCTTCACTCTCATTAAAGAGCCAGGAATATATTCCTGATGCACTGACTTATTTTACTTCACAACTTTTATTCCTCCTCTTCCATAAAGAATTAGACAGTATTAGGAGTCAGACACGACTGAGCGACTTCTCTTTTACTTTTCACTTTCATGCATTGGACAAGGAAATGGCAACCCACTCCAGTGTTCTTGCCTGGAGAATCACAGGGACGGGGGAGCCTGGGGGGCTGCCGTCTCTGGGGTCGCACAGAGTCGGACACGACTGAAGTGACTTAGTAGCAGCAGCAGGACATATTTTGACATAAGTAACATGTATTTAAAAGCTCCCTAATTTGTCTTCTTTAAGTGGCTTGTAGGATTATAAATTTTCATTCCATATAGGATCCTACAGAATCCTGTGTTCACTGTTAGCTTCTTAAATTATCTAGGGGCATTAAAAGTGGAAACTCAGTCAGCGGTTGTCAGGGGTTAGATGGGAGGAGGTATGAATAAGTGGAACACAGGATTTTTAGGACAGTGAAAATATTCTATGATACTGAAATGGCAGATACATGTCATTATATATTTGTCCAAATCCATAGAGTATACAACAAGGGTGATCTCTAATATAAGCTATGGACTTTGGATGATAAGCATGTGTCAATGTAGGTTCACCACGTAATAAATATCCCACTCTGAGAAGGAGGTATAGACAGTGGTGGGGGGGCATGCAGATGAGAGAGGAGGGGCATCTGGAAAATCTCTATACCTTCCTCTCAATTTTGCTTTCAACCTAAAACTGCTCTAAAAAATTATTTTTTTAAACAAAATAGTCTTGAGAGGGCGCTGCATATAGTTTTTAGCTTATTCACTTTTTACCAATATTCCAGTTGAGGAAGAGGGCTTCTCAACTCTGCACGCATTCTAATAGTAGTGCTCGCATAATAAGTACTCAAATAACACAAAGCCTTTTATCCACAAGAAAATCCACAAAGTGATTAAATCATAATACAAAGTTATCAAGTAAATTTTTTGCTCTACAAATATTTGTCTATTATTTTATGAGCCTAGATTTACAGAAATGGAGCATAGTGACTGTCTATGAAACTGGAGTCCAAAACTCCATTCAGCAGAGGTCTATTTAAGAAACATTCATGCACAGTAATTTAGTAATAAAAATATATTTTGGGAGTTGCCGGCATCTGAGGAACAGCTATATTTACTCAGCTTGACCCAAGGCAGTGTCTATAGCCTCCAAACAAAGCAATTAATTCAAAGAGTTAAGAATGCCACTCCCAGGCCAAGCAGAGTAAAGCAGTATAGATTTTAACGTATAGGTCACAAAACGAAATACACATCTTAGGTTTTTTAGAGCTCAGCTATCCAGCAAGCCTCATCAAAAAGTTTTTGACAAAAGAAGTGCTGTGTTCACAGCTACGACAGAAGAAAAGTAGTATTATAGGCATGTAGAAATGGACGCCCGCAAAGGAGAGCTGAGTCAGAGAGGCCACCAGGATGCTACTACAAGAGTAAAGATCAAATAAGATAGGGACACTTAAAATGAAAAAGAGGTTACAGGTGTGAGAAATATTTCAGACTTCCTCCAGAGTCAGACTCCTGAGATGGTAATTTCCAACTAGCAGAAAAGATCAAGCATTTGTGTGGCAAGGAACTAAGATGCTGAAGACAGAAACTAAGAAATAAAGGGCATGAAAATGAGTCAAGTTGGGTTTTAAATCAAAATGTATGGCTATTTTTTTTTTATGAAAGATAAACCTGAAAAGTTGGACTAGAAATCACTTTCAGATTTCTCCCTGCTAATACACTTTCTCTATGGTTTTGATGTGGTTCAATTCAGCAAGCTTTTCTCTATGCCTACATGTACAAGGCTCTGAGCTTGAGGTAGGGTGGGAGGCAACACTGGAAGATTTAAGAATGAATTAGCATGAACAAGCAATGTACTCACAGTATAATGAGATAGATATATACCTAACTAATGAGTTGAACTGTGCAAAGTTCCATAAGAGATATAAGGTAATAAATGGAGAGGAAAAAATAATTAATTCTTAGCTAGGCTCTAGGAGAAGTACATTAATCATAACTGCATCCTAAGAAATACTCTGATTTGCAGAAATGGTGGCTGTGACAATTCACAGATCTATCTCAGTATAAGAGTGTAACTATGGGGACAATCCGTGATTCTCAAAAGACTTGGTTTAATTATTCAGAAGGCAAAGGATTGAGTTAAATCATTTCAGCTTATTATTTACTCTAAATACTTTCTATTTAAGTGTTTTTGGAAGGGGCAGGAGAATTTGGAAAAGAGAACATTAATAGAGAAAAAATTCCTGGAAATCACCAGATACTAAAGCTATTGCCATTTTTTTCCATGTGCAAGCTGAAATTACAGTCTCAACTTTGCAAATTTTCAGAATTTTTCATATGCCAAAGTTACTGGCCTTTAAGCTCAAAAGAGATTCAATCCTAGGCTTTTGACCAGCAAGAGAATATTCTTGAGTTGACATCAGGGCAGAATTACTGAGGAATTGCGGTGCTTTCAGCAACAAGTCTAGTGGAAGTGTCAATTAGACACAAAATGGAGAAATATTTCCTCTTTTTCTTTTGTTTACTCATAAACATCTTCCTTCCAATTTAACCTTTCATGCCTTAATTTAGCCATATGTTGGAACAACTAGATTGTGGTTGAGGAAGAAGGGCAGATTTCCTATTTACAGTAGAATCAATTGGCTGAGCTAGTCTGTGAAAGGAAGTTTAAGATAAATATATGTAAGGCTATTTCCACATGTGTGGTTCAAAGGCTCCCTCCAAAATCCTTTTACTTCCTCACCGCTTAAAATAAACTACAAGTGAGCCTTCCAATGACCTTAACGAAAAAAAAAGGGTATGCATATGATTGATGCATGTATATATAGATAGTGCTAGATATATTAGTTAGTTTAAATACTCCTTGCCTAGTACCTGCCTAAAAGTTGGATGTAAATAAAGAATTCTGTATTTCTGGTGATACTACAAAAGAAATATATTTTATCTATCTAGTTTAGCATTGACCGGTACAGACAATTTTAAAAACATCCAAGTGTTTATTCCAAAACACTTAAGTCAAAATTTAATAACAAAGTATTTAGGTTAATATTCTCTTCTAGTCTTAATACTGTTTCTAAGCTTGGCACTTCACCAATTATTTGCTTTTGAAATTCTTCTCCATAGGTTTCTGATACAAAATATCATTGTCTTTCTCCATTTTTCTCACAAAGCTGGACTATTTCCCTTCACTTCCCAATAATCAATGCCCTCTTTAGTCTCTCTGAGTAGTCTTGCCCTATGCCAAGCTAATTCATCCATTTTACCCTAAGAAGAACTGTATATAAACCAGTCCAGCCCAATTAGACTTTAACATCCTTTTCTCTAAAGGTTATAAGGATTAAGAAGAAAATACAATAAAGACTAGATTTGTTGATAGTTATAATTGGTCTAAATTTAAAATAACTATAAAAATAAGCAAAACAATCAATATTCAAGTGACTGATACTGTAATTCTAAGACAATAACCTTATTTTGCCACTAACAGCAACCTAGTTTATTAAAAGGGTAAAATATTTTACCTGTATTATCTTTTATACAATTACTCATCAACTGAACATGGAAGAAAAATATGTATTATGTTTCCTTTAATTCTGTGAGATCAATAACAATGATACAAATTATTAATCAACCTCTGGTGATTTACTATTTATGCCACTGGCTATTAGATGCAAAATATTCTGAACTAGCTTGTTCAATAACTAGCTTTCCTCATTTGTTGTTCTTTTTCCTCTTGAGTATAAAAAATGATGTTGTCATCTTCAACAATAGCAATAAATATTTTTTGATCAGCTTCTACCAGCAAGGCTGTGTGCTAGCAACTGCAAGTGCAAAGTATAATATCATCCCTCAGAATTTATAGTACACCTGATTAAAAAAAAAAAAGAATTAAATACATGAAAATACAAGTAAAATGCAAGACAGAATAAAATAGGCCAGTGATACTCTATAAAGAGTAATATGGGATTTGTGAGGGTCGGTGAGGGAAGTTTCTTATCAATACAGAACCAAGTACATGAGACTAAATCTGGGCCCTACTGCAAAATGAATAGAACCTAGTTAATAACGAAATAGACATCAATGTATTAAAAAACTAATGAAAGAGTTTCTGTGTTCAGGACAAGAGAAACACACTGAAGGAAGAATAGATTATAAGAAATATGCTGTGAAGCCAAAACCAACCCACCAGGCAAGCAGGAGAACACGTAGGCACTTAACTTCTCCGGAGCTGAGGATATTTATCACTTGGTATGATATTCATGTAGCCTCACTAGCTTCTGGAACAGCTCTGCTCTTAACATTTGAACAATTTATTGCCTAATTATTTCATCTGCCCTTTTGAAGAGTCTCTCCGCAGGACACTTTTTGAGAGTGAGAGTACAAAAAGTGGGCCCTTGGAAAGTCATCCCACCCATTGAATTAAAAGCCAAATAACCTTTTATCAAATGCTTTGTGACCATTTAAAATATTGAATTTGTATCTTAATCATGGAGTTCAACAGGAATATAGCCAGTGGGAAGGACTTAATTACAAATGATATCTATCTCATGGTTATCCCACAATCCTAAGAGATGCTTTAATGAAGTTCTGAGCCCTCAGACAGGAAAGGTCAAACAGCTTTCCTCCCCACCCCCATCCACAGAGTGCACCCTTTCCCCTAGCAGATGTTCAGCCAGGTATATTAGCCTGAGGCAAAAATTCCAGGAAACACAAATTCATGGAGAAGTAGTTCTCTGAAATTCAGTAGATAATAGAGCAGCCTCTTTCAGAGTTTGAAAAGGAGATGAATTTAGATAATCTCCATTTGAATATAAATGTATATTTCATTAGAAATATAATATGCCAGGAGGAATACCACTCTGCTTGCAAATTTATCACATATTAAAGATTCATGATATTTTATATCGAACTTTTTAAATGTTGAAAATGTTCTTATGTTTATGCTAGGCGCATATTTAAGTTTGCACTAGGTTAAACCAGATGAATTGCCTTTTTTGGTAGGTCAAAAATGGTTGAATATTCGATTTTATCTAGTTCAACCCAGTTACTCAAATTGTCTTAAAATTAGTCAAAGAATGCAAAGTTAGATGTTACTAACACTATTCTGACCTATTTTTCATTCATATAAAAATACTTTTGCTTTATGCTAAACAAGGTCTTTTCAATATCCATTAGCTCTAAATTGGTATTTACTTTTCCAGAACTTTGATTTTCCCCTTGAATTTCTAGACTGTGTCTCGAGCACTTAGCCAGGCAATTTAAGATAAAATTTGACATGAATTTTAAGCACATAAGCCATTTTAAAAATTAATGTTGAAGAAGACAATTGGCTTTTTCCTTGTAATTTAAGAAAGTTGGTCTCCTTATCTTCCAAACATAAACAAAACACCTCATTATGCCATCAAAGACATGTTTCTGAGATTGGGCAGGATCCTGGGGGGTCCTCCTGGGTGCAAACCCTTTCCCTGTCCCCAGTTTCTTGTTAGTAGGAAATAGGTTTCATTCAGCCTCCTGGATCTTCCCTGAGTTACAAAGAGCAGATTGAAACAATAGCTAATCAGGGAATGAGGGCATGCAGAAACGAGGGAGGAAGAGTCAAGAAGCAATAGTGCAGCAATGGGGCAGAGGCCCAGTTCCCAAGCCCCGAAGGAATACGCGTAATATGTCTTTGAGTTCTTCTTCAGGAACTAAAGCCTTCAGCAAGGCAGAGGCTGGGAACTTTAGGGAGACCACCAGACTCCAGGAAGCAAAGCCCTGTCACTTCACCACCAACCAATCAGCAAAAAGTCACACACCTTGCAGCCCTCACCCCAAATTTTGCCTATAAACACTTCTCCCTGGAAACCATCAGGAACTTTGGGGGTTTTGAACATGAGCCGCCTATTCTCCTGGCTTGGCCCTGCAATAAAACCTTCTCTGCTCCGAACCCCGTGTTTTTTGGCCTCACTATTCACGGGGCACACAAATTAGGATTTGGTAACATTTCCATAGGAATTATTGATGTTAATAATTAGAAAGAATCTTCACAGACAGTAGACTTCGGCATGAGTTTTCTTGAAAAGACATTCGGATCTTCTAATATTTTTCTAGGCTTCTTGGTGGCGTAGTGGTAAAGGATCCGTCTGCAATTCAGGAGATGCAGGTTCAACCCCTGGGTTGGGAAGAGCCCCCGGAGGAAGAAATGGCAACCAGTATTCTTACCAGTATTCTTACCTGGAGAATCCCATGGACAGAGCAACCTGATGGGCTACAGTCCATGGGGTCGCAAAGAGTCAGACACGTCCTGGCGACTAAACAACAGCTTAACAGGTTTAAGTACTTGAGATTAAAAACACTGTACTGGGGATCTTTTAACAAGAGCTAGTTTGGGGTTGCACCCCACAGGCCTCCAAGTCTTGTCCATGCCAAGCCTTGACCTAAACAAGAGCCTGGAGTCAGCGCCAGAAATATCAGCAGTTTAATGGCTGGGGAGAGAGAATCTTACATGTTAGAAGGAAGATCCTGGAGCAACACCATGGGTGGCAGGCAGCAGGCAGAACAGGGCGATGGTCTTCACTCCAAGAGCGGGGAAGGGAAGGGGAGGTCACTGGTTTTATAGAAGGAACTGAAATCAGGTTAGCTCATTAGTTACCAGGGAAACCAGCAGAGGTACATGCCCCTCACTACCCCTTTAATAAGCTCTCCTGGTGGAGATATTCTGATCCAAAGATTAGAACAATCACTTGGTGGAGCTAGAAGCAAGTAGGAGGATCTCTTGCTAGATCTAGTAGGAGGATCTCTCAAGTGAGTAGGGTTTAAGTAAAGAAGAGTCTGGTCCCACAGGGAATGTACAGAAAGCAGGAGAACAGCCATCTTAGTGACCACACTAGTAACTAGCCTATCTGGGAACGTAGGAGCTAGGGATGGGGAAGGATTGATGAGATAACTCTGAAAGCCTAGCTCAGATGGTAGGGTTTTACCTGAAACTGAAAAAAGACAAAATTCCAGCTCACTGTGGAGTGACTAAATTGCATAATGGATTTTTTTTTTTTGTAGCTAATAAGCAATTTCTTAAGAGTACGCATAATGTTCTCTTAATGCTATGCTGGAATACCTGTATATGGCTGGAGAAGACTGCAAAATAAAGAACATGTGCCCAAGATGAACCAGCTGATCTGACTTACTGCCCAGGCAACTCCCAGAAATAAGGTGTTTAAACTGAGGGAACAAGATCAGTATTCAAACATATTTATATGATTTCATAGCCATACATTTGCTTTTAAATCCAAATCCTTTATGTTCCTCAAAGTGCATACCATCCTGAACATTTACAAGAAACAGCATAAAAACTCTTTTCACAGTTGAAAGGCAGAGATGTATCTTATTTTTATTGGCAGTTAATGTGGGACCTACAGCAGAACAGCTGTCTCGAATAGCCACAAAATCAATGATATAAAATTGCCAAGTCCTGAGCGGCCTATTCCTGGTGAGGACAAAGGGAAAAATTGAAAAGGGGGCGCCCAAGCCCAGGTTTTGAAATGACAGGAAAGGTGTTGAGTTGTCTGTTGGAGGATTCGTTTTTAATTATTTCGTGGCGAATATAACTAGTCTTCCTTTATGAGACTTGGCGGGTGTTTAGTTTGGCTGCGGAATAAAATCTTTCCAAGAGGCACACATTAATTTACCCGAAGACCCGAATGGCAAGGGTGATTCTGGGAGCAGGAACCGGTGAAATACAGAGAGGGGGAAAAGCTGGAACGAAGCCTTATGATCTTCTTGTTAGACCTCTTTCCCGCCTCTCTCGTAAGAGGAAGCAGCCAACCCGGCTTAGGGTTTATCTCCAAGACAATAGCGCCGCTCGCCGCCTACTGAGCTGCTGGGACAGCGCGCGATGCCCTCCTCGAGCCCTGTCCCCCCCGCCGCACCAGCTGCACTGTCCCAGGAGTCGCCAACTCCCCTGGCGTCCCTGCCACTGGGCCCCGTGGCTCACCTGAACCCTGTCCCATCGATGCCCCCATCTCACTGGCTTATCTCCCCACAACTCCCCCGCCCCACCAATCCCTCTGCTCATCAGTCCTCGGGCTCTCCAGACGCTCTGCCCTTCCTTTGCACCCGTTGAGTGGCAGCGGTTGTGAAGAGCCCGCAGCTCAGCCTGCGCCTCCTAAGCCCGCGGACGAGAGAGGGGAGCGCAGCCGCGATCCACGGGACGCCTCGGAGCGCCCAGCTCCCCTGGTGCCCTGGCACCCCAAGCTCTCAAGCGAAATGGCCTGCGTCTCGCCTCCTCCCTGGCTAGGGGCCTCTCGGGCTTGTTTGCTTGTCCTCATCCCCGGGCCAGCCCCGCTCCCTCCTCCCGGCGGCTGCAACAGCCGTTTGCTTCCTGCGGTGTGTTTCTTTTTTTCCCCCGCTCCTAGGCTCCATCAAAGGTGGCTCTGTTATTGAAATATGAAGCCGTTTCCTCTCCAAAACCCTTGGTTACTCAAGGCGGGAATCAATGGACCTATATACTGTCCCAGAAGTTATAAATAAATGTCTGTTTGTTCAGGAGGCGTTTTTCCCGCGTGTCCTAGCATCTTCCCCAGTGGTTATTTTAGGGGTGCTTGCGCGCGCCCGCGCGCCTGTCTCCATGTGTGTGCGCGCGCTCTGTACCCATCTGGTTCTAATCCTGGGTATGGATCCATAAGCCAACTCCACCCATCCTGTCTGCCCCTCGCATTCTTCACTCTATAAATAAACCCAGGTTCTTTGAGCTTCGTCATCCAAAGATACAATAGCAGTTGTCTGTTAAAGGAGAATCAAACTCAGTACAACACTGCGTCCAGTAAACAAGAAAGCATATTTCTGGTAGTGTAGGTGAAAGGGCATCTTAAAGTTTGGAAATTTTATCCGCTGTTGTCATAATTACCTGTCTACCCGATTACCCTGGATATACCTCGGGGAGAGGGAGACGGGAAAGCGAGGACCTCTCCTACTTTGGGATCTTCATTTTAAGCAGAGGCTAAGAAACAAAGTGAAAATTCACTGTCCTGGCTCGTCTGCCTCACCCCGCTGCCCCACGATCATTCCACAGCCCCTTGCCCCATCCCCTCTGGACAGACCCAGGAGGTGAACAGTGAGGGGAGGGGGCTTGTGGTTGTAGCTCCCGTTTTGCCTGAACCCCTGAGCTGGTAACTCCGGGATCTGAGCAGAGGGAAAGTCATCTAAGAGGCTGCTGTTCCACAAGGTCTGGGCATAGAGCTGCCCCTCCCTTCCTCCCTGAAGTTTGCATGAAGCACACGTTAGGCTGTAATTAGGGGATCTGGGAGGAGAACTTTCCTGGTGACGCTGCTTTGCTTTGCTTCTGCTCTTGGTGAGAAAGTGCCTCCTTCTTCCCAGGAGCAGGACCTCTGCCATCCAGCGCCACAAAGAGACATTCTGCGCGGCACACGCACACACACACACACTCACACACACACACACACTTGCCCAGAGACAAACTTAAGGTGAGGGGAAAGAGCGCTGGCTTCACTTGATCTCCAGGCTCCAACTTCAGCAGGACTTGAGAGCATCTGAACTTCTGGATTTTAGGACAAGGTAAAAATCCCCCTTTTTTTTCATTCTTTGAGTTAAGCCTAGATTCCTTAAGATTTCAGAGAGCAATACATAATATATGTATACATTTAAATAACTTTTCTTAATTTTCTTCTGAGTTTGACATGGCATCTCAACTTTTTTTAAGATTCATATTGTCAGATAAAATACTGTTCAGCAATAAACAAGCTCAGTCTAGACTGGGGCAAGGAGGAAGTCCAATATCCCAGATTTTGCTGATGCTACTATAAATCTGGTGATGCATGGTTTCTAAGTGGCAGTTTTTCCATCTGTATTTCAACAAGCATTTTTATAACACCTGAAACAAAGGATAGTATAGGCTGAAGGAAATGCTGAGGAATGGGCAATGTCCATTCCAGATTTATGAGTTTTCTTTTAGAGACTATGTAAGTTTATGTGAAAAAGAAAGTTATTGTAATCACATAGGTAATACCTGTTAGAGTGACAGTCTTTGAGATGTTACCGATTTTGGTCCAGGCTTCTCAACTTAATTGTGTAATTAAGATCACAGAACTATGATGCTTTTTGTATATAGAATGATGTGGGTGGACAATTTTAATATACTGAAAAAATTCCTTTTAAGTCATGGTTGATAAGGTTACTTTTAAAAGTTGCTTAAATGAATGATTTGTGTGAGACTGTTTACCACCCTAAGTAAATCTGAACTCTCTGGGGTTGAAATGAAGTTGTTTTCTTCCATTGACTATGACTGTTGTGTTCCAAATAAGATGGTTTATTATTTTGAAAATAAGTTATTTTATTTTCATTTATCCCTGGAAAAATACACAAAGTGGCCAGTACTTTGGGAATTTTTAGGATGGAAATTGTTCCTGTACACGTTCCAGTGTGATGTCATAAAATCAAACATACTGGCTGGCTTCTTGGAAGCTAACGGTTCTTAAGAAATAAAGCCTGAGAATTAATTTCTACATGAAATGTAATATTTATTCATTACAAACGTAGTTTCTGGTAACCATTTCTATTTGATTATTTCAGTGTACTAAATTTGCAATCATTTTATACACACTTCAGCGACTTAAATATTTTAATGGAATCATAAAATGGGAATATTGTTTTACCAAAAATACATCATAGTTGTTCTCTTTGGATAACTTTTAGTTTGATGTGTCTTAAGTTCAGTTCCATTATTTTTATGAATAAAGAAGTTTTTCTTTCATTCAATAAAATAGAAAGTATGCCAAAGTTGGTTGGGCATTTATTTAAGCCTTAGTCTTCAGTCACTTTGGGGCTATCTGTTCTGATAATTTAATTTTTAAGCTAAGAGAATGGCTATATGTTTTGGTAATCTCTTCACAGAACTGGAAACAGATTAAAAATGGAAAAACTAGATAAGAACTAATTCTGTTTAAACATAACTTAATGAGCAAGAGAAAACCAACAACCTCCAGACCACTGGTCTCCAAAGAGAAAGTACACTGAGGCCAGTATTCCAAAAGGGAGTATTCAGTGGGCCTGGGCTTTCTATCAGAAATAAGCAAGAAGAGAACATGGTGTTCTTATAAAGTGAGCCATTTATTGTCAGCTAGGCCCTGAATCTCAGAGGAATGAGTGACACTATAATTTAGAAGAACTGAAGATACTTTCACAGAGAAGAATCAATTCATTATATCCCTAGTGGTTTCACTTCCTTCTCCTTCCTTTGGGAGCTGGTAACACATCCAGGATAAATACATTCGGCGAACGAAGATGCTTTATGAAAAGATGGTCTGCTAAACAGTCCTGCCTTTTAGCATCTTGGGTGTGGAATGTTGGTATTTTCTGGGTAGTTGAAGAAGTCTTTGACTCAAGGTAGCACAGCCCTCAGTCTTTGTAAAGATGAACAGAGGCATATTCAGGAAATAACTCCCTTTTTTGGAACACCCTAATACTGGTTTTCTTTTCACTTCCTTCTGCCCCATGTATGTTTTATTTTCCAGATTACATTTTAAAAATAATGGTATTCACAGCCAGTTAAAATTCCAGTGAAATGCAGAGCAAATTTGAAAACACTTTTGCATTGTCGTCTTCTGTTGCCTCTGGTTAATTTTCCGACCTCCTGCATTCATTATCAGTAACCATAGTACTTAGCCTATGATATTTAAATGTATTTAGTCTGTTAAGTAGAAGCAACAATATGTTGTTGGGGTAAAATGGAAAGGGATGGAAACTTGAATGTTCTTAGGATTTTAATCAATAGTGTTTAAGGAGGATTACAGGAAACAGCTGGTTAAACAAATATTAGGTGTAGAGTGGATGCTATGGTATAAATTAATAATGCAGCTTTTATTACACCATGAATGGGAGGGTCTGTGATGGTTCCATGTGGGAAGCGTGGTCCCTGTATGCCACCTAGTGGACAAATTGAAGAATGCTTTCTCACCAGCCTCGGTAAAAAATCCTGAGTTCCACTCAGTTGACATTGAACACCAACTGCAGGCCAGACGTTGGGGTAGGTGCTCAGAGTAGAAAATGCAGCAAGTGACTTCTGTATAATTTAAATATCAAGGCACCACTTAACAGTTGATTAAACTCATGGTGGTTGCATTAAAAATTAGTTTACTCTTGACTGAGTAACATCAACTTTCTGCCTCCTTGAGGATAACCGTAACTCACTTCTAATCACAAAAGAGTCAGACCTGACTTAACAACTGAACAACAACAACTCATCGCTAATACAGGATTTGTCTTCTGCAGAGATGCCATGACCTAGCTTAAAAAAAGAGTGGGGAGAGTTTGAATCTTGAATGATTTTCCTAAATGGAAAATTTACCATTACTAATTTTAAGTGGATAAATAATAATTAGCTTAAAAGCTTAGCACACAGATACTAGCACATATTCTTTAGATTTTTTTTTTTTTTCATTAAATAGAAAAGGGTAAAAGTCGATTTTGGGTAATGAGGTAAGTTTTACAAACTATTGCTCTTGGGAACTAATAATCAGCATGTAGAACAACTTTATCTATACCTGTTATTCAGATATAGTTTTGAAGCAGGAACATTGTTTCTATTAAGTTGACATGAAAGATAAAAATCTTAAGAACAATTAGAATGAAAGCCACTGTTGGAAAGAAGCATCAAGATATCATAGGAGATTGATCCATCAGAATATTGCACTGAGACTTTTGAAAAACTTTGCTCCAGGAAATATATGAATTATTACTCCAAATGGCTCTTTGCAAGATATATGACTTAATGGCAACAGTGTTCAGCACATCAGCATTAATCAAGACAAGTTCTGAAATTCAGATTGGAAGGGAAAAAATGCCTCAGTTGGGGGAAACCATGATTAATTTGTTGCTTGCTAGCTCTGGAGGTGTAATCCACAGATCCAGTTAGGCCTGCTGGTGTGGAATGGAAGTTTCCTGTTTAGGGGACTTTGGTTTTGTGTACAGCAGCGAGACCTACGCTGTGAAAGGAGAGCTGCTCATTAAGTCTGTCTTCATTAATGCCACAGAATTATAGCCTGACTTGATTGGAGGTAATGGCTGGAATCAACATCAACAATCATGTAAAATAAAGCATATTATCTTAATTTTTATGTCCAATGAGTTATTATCCACCAGAAACACAGCATTCTGTTAACAATTTCATCTGATCATCCTTGTGATTTAGCATGAACCATAGACTCATCCTAGTGAGAGATTGCCTAAGAAGTCAGAGGTCCTCAAAGTGGAAATTTAGTCATGGATTGGAAAACTGCTACAAGAAGTTTTAATGATTTCAGGTGACCTGATACTAGATAAGAACAAACTACAAGAGAGAATCAGGCACGCTTTCTGAAATGTTCTAATACTACTAGGTTCTTGGCTGAATTGCAGTGGTTCCACATAAGGGCTATTTCCACTAATGGCGACCTGAAGCAGGGCTTGCTGGGCCCGAAAAGTTCTTAACTATGTTCAGACTAAAACCAGGATTTGTTTAAAATAGCAAATGTTGCCCAAGTATTTTGAGCTTCTATTAATTGTTTTATAGCTAGATAGGGGAGTGATATCTGAGATGAGGGCATTGCTAGAGGGCCAGGAGGCTATTTGTAAAGTAAAGCAAAACAGAAACAAACAAAGTCAGAATTTTCCAAATAACTTAGAAAAATTATTAGGTCCCAGTCTTGCAAGGGCAACAGAAATTTCCCATTTTGTTCAACCTAGCTTAACCCAAAGAGAACAAAATTGACTTGATTTGTTCCTATACTCCAGTCACTATATTCCAGGTCCATTTACTGCATCACATAAAATCCAGTTTGTATGGTAAATCTGGATTTTCCTCAACTTTTCACAAAGTTTTATGCATAATGTTTCAGTTTAGTCTCTACCTACTTGATGTGAATTTCCTCATTTTTGACTAAATTGTTTAGAATTTGGGGGTCACCTCCAGTCAATCATTCATGCATTCATTTGTTCATTCAACAAAAATTTATTGAACACTTGCTATTTGCCAGGCACCATGCTAGCACCACATGCTAGCCTCTTCACTCTATCTATACCAGGAAAACTGATACTAAAAAAAATCAAAAAGTCCACACTGAGGATAATGAATGGAAAGCATTGCAAGATCCTGATGTATATTATAAGCGACAAAAGCAACCAAAATGTCCTCGCCTCATAGTTTTCATATTAGGGGAATTTTGAGCAAGCATCTTTAAAATCATTTTCCCTTGTTTGCCATCTCCTAGCTGAGTAAGAGCCTTGTTTCTTGGTTGTGTGGGCACAGATGGGCCTGAGAAGGCAGCTCTGACACTCCGGAACCCCTGGAGAGTAAGGGTTCCAATAATCTGTCTCTTTGGATGGGCAGGAAAAGCAAAAGTCCATTTTCACATAGTTGCTGTCCACCAGTTTGGAACAAAAATTCAGCACGAGCACAGAAGGATTTAGTGCTTACCATTTGCACCAGGCTCAATGCTAGGTGCTACAGTCATTGGCTCAAGGAGTTCACAAGCCGGTGGAGAAGACAGACGGACACACCACAAGTAAAATGTGCCAAGTAGGTGAAGTTGGCCTTCCTAGTCTCCTAGGTCTCTTTCCTTGGCACCTATCCTACCTTTCCATCCAGCCTCTACCTCCTAAACGTAGACCCTTGCTCTCTGCCCTCTCCCCCCCCCCCACCCCCAGGGAATCTGATACTCCTCTGTTTATTGATTTCTTGACTGACTGATTACACCCAAGTGTGAATGAGTTTCACTCATGCATCTACATTTCAAGCCTTTTATCTCTGTAAAGTAAATGTTTTGTTTTCTGTGGAAAGAATTTCAAGCATCTGGGGGCCTTCCCATCCTTACACCACAGTGTGTAATTAAGCTGATTTAGGCCTCCATGGTCTTCAATCTCTGTTATCCTCATTCCATATGTGAGGCAGAGAGATTCCCTCAAGGCCTGTTTCTAGAAACACATGGGATCTTGGGTCCAGTTAACCCCTGGCCTGATCAACCTGTCCTTCCCCCCTCCCCTCAGTGCTTTGCCTGGACACAAACTCCCCTCCCCCATTGCAAGGGGCATCATGACCCCTCCTTTTGAACCTTCCTGTTCTCTTTGCTTGAGTCCTCTTAGCCCTTTACTACCATGTTTGGGTGGCTGCCTCTGGACAGGTAAAACACTTATAGCTTCTCATGTTCTGTTGTTTGAGCCCTTATGTCACCCCAAATACAGCGACAGAGCAGTGAAAATCCACATATGGGGTCCAGAACTCCTCTGAGTCAAGGTACTGAAGGAGGAAGACAGGGATAGGCTATAAGACAAGGACAGGTATCAGCCGTCACGTTGACAAAATGGATCAAAGCCAGCATCTTTCTAAAATGTGTGCTGAGATACTTTCCAATGGGTTTTGAAAAATTTCAACATCGATGCTGATTATAGATTCTGGAAAACTAATTGGAAATAAAACTGAAAATTTGCCTTGGCTTTTTAAAAGTAACACCGATCAGAATCATTTAAATATTTCCCATTTTATAGTTGATACAGGGCATAAGGGTAGTCATGTTATTAGTTGTTTCAGATTTATTTATGTTTAATTATACTCCTTTGATTATGCCGCCACTAATGCTCCTGTAAGATACTGGGCTGGTCTTATAAAGATGTGTTCATCACTTTTTAAATTGCCAGGACTAACGACCCAGATTGAAAGACTTTGTTTCCTTCCCCCTCTTCCCTGCAGTCTAGAGGAATGTGATCTTTGACCTGCATTATTCACCTCGCTGGAGGATCTGAATGCCTAAGGTTCAGTGTTGTTGTTGTTATGCTGATGTTGTTCAGTCACTGAGTTGCGTCTGACTCTTTGCCACCCCGTGGCCTGCAGCACGCCAGGCTTCCCTGTCCCCTTCACTATCTCTCGGAGTTTGCTCAAATCCATGTCCACTGAGTCAGTGATGCCATCCAACCGCTCATCCTCTGTCACCTCCTTCTCCTCCTGCCCTCATTCGTTTCCAGCATCAGGGTCTTTTCCAATGAGTCAGTTTTTCGCATCAGGCGGCCAAAGTATTGCAGCTTCAGCTTCAGCATCAGTCATTCCGTTGAATATTCAGAGTTGATTTCCTTTAGGACTGTCTCCGTACAGCTCAAGGGACTCTCAAGAGTCCTCTGCAGAACTTTCAGTGGGCACCCTATAAATGCTTCCAGCTGTTTCCATCAGTGCCTAGCACTGTGCTGAATGGGAAGCTTGAGGGGTTTCCCTCCCTTCTTTTCCAAGTGTCTGTATTTCAGACATCTGAACACCTCTCAACCCCAGGCCATTCTCTGACTCTGCCTGTGTTTCCTTATCAGTCTTATTCCTCTCTTTTAATGCCATTAAAATCATAAACTCTTCTCAGAATTAAAAATTTACTTATTGGTATAAAATAACGTAAATAAAATTGATAATTTTAATAAATTTCTAAATTGAAGGCAATTGAGGCTGGAGGAAGGAAATGAGTTTAGAAAGGACATGGAACAGTAGACACACAATCTGGTAAGGATACTCTGATTGGATGGGGGACAGAAGTTGAGGATTGTGTGAATGTCTGAAGGGCAGAGGAGAACAGGAAGAGAACTGCAATTGACTAAGACTGGGAATAAATGAAGAATAAAATTTTATGGGAGTAAACTGTGAGTTTAATTTAGGAAGTACTCATGGGACAGCCAGGAACTCATATCAGTTAAATGTACATGCTTAGGCAAAGCGGAGAAGTCATGGCTAGAATAGATATTTGGAAGTCTTGAGTATTAAAATGGTAGTTGAAAATCACACAGAAGAGAAAGGAGATCACTCTAGGGAGGAACAAACGGAGAAACAATTGATCAAGGACCAAAACTCGGGGGGGAAATGGTACTTTTATTTTATCAACGATAAATGGCTACTGAGATGAATTACATCAGTGTCTTATTAATCCTTATACTCACAGTCCAAGTCAGTCCTCTGCACACAGAGGTGCCAGGCATGTTTGTTGATTAAATTAAATTAAAATGGCCTTTCCGAGCCTTCATGCTCTAATGACAGATTTTCATAATGATAACCCTGAATGTGGGTAAGAACCCAAAATGTCTGAATTACAGTTATTTATTCAATTTTGTCCAAAACTGAGCTAGCTTTAAATATATGTTGTCGTATTTTGTTGTTTGAAAATCAGTAATCAATGTGTGGTGTAGATGGTAATTCACCAGAGTACTTGATTAACCCTAGCCCATGTTGTTTAGCTTAACATATAAATGAGTTCACCACAGAATGCAGCCTAGTTCAAGTCCATTTATGATTCTTTTCCTTGGTCTTGAAGACCTCTAAATAGTAGGTCAGACTTGGAGCCTAGAATCCTGGATTTCTCCACAGTTTGCTTTCCTCCCACCCCCCAATTCTTCTCCCTCCTACTGCTCCCTACTTGGGTTGCCACGTAAAATATATTGAAGAATTGACTAATTTTTAGTATACGTATGTCCCAAATATAGTATGGTACCATACTTATATTAAAGAGATTACTTGCTGTTTAGCTGAAGTTCAAATTTAACCAGGTATCCTGTACCGGTTGGCTAAATCAGATAACCACGCCTACCTCCATTTGTGTTGCTGTAGCTGGAACATGGCAAACAAGAGTTTTCTTCATGAGATTTCTGAATGATTTCCTTCCAAAGGCCAACGAATGAAGTTACTAAGTGTATGTTCACTAGTGAGATAAATGTATTAAAAAGATACTGTAAATAAAATGATCTAACTACAATATACCAACCAAAATGCAAACTTATAAGACATAGCTAGTGTATGATATACTGTGTGTGCTTAATCGCTCAGTTGTGTCCAACTCTTTGTGACCTCATGGACCAGACTCCTCCGTCCATAGGCATTCTCCAGGCCAGAATAGTGGAGTGGGTTACCACGGCCTCCTCCAGGGCATCGTCCGAGGTCTCCTACCTTGCAGGTGGATTCTTTACCATCTGAGCCATCAGGGAAGCCCTATGAAAGCTATCTTAAGAATGCCCGTAAATGCATATCAGGGATCACATGTTTGTTGTTAAGTCACTAGGTTGTGTCCGACTCTTTCATGACCCCATGGACTTTTGTAGCCCACCAGGCTTGCTCATGGGATTTCCCAGGCAAGAATGCTGGAGTGGGTTTCCATTTCCTTCTCCAGGGGATCTTTGCCCCTCAGGGATCGAACCCATGTCTCCTGCATTACAGGTGGACTTTTTAACCACTGAGCCACCAGGGAATAGGGACATCGTGTGTCTTAATCTGTTTAAAATATTTAAAAATAATGTATATATTTCATAATCAAACTTTTTAATTTTCACATCTTCCAATTGGCAATAATGATAAAACAAATAATTGCTTTTAAATTAAAAGGCATACATTTAGAAAAATTTATATAACGTAGTGGCACGAGTGGTAAAGAACTCACCTGCCAAGGCAGGAGACGTGAGAGACCCAGGTTTAATCTCTGGATAGAGAAGACCCCAGGAGGAAGCCATGGAAACCCACTCCAGGATTCTTGCCTGGAGAATCCCATGGACAGAGGAACCCGGCGGGTTACAGTCCGTAGTGTCGCACAGAGTCGGACACGACTGAAGCGACTTAGCATGCACGCACTTATAATGTCCAATGGCTGTAACCTCTTAGATGTTCTAACCGCAGAATATCTGACAGGAATCTTTGCCCTTGTTAATTACGTCATCGTGTAGTTGTGCTGCCACCTTGTGGCGTTTTGAAGAATGACCCAACTGAGCTCAGTCCATTAATATGTTAACACCAGATTGACAAAGTGGTCAGTGTTAAAATTGTTTCTCACATGATTAATATTTTTCATTTCACTCACATTTACCACATATTTTAACACCAAGGAAAGGCCTTCAAGCAAATATTTTCTAGGAATTTAATGTATTATCTGCAGATTAGTATATCACTTGAGATAATCACTAAATTATAAGTCAATTAGTACTATGCTGATTTAGGTATTATGGGTGAGCATAGGTTGTATCTGCCCACTGTTTGATCTACTTGATCTTTAAACCTAAATTTCCTATAAATTCCTTGAACTCAACATGTCCAAAATTAAACTAATTATCTCCCTTCTTCCACGCCTGTTCCGTGTAATCTCTATATAAATACCAAGACATTTATTATACAATTTTATACAAAGACAATTTATTATACAAACAAGGACAGTTTTGAAAGTGAAAGGGGGTGAAACTTAGCAATTACTCCAGCAAAACAGGTATAAACCAAGACTGTCTGAAGAAAACCGGTCTTCTTACACATAAATTAATAATCATCAAATCCCAGTCACCCGAAATAGGAAATTTGGAGTCCCAGACTCTGTTTCATCACGTTGTCCTGGAACCTCCATTGCACACCTCTACATCCCTTCTACTTACCTGTTCCCTTTCATCTTCACTTTCCTCTCCACTGTCCGTCACACTTGCCAACGTTCTCATTAGCCTTGTCCTGTTGTCTGCAGAGGGACCCACCAGCCTCAAATCCTTTTTCAGCATACATCTAACAGTCGACTTCCTCTGCAACTGCTCCAAACTGCTGGGCAAACTCATATCACCCTGTAGAATGCAGCCACTGAACAACTTCATGGTACCTGACTTCAGCCAGATCATTAATGCTATGTGGCTGTTCTATCACATTGCTTGAAAGTTTCTGCTTTTTCCCTACAGCAGATATCCAAGCCTCCCTAATTTGCACTAAAAAAGAGAAACCATCTGTAAAGAACCATCTCCCTGTCTTGCCACCAAAACAATCTCCTAACTTTTCCCTTCTGTTAGGAAAAAACGGGAAAGGATCTCTCTCCCTAGCTTCTAAGCATCTCAGGCAGACCTTGCCCCTTGAGCTCTAGATCCTGAATCCTCCAGTCATCAGATGTTTGCTATCGTGCGTGCTGCATACCAAGTCTCTGCAGTCCTATCCAACTCTTTGAAACCCTATGGACTGTAGTCCACCAGGCTTCTCTGTCCATGGGATTCTCCAGGCAAGAATACTGGAGTGGGTTGCCATGCCCTCCTCCAGGGGATCTTCCCCACCCAGGGATTGAACCTGGGTCTCCTGCATTGGCAGGTGGGTGGGTGTTTTTTGTTGTTGTTGTTGTTGTTGTTGTTGTTGTTGTTTTTTACCATTAGTGCCACCTGTGAAGCCCCCATATTTGCTATTAATTAGGCTATTTTTTTTTTTTTGAAGATTCCCTGGAGGAGGACATGGCAACTCACTCCAGTATTCTTGCCTGGAGAATCTCATGGACAGAAGAGCCTGGCAGTCCTTCCAGTCGCAAAAAAGAGTTAGACATGACTGAAGCAATTTAGGATTCATGCAGGCTTTTTTTTTTTTTCTCTTGTATCCTTCAACCTCTCCCACTTTGGTTATATCTTCCTATTGGCATTTGATCGTGGTCAAATCCTTTTGTCCTAAACTTAGAAAACATGCCCTAGTCTCACATGCATCCTATCTACCCATCTTTCTCCTCCTCAGAGCCTGACTTCAAAACTCCCTGTGCT
Organism: Aepyceros melampus; assembly: GCA_006408695.1. NCBI lineage: Eukaryota > Metazoa > Chordata > Mammalia > Artiodactyla > Bovidae > Aepyceros > Aepyceros melampus. The sequence goes on from SJXQ01007874.1 coordinate 74,839, forward strand.
CACTGTCCACCCCTTCACTCCTCAGCCCACCACAAGCTGCTTTCTCCCTTCACTCCACCGAAATGATCTGCCTGGTTTCGGTGTGTTTTCTTAGGCGCGTTTCATTCTGGTGACCGTGTTCCCCTCGCCATGATCTCTGCCCTTGACTTCGTGGCGGTGCACTCCCATGGTCACCACAGACTTCTTTTCTGACTCCGTCTCAGTCTGTTCCAGGCTTCCGAGAGCCCGCCTGCTTCCTGGCAGCTCTGCGCTCTGATGGCTTCAGCCCGAGGCGCCCCACCCTGACCTCCAGCTCCTGCCTGGGCCCCTTTCATCTACTCCTCTGTGTGACACCACTGTCGCCTGTGTGCAGATGACATCCAGAGCTGTATATTTGGCCCAGAACTTTCTCCTGAGTGTCCAGACCACAAACATCTCACAACTAGGAAGTCAGCCTGCCATCTCAATTGCACAAATCTGAAGTCAACTCTTTTTCTCCTAAATTTGAACTTCCCTCAATTTTATCTGGTTTAGTAAATGGCACCAGTTTTTCTTCTTTCAGTTTTCAAAAACAGAAACTTGGGAATCATCATGTAGACTCTAGCCCATAAAAATCTCTTGGTATATAAACCCTTTTTTAAAAGTCTCCATTGCTGGTGGTGATGGTGGTGATTTAGTTGCTTTGCCAGGCTCCTCTGCCCATGGGATTTTCCAGGCAAGAATACTGGAGTGGATGGCCATTTCCTTCTCCAGGGAATCTTCCTGACCCAGGAATTGAACCTGGGTCTCCTGCATTGAAGGCAGACTCTTTACCAACTGAGCTATGAAGGAAGCCCACTAAAACTTCCATTAGTACAAGCCTTATCCCTAATTGCCATCCTCTCTTCTTACATTCCTGTAAACCTTATCCATTGGTCTCTGCATCTCTGGTCTTGCTGCTTTCTAATGCATTCTCCCACCCTAAAGCTAGAGTCATCTTTCTAAAGTGTAAACGGAAAAAACTTGGCTGCTTAAATCTCCTCAATCACTTTCTATTACTGTGAAAATTAAGTCCAAGTTATTTAATATGATTGGCAAGGTCTTCAGTGACCAGCTCTTGTTTCCCTTATCAGCCTCATCTCTTATCTAGCAGTGAATCCAGCACCCCAGTTGACAGGATCAAACGACCAGAAAAATGAAGACAGCAGAAACGGATCAATAGCTCTAAATATTAGAGAGTTATCAGATGCAGATTTTATGTTTATTTTAAGAAATTGGGTCCGAAGAATTTTAGCAAAGAACTGGAAACTACCAAAAATGATTCAAATAGAAACTCTAGAACTGAGAAAATGTAATAACCAAAATTAAGAAATCAATACATGAGTTTACAAGAAGTTTAGACACACTGAGGAGATGATTAATAAACCGGAAAGTAGTTCTGAAAAAATAACCAGATGGAGATGTTATAGAAAAACAGTGAAAGATCCTAGATGGAAGAAAAGTGTAAGACATATATGGGGTATAGACTGGTGTCCCAGCAGGAGGTCAGCAAATAGGGCATAAACAATCTTTTTGAAAGAATAGCTTGTGACTATCCCTGTCAGGGATTCAAGATTCAAGGAGCACTACAAAGCCCAACAGGGCAAAAAACAGAAAATAAAGAAATTAAAAAAAAAAACAACTCAAGCCAGGCATGGTACAGAAAAACTGCTGACAGAAACAAAGAGAATATTAAAAGCTTCCAGGAACAAAAGACTTTAGATAGACTAACAAGTAGCGAAATTAGCTAGCTGGAAATTTTGCTTCTTTTCACTTTAGGAAAATGCCCAAAATCGGTGGTTTGGCTTGAACATATTCTGGGTGGATCTCCTGCTCAGCCTATTTTCTCTGAGAGCAAAGTCTTCAAGCCTAGAGAGTTAGCACCTGGTGACTCAGTTCCTGCAGTCTGTGTTCAGAAGCTGTACAGTCCTGTTGCTATCTAAGAAAATTCTGGAAGCAATTTGGGAGGCTCCTATTTATCTTTATCACTGTGTAATATTTTTTAGATTACAAAGAAGAAATAAATGACTGAGAAGTTGATGATTTAAACCATATGTGTGTGTGTGTGTGTGTGTATATATATACAGCAAAGTGATCGGTTATACACATCTGTATTCTTTTTCATATTCTTTTCCTTTGTGGTTTATCACACAATATTGAATATAGTCCCATGCACTATATAGTAGGACCTCATTGTTTATCCATCCTATGTATAACATATAACAGTTTGCATCTGCTAAACCCAAACTCCCAGTCCTTCCCTCCTCCACCCGCCTTCCCCCTTGGCAACCAAAAGTCTGTTCTCTGTGTCTGTGAGCCTGTTTCTGTCTTGTAGATAAATTCATTTATGTTATATTTTAGATGCTGCAAATTAGTGATATCATATGGTATTTGTCTTTCTCTTTCTGACTCACTCCACTTAGTATGATAACCTCCAGATAGGTCCATGTTGCTTCGAATGGCATGATTTCATTCTTTTTGATGTATGTCAGGTATTTTACAACCTTATACCTATTTGTTTAAGGCCCTGAAAAACAGGTCTTGACAGCCAAAGTAAATACAGATTTATCACAAAGATTCTGATTAATTAAAAGCTCCAGAACAGTTCTCTTCTCTTCTCAGATATTCATGGAGTTCTATCTACTCCTCTAATTCTTTGCTTGGGCCCCCTTTCAGGCAGGAATCCTGTACCACATTATCCTTCCCGTCTGAATTATGACACCCACCATAATCCTTAATATAAGGACTCCGCTAGCTAATCTGACATTGTGCTGCTAGCTAGAATTTGTCACTTTTCTGTCAATTCTTCCTTAATTTTTTATTTGCATCATTACTTACATACTTTTCTATTTCTTATACTGTATTTAATTGTTGAAATGTCTTTCTTCTTAGTAGATTGTTTACCCATCTGATGTCCTAAAGGGTTCTGACCCGAAAGGTTAGATTGGGAATCAGAGTTCAAAGGACTTAATCGGTTCCAGTGTTCCACCCACTCTAGGAATCCCTTGTGTAATATAACTGACAGATGTTTGTTGATCTGCCTCAACACCTGCAGCGGCAAAAAGCACTGGCATTTCACAGGAAATTCATTTCACTTTCAGAGGACTTACCAAGAAGTTCTTTCTGACACTGCACAAAATTGGCTTCCTTAACTTCAGTCCATGTGTTCTCATTTTGCCCTGTGAAGTTACATTGATTAAGTCCAATATCTTCCCCAGTTCATATCTGAGCAATTTATTTGTAAATGCAAAACATTATGTTATGTTCTGTAAAATTTTGTTATTTAGGGCACATTGTTCCAAACTCTGCAGATCATTTTATTTCTTCTAGCTTCTTAGCCACATTGCAAGTACTAAGCTTTGAGTCTTAAAACTCTGACTAAAAAAAAAAAAAATTCATTTATATTATCATGACTTAAGCAAACCTCTTGATTGATGGTGCTTACAGAATTATTTTAAAGATTAAGATAATGTCCTTGTCACTGGAAAGGTCTCCTTTTATTAAACAAATAGCCAGTGCACCAGAGAAATGGAAAATAAATGTCAGTGTGGAGTTAAAAATCTTTCTTTTGGAAACAGAATGCATTGATCATCTGCACTTTTATTGTAACTTTATTTCATTACTGCTGCTGCTGCTAAGTCGCTTCAGTCGTGTCCGACTCTGTGCGATCCCATAGACGGCAGACCACCAGGCTCGGCCGTCCCTGGGATTCTCCAGGCAAGAACGCTGGAGTGGGCAGCATATGGTAAAACTTGTGAAGTCTGTGGGTATGAGCCTATGGCCCACATCTACCAAAGAACGCACCTCCTTGTCAAAGTGATGTTGAATGTTATCCCATGCTGATGGTTAAGTCCATCCAAAAGTCCAAAAATGGTGGTATGATCAGAAGTCCTGAGTTCAGGGAAGACAAATCCATACACCAAACGTGTATGTATCCCTGGTGAGGACAAAGCATTGTACCCTCAATGATGAGACAGGCTGAATATAATCAACAGGCTACCAAGTGGCTGGGAGGATCTGTGGGGAATGTGTCATACTGGCGCTCCTCACCCTCACCTGCTCTGTGACACCGGAGGAGGTACTACTTCAGAGTTGCTATGGAGGCCTTCTGGTGCTCCATGCCTGTTTTAATTATAGGCTAATAACTTGTCTGACAGAATGTGGTCCACTGGAGAAGGGAATGGCAAGCCACTTCAGTATTCTTNAGACGGTAGCCCACCAGGCTCCACTGTCCCTGGGATTCTCCAGGCAAGAACACTGGAGTGTGTTGCCCTTTCCTTCTCCAATGCATGAAAGTGAAAAGTGAAAGTGAAGTCGCTCAGTTGTGTCTGACTCTTCGCAACCCCATGGACTGCAGCCCACCAGGCTCCTCCGTCCATGGGATTTTCCAGGCAAGTGCACTGGAGTGGCCACGTTGTTACTATTTCAGATAGCAGAATGAAAACAGCATTGTACCATCCCTGAATATCTGTATCCTTAAACTGCTAGAATATCAAAAACTGAAACCTAGCTTGTCTAATAGTTATGATTAGTGGTAATACATTAATTTCCCAAAAGTAAAATGATATATCTTGAAGAATATGAGATCTAAATGTTAACAGAAAATACAGCTTACTGTAATTGGAATAAAGCAAATGTGATCTTGGGACTTCCCCAGTGGCACAGGGGCAAAGAATCCACCTGCCGCCGCAGGAGACGCAGGAGATGCAGCTGTGGTCCCTGGGTCGGGAAGGTCACCTGGAAGTGGCTACCTGCTCCAGGATTCCAGCCCGCAGATGCCATGGACAGAGGGGCTGGCGGGCTACAGATTCATGAGGTCACAAAGAGTCAGATGCGACTGAGCAACTGAGTCTGCACTCAAAATATGATTATAATTTGCATTACTGTACATTCTTCGAAAAAATGCTTCCCTTCACCCCAGTCCACCCTGCCTGTACCAGTATTGCAATATCCAGGCTAAAGATAAGAAGTGAACAACCTGTGACTCCTGAATAATAACTAAATTCTGAACAGTAATAGATTTGCCCTAGGCCAGCAACTGCCACCTCAGACTGATGGAAAGCAAAGGGTCATTCAGAAACAACAAATATGCAATACCTCGAGTGTCAGGCTTCCCACTTTAAAAGAAAAATCTTATTTCTACACAGTATAGCAATAGAAAAGTATCATCTTAAGTAAAGCAAAGCATTTGTTTCAACCTAGTAACACAAGAATTCCTGTGTTCTGCTCTTGATTTTAAAGTAGTAGTTGAATTATGCTCCTGTTATTATCAATATTTCAGTTGACTTAATTAAACCTATTATCCTACACTATGGAATAGGATTGATTTAGTACTAAATATATTGGGAATTAGTTATCTCTTGAATCCCATGGACGGAGAAACCTAGTAGGTTACAGTCCACGGGGTCGCAAAGAGTCGGACACGACTGAGCGACCTCACCTTGCTTACACATTACATTATGTAACAGAATGTTCCCATGAGTTACAAATCTGAATTTTTGGTGCATGCATGAACAGTGTAGGAAACTTAATTTTGAATGAACTACAAAAATATTTCCCTTCATCTGTACCCTGACATATTATTGGAAATTATTGACACATATACAAAATGCCTTACATTGTATTGACTGCCTGTGAAGTTGAGATTTTGATATAATTGCACGTATGCTCTGTGTAATGCCTATGAACCTTTGATTAAGGAAGACTGCTCAGGACCAGAGCAATGCTCTACACATCCCATAGTATTTCTCCTTGAGGTAAAGCAAAGGCTTCCTAGGCCTTGATAGTTTACAGTTTGAACTGCATATATGTTCTTAAGGACAGCTAGAAAAGTGCTTGTCATTCAGCGTGAACAGGTTCTCTGGAAAGCGCTCTAATAAGAGTCACCATATAAAGTCATCAAAACAGTTTTAGGACATTCTTGTTAAAATAGAATCTTCTTCAAGGTTCTCTGCCTTTGGTGGTTTCACTTCAGTTGCTCAGTTGTGTCCAACTCTTTGCAACCCCATGAACTGCTGCACGCCAGGCCTCCTTGTCCATCACCAACTGCCAGAGTCCACCCAAACCCATGTTCATCGAGTCAGTGATGCCATCCAACCATCTCACCCACTGTCATCCCCTTCTCCTCCTGCCCTCAGTCTATCCCAGCATCAGGGTCTTTTCCAATGAGTCAGCTCTTCTCATGAGGTGGCCAAAGGATTGGAGTTTCAGCTTCAACATCAGTCCTTCCAGTCAACATCCAGGACTGATCTCCTTGCAGTCCAAGGGACTCTTAAGAGTCTTCTCCAACACCACAGTTCAAAAGCATCAATTCTTTGGCGCTCAGCCTTTTTCACAGTCCAACTCTCACATCCATACATGACTACTGGAAAAACCATAGCCTTGACTAGATGGACCTTTGTTGGCAAAGTAATGTCTCTGCTTTTTAATATGCTGTCTAGGTTGGCCATAACTTTCCTTCCAAGGAGTAAGCGTCTTTTAATTTCATGGCTACAATCACCATCTGCAGTGATTTTGGAACCCAGAAAAATAAAGTCTGACACTGTTTCCACTATTTCCCCATCTATTTGCCATGAAGTGATGGGACCAGATGCCATGATCTTCATTTTCTGAGTGTTGAGCTTTAAGCCAACTTTTTCACTCTCCTCTTTCACTTTCATTAAGGGGCTTTTTAGTTTCTCTTGACTTTCTGCCATAAGGGTGGTGTCATCTGCATATCTGAGGTTATTGATATTTCTCCCGGCACAATCAACATACAATAAAAAGGACATGTTCAAAGTGCACAAAAGATCAGCCTTGCATGTGTGTATGCCTATAAAACCATCACTACAATTAAATAATATAAATGGTCATCACCCAGAAAGTTTTCTATGATCCCTCTTCCTTGTGCATAAATACTTGTCTACTTTCTGTCACTTTCTAGAATTTTATATAAAAAATCATTATGTTCTCTTAAAAAAAATCTGGCTTCATTCATGCATTATTGTTTGAACTTCATTCACGTTATTGTGTATAGCAGTAGTTCAGTCCTTTTTATGCTGAATCATATTTCCATCTGGATACCACAGTTTTTTATCCATTGGACATTTAGGGTATTTCCATTTTAGACCACTACAAATAAAGCAGATATGGATATTAATGCATAAGTCTTTGTATAGACATATGCCTTCATTTCTCTGGAGTAAACACCTCAGAGTGGAATGGCTGGTATACGGTAGGTAATATTTACATTTTTATTTAATAAACAGCCAAACAGTTTCCAAAGTGATTGTGCCATTTTACATTCTCTCCAGCAGTGTGTTACAGAGAGTTCCAGTTGCTCTATATCCACCACGTGGGTATGGTTAGTCCTATTAAGTAATAATTTATCTTTTATCAGGTTAGCTTGGATAGACGTTTATCAATTTTATTGATCTTTTCACAAAACTGTCTTTTGTTTTCATTGATTTTCTCATTATTTCTGCTTTGCACTTCATTGATTTCTGTGCTGATTTTTATTCTTCTCCTGCTTTTCAGGTACTCTTCAGTTTCCAGGTTCTTAAGGTGGAATCTGAAGTCACTAACCTGAAACTCTTTTTCTTTTTTATTGCAGGTGTATAAAGCTATAAATTTTCACTACATAATGCTTCAGTTGAAACCCCCAAATTTTAATGTTTTCACTTTCATTCAGTTGAAAATAATTTTTAATGTTCCTTTTGACTTTTTTCTATGAACCTTGGGTTGTTTAGAGGTTTATAGTTTAGTTTCCTAATACATGGATATATTCCACATATATTATTGTTACTGATTTCCAATTTAATTCTACCATTACATTTTTGTTATTCTAGGTCCTAATGTATTCCTCAAATATTTTTCATAAACCTTTAGTTCCCATTTACAGATGTTTCTCTCATGACCTAATGAGAATTCCATGGCCTAAATAATTCACTTTGAATAACATCTTACACTTTCCCCAAACTCAGTAACTCATCACACTGCTGAAAACCTGTTTCTACATCTGTGACTTTGGCTTTTATGATCTCCTTGGGTGGTTCATTTTTTTTTTCCCTGGCATTACTAAACCTCAAATTATAAAATAATCTCTCTGAAAAAGGTATCAGAAATTCTTAACTGTTTTCTTGCTTTGGGTGTTTTAGGAACAGAAAGAAAAGACCAAGTTATTTTTCAAATTTTAAGATTGACCTTTGCATTATATCCAGCCCAAACATATGACAGAGTACTGGTGCCAGGAAATGTGTCCCATGCAGTCTTTCTTTTCAAGTAAACTGAAGATTGCTTCCTCAATTAGTTGAATCTTCTGGGTGGTCCTTTAAAAAATAGTTCTTTGAAGAAACTAGCAAACTAATAATACTGTAAATGTAAAATAACTTTAGTCCTTTAACTTTGAAGCTAAGAAAGAATGAAGAGAAATTCAATGCTTTTTGTTTGTTCATATAGAATTTTCTAGCTCTGATTTTAAGAAGGAAAAATTCTGTATGAATGCAGTGAAAAACTTTTCTTAAAGATGTGTGTACATTTGAACTTAGAATTAGCCAACTGTAACGGTGTTTGTGCACACACATGTGTACGTGTGTGCAAACTACTTGGTGTGCTTATTTTTATATATGAATGATGCACACATGTATTGCAGTCTATATTAAAATCAGTATGTAATAAATTTAAAATATCTATGGACATTTAGTAAGTAAAGAACTTGTGCAATTCTGGGAAAATTGTTTATTACTTAGGCTTAGTCTGTACATTTGATTCCACTTTTATGTTCAAAATCATCCCTTTGTGTTCTCTCAATATTATCCCCTCATTAGAGCTTGCCTTAGGCAAAGTACTAAAGTAGCTGAAGTTGCTTTTATGGGTACTCCATTCTCTTCCAGAGACCTCTTTGCCTTTTTACTCTTCTTGGCCAATCAGTGGGGGGACAAAATTGTATTTCAGTCTTGAGGCCTTTTATTTCCCTGAAAAATATCTAAGTAGGCAGCTATTCCCTCTAGGGAAATACAGGACTGGCTGACAATGTTAGTCATCGTCACTACTCAAATGCCTGTGATTCTGATTTTTAGTAGCTCGCTGTCTGTATCAGTCTAACAGTTTGACAGTGAAGACAGTCACCACTTAGCATTCAGATCATTCCATTTTGGTCTGGAGGAGGAAATGGCAACCTACTCGAGTATTCTTGCCTGGTGAATCCCTTGGACACAGGAGCCTTGTGGACTATAGTCCCTAGGGTTGCAAAGAGTCAGACACAGCTAAAATGACTTAGCATGCACACTAATCCAGTAACCCCAAACCCTCTCCACCCACTCACCCCAAATAGGAAGGATAGTTAAATGAATTGTCATGAGAAAAGAAAATCTTATACAAACAGGGACCTAATAATTAGAGTGGGTGACTAGTGGACAGAGCAAATTTGAATAAGGTAGACTATGTGACTACTGTAGACTGCATATCCTCCAAGCAATCTCACTGTAAATGGCATTTTTTAGCTGTGTAAATACAATGTCTGTACTACGAATTGTACTTGCCTGCATACATAACATTGAATTTACATTCCTCATGGTGCTGCTGACCTTCATCAGTGACTGGCCAAGTGGGCTTTGGTTGGCAAATGAATATCGTCGTGGCCTTCAGCTCCTTGGCTAGTTTCCTTGGCTCATGGTTTTATTAGTGGGATTGTAAGTAACTATTTCTCCCTGTCCATAAGCTGAAGGTTTCCCGCTTCTGTCCACCACTGCCCTGAATGCATCATTTTCTAGGGCTGTCTCCCCAGTCTATATTAATGTCTCCTTTTTAAATAAGCTTTCCTAACATACCCGTTATCACAAAAGGAAAAAAAAAAAAAAGACTCAGATCTGCATCTGGCAAATACCATCCCAAGAAATTATCCCAAATCGTGGGTGCCCACTAAGAGGTCAACAACCATTCGTTTTCCATGTACATTTAATTACTGGAGGAAATTTGATTTGCCAATTATGCTAGTATTTTGAAGGCAGCTTCATTTTGCAATTGAGAATGAGAACTTCTTAAAGTGGGACTATGCCAGTGAGCTCATGCCAGATCCATTGTGGGCACTGGAAAGTTTGTGAAGAGAATCAAATAAAGCATGGCAGGAACTCTCCTGCTACATGGAGGTAAATGGATAAGGGGATAAAAATATTCTTTGGATGTTTCTGTTTAAGAGCAGTAACTAGGAATAGTCTATATAAATGCAGTTCCAGAATTTAGACATTCTAACACCAAAAAGCACAAATTAACAGTTTATCAGTCTCCCTGATGTTGTCTTTTTTCTCTTTCCACTATGGATATCAAAGAATAGGGTGTTGTAAAATATTAAAACTGATAGATACAAATTGTAAGATAATCATGAGGGTATTCTTCTAGCCTAAATGCTGAAGATTCAAGGACTGATACTACAGTGTGGGCACTGCTCTGATCAAGGCAGTTGCATCGCAGTTGGGGAAGCTGAGTGTCTAATCAAATCAGTATGACACCAGATGCAATCCAATAGGATTTAAAGAGGTCCTTCCTGGTTAGGATTCCGTAATGGTGATATAGACTACATTTTATATACTTGTTTCTAAAGTATTTTTGAATAAATGCTTTTCATAGAATGCCATTAAGTAGCTATTTATTCTGCCTATACATATGACTAAATAGAAATTTATGCTTTTGCAAACACGATTATTTTGTAAATACCTTACTAAACTATCACTAAAAATGCAAATCATAGTGAAGAGGTTCCTGAGGGCCATGCTCTTCTTCTCAATGGGAGAAACAGCAGATGCATCCTTAGGCCATTCACTACATATGAGAGAATATTTGCCAATCGTGCATTTCTTAAAAACTGATTTTGCCTAAACCAGATCATTGAAGTTAATGATTCAATGAGATTAGTCTTTTCCTCTTTTCTTTCCTGTGGGTTTTTTTTCTTTTAATGACAAATTGCCCCTTTTCATACAAGTTTATTTGTATACATTTTATTATTTTAAGTATATTTCCTCTTTTGGAAGAGGAATCTAATCTTAAATCTTATTCCAAAGACCTGTCCCCTTAACTTGCTTAACTGTCAAACAGCTAACTTAACCTATTTTTTTTAAGCAATGGCATTTTGACAGAATGAAATTCTTCCCTTGAAATTTAGGAACGAGTGAAAACATAACACACCCTTCCAGATGTGAAGAAAATAAACATTATCCTGCCCTTGAACTTCCTGAAATTATAATGACCTTCTTTTGTTTTGAGTCACTTTGCACCCCACCTCCTTTACCATCTTCCCCCCACTCCTTGGTCCAGCATCACAGGTCCAGTGAGCATTTCTAAGTTCACTTGCAGACTGTATCTAAAGTGGTAAGATTTAGTGGCGGCTGGGGCAATGCCTGTGTCGGCATTAGATTTGATGCGTTTCACTATTAGCAGAATGAAGAGGTGACATAGTTGCCTCTGAATTCATTCATTGCTGGAAATTACCATCTGAAGTCCAAAAACATTGAAACTTCCTACTTCATGGCTGCAATTACTATTCACTGTCTTTGTCTCTCCTCTAAGCCCAGGGAGCTTTCCATTAGCATGGCAGAAAAGGACAGCAGGGTTCAGAGAGCCTCCGTAAAGTGATTATATTTGACAGACTGGCCTTGCTCCCTTTTCTACTTTTTCACCACTAGCAACAGCTGCTTCTTTGTTTTACCTGTCATACCTTTCCCTTTTCATGAAAGAACTTAGATATCATGCAAGGAGCACATCAAAAGTCATGACCCTTAAGCAAATTTTAAATTAGCACATAGGAGGAAATGAGATAGATAATTTGGCCTCATATCTTGTTCTTTCCCTTTTTAGTTCCTATTTGACTACATTTTACATACCTAGGTTTTGTTTTGTCTCTGCCATTGGTGGCTAGTACAATTTTAAACGATGTGGAAGAAATCAAATAGGAAATGGTGATGAAAAACAATTCTCTCATATGAGGCCTTCAGTGGCTTGTACTGTGTTTATTTTCTATTGGTGTGAGAATGCTCTGTTAATAAGATGGGCTGGGGACTGATGATGCAGATAGAGGTAGACAGTTAACAGTAAGAGTCCATACAAATGCTTTTCAAACTTTTATGCCTTATGTTGTTCCACAAATGGACTTCAAGAGCTTGTGTGGAAATACTTGGAAGAAGGTACAGGTGGTCATATGCTCTTGGCCAAAAGTGGCCCTTTTATGTCAGATTATGTAGATTACCTTTTCAAACAAGCAGCAAAGATGAAAGGGGACAGGTTGAGGTTGAGGTAGGACAGAAAGGGTCACAACAATCAATACAAAAAAGGAATAACTGAATGACTCTAGTAATTACTTAGTTAGCTCTAGGACACTGTCCATCAGCTACATTTAGAACCACAGAAATGCCAGTCTTTTTAATTCATTCATTCAGTACTCACTGAAAACTCATTACGTGCCAAGAGTACAAAGACTAATAAAATACGTTTTTCTTTTTTTGGTCCTGAGGGGGCCTAAACTTTTGTAACATTAACGTGGAGCCAGGCACTTTTAGGTTCTTCATTTATCACTTGAAAATTAAATGACTGTTTTCTAAATTTGTGTGGAATGTGATGATTTCAATAGGTAGGTTGTGTGTGTGGTGTGTCTAATATCTAGAAAGCTATAGCACATGGTTGTGCGAATTGTATAATATCCACTCTGAGGGCTGCCATTCATCCTGCAGTGACAGAGAAAAACCAGCGCCTCTGAGCTCCTACTGTGTGCAGAAGATATCCTGGTGAACAGTTTTCTACCTTCTTGGAGCTTGCATTCCAGCTTTATATGTCCATGAAATGGGCTGAAATCTGCTCTCAAATCCTATAAAATATTCCTAGAAGCACTTTAAAGTATGTGGCTTGACAGTCTTTTGCTATAGCCCAATATGAAAATGTGTTCAAATGTTGATGTCTTCCATAATTACATTAATCATTGAATTTATAGCAATATCATGTTAATTGGCCACTCTAACAACTGAGAATCCAGTAGTAAAAGTTAACACATTACTTTTAAGACAGTTTTACTTTCATAAAAATTGGAAATATTATTAAAGTGTGTTATGTTTGTATCTTCCTTAGTAAACAGATGACATAACATGATTAAGAAAATCCTCCTTGGGGTGTGGAGAAAAGGGAACCCTCCCACACTGTTGGTGGCAATGTAAATTGGTATATCCACTATGGAGCCAACTTCCCAGGTGGCTCAGATGGTACAGCATCTGCTTACAATGCGAGAGACCTGGGTTTGATCCCTGGCTTGGGAAGATCCCCTGGAGAAGGAAATGGCAACCCACTCCAGTACTCTTGCCTGGAAAATCCCATGGACGGAGGAGCCTGGTGGGCTACAGTATGTGGAGTCGCAAAGAGTCGGACATGACTGAGCAACTTCACTTTCACTATGAAGAACAGCATAAATGTTCCTTAAAAAATTAAAAACAGAACTACCATGTGATCAGCAGTCCCACTCCTGGGCATATATCCAGAAAAGATGAAAACTCTAATTTGAAAAGATACATGCACCCCAATGTTTACTGCAGCCCTATTTACAATGGCCAATATGTGTAAGCAACCTAAATGTCCATCAATAAAGGAATGGATAAAGAAGATGTGGTATATACACACCAGGGAATACTACTCAGCCATTAAAAGAATGAAATGTCATTTGTAGCAACAGAGATGGACCTATAGATTATCATATTAAGTGAAATAAGACAAAGAAAGACAAATACTGTATCACTTATATGTAGAATCTAAAAAAATTACACAAATGAACTTACAAAACAGAAACTCACAAATCTAGAAAATACACTTAATGGTTACCAAAGGGGAAAGGCAGGGAGAAAAAAATAAGGAATTTGGGATTAACAGGCATATACTCCTATATATAAAAGAAACTACAGGGACCTACTGTATAACACAGGGGACTATATTCATTATCTTCTAATAACCTATAATGAAAAAAATCTGAAGAATGTGTATATAATAACTGAATCACTTTGCTATACACCTAAAACATTATAAATCAACTATACTTCAAGAAAAAGAGAAAATCTCTCTTAGTAATGTAAACAAGGTTGTATTTTTAGGGTATGTATTATTAGATGTGGGCTTCCCAGGTGTTCTGTGGTAAAGAATCTACCTGCCAAGCAGAAGAAGATGCGAGTTTGATCTCTGGGTTGGGAAGATCCCCCGGCAACCCACTCCAGTATTCTTGCCTGAGAAATCCCATGGACAGAGGAGCCTGGTAGACTACAGTCCATGGGGTCCAAAAAGAGTCGGACATGACTTAGCGACTAAATAACAATTATGAGATGTGTAAGGATAAGGTAAACTCTTAGTGGTTATGGAACTTCATTTAGAAAAGCTGGCAGCACCAGGAAAAACGCAAATAAGTATGACATTTAAGGCCTTGCTCTGCCCCTGCCTGCCTGTCCGGCGTCATCTCCAGCCAATTCATTCTGATCATCCTACTCTTCGGTCACAGGGAGCTGTTAACACATGCAGCCACATGAGCAGCCCAAGTCTCTCACAGCTCACTTCCTTTGTACATGCTATTCTCATGGACAGCAGTATCCCTTCCCCTCTTCTCTATCTCCTTTTTGCCTTTCAGATCCAGCTGAGAGGTCACTTTCTTTGTGAAACCATTCCCATCCCCTCCCAAGCACCACGGTTCGTTGCCTTCCAAGGCTGCTGCATTTCACAGCTCCGGGTGGTGCCCTTCCCACTGTATTACCAGAGAGCTCTTCCTCTTTCTCCCGTAGTATCTTACAGAGATGCCGCTATGCTCTTAGCATCCTGCTCTGTCTCCTGCTTCTCAGCCTCCCCAAAGGGTAACAAATGCTTTGCAATCTGAAGCTGAACCTTACTTCTACTTGTCTGACATATAATAGTGCTCAATGGATAATTTGAATTGTGGCTTCACATGGCACAGTGCATAATTAAGGAGCCCTTAAGGTCTGTCTCTTGGTTTTTCCGTCCCTGGATCTGTTCAGATTGTTCGCATACCTAGCCATTTTTTCTCTATTGGGATATCTGTCTTTCACGTCATCCCTCCATTGCCAGTGGCTGTGTTGCTGGCTGCCTTTTTCAGGGGTCCATTAGCACTAAGAACACTGCTCCTTGTCCACGGCCCAGTTGCTATGTATTCTTCCCCCTCCTTCTCCTCTTCTTCTCCTTCTTTTCCATCTCTTCCTTTTTCCCCCTAATTCCTCATTTCCTTCCCCCTCCTCCTTTTCTTGTTCTTTCTGCTTGCTTCTCAGTGGTAGGGGCTTTTGCCTTTTAAACTACCGTCTGCAAATGAACACTGAATCAGTCACTTGCATTTTATTTCCTATGGCATTTATACTTTTAGTGGTTCTCTCTGTATTTGCAGGATTTGTTGTTCAGTCACCAAGTCGTGTCTGACTCTTTGTGACCCCATGGACTGCAGCATGCCAGGTCTCTGTGTCCCTCACCATCTCCCAGAATTTGCCCAAGTTCATGTCCATTGAATTGGTGATGCCATCCAACCATCTCATCCTCTGTCTCCCTCTTCTCTTTCTGCCTTCAATCTTTCCCAGCATCAGGGTCTTTTCAAATGAGTTGGCTGTTTGTATCAGGTGGCCAAAGTATTGGAGCTTCAGCTTTAGCATCAGCCCTTCCAATGAGTATTCAGGGATGATTTCCTTTAGGATTAACTGGTTTGATCTCCTTGCAGTATTGTGTACACTAAAAATGATTTTCAAGTGTGCAGTTATTACCAACACCTGAGGGCTATGACTGACCAGTTTGGAGATTTTTTTTAAAAACATTTTGATAGCAGTTCATTTTTGGAAATTGTAGTGTTTGTTACCACATCCCTTGGACAGCAAGAAGATCCAACCAGTCCATCCTAAAGGAGATCAGTCCTGAATATTCATTGGAAGGACTGATGCTTTAGGCTGAAACTCCTATACTTAGGCCACCTGATGCAAAGAACTGACTCATTGAAAAGATCTTGATGCTGGGAAAGATTGAAGGCAGGAGGAGAAGGGGACGACAGAGTATGGATGGTTGGATGGCATCACCAACACAATGGACATGAGTTTGAGTAAACTCCAGGAGTTGGTGATGGACAGGGAAGCCTGGCGTGCTGCAGTCCATGGAGTTGCAAAGAGTTGGACACAACTGAGTGACTGAACTGAACTATATCCCTTTCTTTCTAGGTACTTTACTCTCAGGACTACATTTTATCACTTAGATAGAGATATTTCTGCATACTTCCTGAAGTTAGCAAGGTAAAAGCGACTATTCAAAGGTCATTGTGCTCAGCTGCTCAGTTATGTCCTACTGTTTATGACCCCATGGACTGTAGCCCATCAGGCTCCTCTGATCATGGAATTTTCCAGGCAAGAATACTGGCTGCTGCTGCTAAGTCACTTCAGTCGTGTCCAACTCTGTGTGACCCCATAGACGGAAGCCCACCAGGTTCCCTCATCCCTGGGATTCTCCAGGCAAGAACAATGGAGTGGGTTGCCATTTCCTTCTCCAATGCATGAAAGCAAAAAGTGAAAGTGAAGTCACTTAGTCGTATCCAACTCTTAGCGACGCCAGGGACTGCAGGCTTCTCTGTCCATGGAGCGGGTTGCCATTTCCTACTCCAGGGGATCTTCCCAACCTAGGGATCCAACCCACTGTCTCCGGATTCTTCTGCATTAGCAGGTAGATTCTTTACCACTGTGCCTTAGAACACAAAAAGTACCCCACTCTCATTTACCTGGCATTGATGAGAATTCTGATCTGTATGTAATTGTTCATGATTGGCCGTTTATTCCTTAACTCTAACAGTACTCATCCCAGAACTCTGTCACTGTTACACTGCTCTCACTAGCATGGATGTGAAGCTCTCCATAATATCTTGAAAAAACACGTTCAAGTTTGAAATAGAAAAGACCTAGGGGAACCTCGTCCTGGCAACTCTGATGGTGGGAATTTGGAAGCAAACTGAAAGAGAAAGTCTATGGAGGGGAGGGAGTGTAATTTCATGGTATTTAGGACATTGAAAAACCTTCGAGGTTTATGTGCATCCACTTCTGTATTTCTTGTAATAATACTGCCCACATTTTTGTACACTGTACTCCTAGCTGATTATTTACTTCTAAGTCAATGGCAAGCCTAATATTTATATAACATAAAAGTTTGAAATGGCATTCTTTACGAAAGTTATAAATTATGTACATATTTTAGATTCTAGGGTAGTCAGTTCTAAGCTTCAGTGCTATAAAGAAGGCTGATTAAATGATTTTGGTTGTTTTCAGAACGAACAAATTCCTCAGCTCAAGAAGATATAAAGGAGGATTACTTAGTTTTAAAAGCTTAAAACAAACTCGAAGATAACTATAACTTTAAAAAATCTATTAAGATGTATTCTTGGGTTGTGTCTTGTATCACAAAACCAATTTGGAAGCTTGATTTAATGAGCTTAGTTGTCAATATTTGCCAAGTTAATTGAAGAATACTGGATACTCCCTTTTTGTTCTGTGTAGACACAGCCTTTTGGACTGGAACAGCCTTTGTTATCCCTAGGCCAATGAACTGAATTCTGATGAGAACATGCTTTGACGTAGGATGTGGACCAATAGTAAACCTGCTTCAGGGTCTTGGACGATATCTTAAAAGTTGCAGCCAAAAGAGGTGGCGACTGCATCAAGCGGAGAGGAGAGAAGCTTTTGCTGCTAAAGATCATGAATGGATTTATTTTTGCGTTTATCATGACTTAGCATGATAAGATACCACAGCAAAACATTGCTCATAAAACCCTTCGGTGTGCTTAGTAAAAAGTCAGGATTGACATATATTTAAAATCATTCTACACCTTCTCAGAGTTTGATCATCGTTTAAAATATATGTGAGTTGCCTGATTCTTGTTGTTAACTAGCTTAGAATTCCATGTGGGATGCAGTAGGGGCTTAGAGTTGGATTTTGCATTATGCTGAAAACTTGTTACTGTCACATCTGTGATCCCCCAAAGCTGTCCTGTAGATGATATGCAGTTGTATTTTTAGATTCAGTTTTAATATGATGTTTAACTGACAGCTGTTGCAATTTTGAATTTATAAGAAATGCTAAATTTTTAAATGAAATAGTCTTAAAACACTCTTTTGCAAGTTTAATTAGAAGTACTTTCAAAAGCAGTTTATTTCAAAGTGATGTTATGATCAGTTTTCTATCCATATAAACTCTATTTCTAGTTTAAATTAAAACATTTTTTGTTTCAAATTATAAAGTCTGTTGCCAAGAAGTTTATTTAGTTGCATGAATATAAGCTGGAGTTTAACTCATTTTTATGTAACCTACATTTAAAAGTAGTCCTAACACTGGTGATTTTATTCATATTTTCCCATTAAAATATGAAAAGAGTTATTTTCCATGGCTTTAAAATAATGTAGAAGAGTAGTTAAAAATGGAAACTGTTGTATTTTATTCGCTTTCGTCTGTTTTTGGATGTTATGTGTTAGGAAACAATGAGATAGCAATCTAAACTCTTACTGGTCTTCATATATATTCATTCTTTTGCAATGCTTCAGAAAAAAACTGCTTACTAGAACTATAACTATTCTTGGCCAGGGGGCCTTCCAGTCTCTTTAAAATGCCTGTGTTCAAGTCCTATTTGAATTGCAATTCACTAGGGAATACGTCTACCTTTGTAGAGTTCTTAATTTAGTGCCAAATTCTTGTCAGTATTCAAAAATCATTCTGTATTACTGATAATGGCAGTCAGTCATTTGATTTTATACATTAAGAAAAATATTTTAAGGTCTAACTTTATATTATTCAATGTAATGCTTGTTATTTGTGCTGAGAATTTTGATCATGACTCAAGGAAGAATGAATATACAAAATGATGTGTTTCCTGTAAAAGTATGCCTATCAAGTATATTCTTTAAAGAAATTTTTCGAACAATACTAACATCTATACATATTTTTCTTGTTGGTTTTTGAGGAAATTATTCCAGGGCAGAAACAAAATTTTAGTGACATTTTAATTTTAATCAAAATAACCTCTAGTATGTAGACTTATTACTCCCATAATTTGATGATTATAATGCCAATACACCCTGACAGCAATCAAAATGAAAAGAAGTTATGAGTGAGCTTGTGAAATGATAGCACTGCTAATTTATATACCAACAAATTTAAGAATTGCTCATGAGATATTTTGATTTTTGAACATTTTCTTTACTCTGATGATAGAAAATGAATGTTTTCTACATCCTGTGAAGGATACATTTTAATTGCATAGAAATGTAATATTCATACTAGTTATAGTCTAATTTTTAATGTTCTATGGTAAAATAATTTTTTTAGGGCAACAAAAGTAGGATAAATTCCCCAAAGTAAACAGGAAGACAACAGATTTATTGTCTTTTAATCTCACAGTTTTCATCAAAATGTATTGCTGAGCATACATTTATTGACTTCCTCTACTAACAACTTGCTGGTTAAGAAACAGACTATTAATTATAGAAGACATGCCCCCACTCTGAAAACCTAGAAATCTCATGTAACTAAATGGCTTCTGAGTAGCCATGAGAACCCTGCAGAAGGCACATAAAGAGAGCTCACGGAACATGCCCAAGCTACTGAGGCAGTGTCCACAACACTCCAGGACTTTGGTATCTTAAGACTGCCCATCCCTCATACTATTTTTCTCTCCAGCAACCTGTGAATTATCCACTAGTATTCAGACTAGAATATTGTAGTATACTGAGAGCAAGTCTGGAATTTCCTTGCCATGACCTCGGAAGAGAGTTTACTGATTGCCATTGTAAATGCACAGGCCTTACTATAGTTAACAACTTCCTTTTTTTTTCTTTCTTGTCATAAGAGTGGATTTTGATATCTATCTATCCACTGGTATTATCTAACAAGATTGGAAAAGCACAGTTTATACTGCCTACTCTCCAATACAATTCCAACCAAAGGTATTGCATGTAAATAAACATTGAATGGAATGTTCCCAGCATTTCATTGCCAGCAATGTTCTCTAGCATCACTCTGTTAGGGTTTCACATAGTTATAACCTGAAAGTGTCAGAATCTTGCTGTACATGTTTCATTCACTTATTTGTTCAGCAATGCCAGTATTAGGCATTCAAAACAAGTCCAAATAAGTCACTGTGCTAATTAGTATGTATATTCATTGCTTTCTCCCTTACTCCCTAGAGATTGAAGGACTTGACACTATAAATACCAAATATAGTTTGTGCTTCTATGTTTGTTTTAGAAAAACAATCACAAACAAAAGCACTGTGGAATCCTTTCATAAAGCTGGTTTTGGAAAAGTCTAACCTCCTCCTCCGGAGAAGGCAATAGCAATCCACTCCAGTGCTCTTGCTTGGCAAATCCCATGGAAGGAGGAGCCTGGTGGGCTGCAGTCCATGGGGTCGCTAGGAGTCGGACACAACTGAGCGACTTCATTTTCACTTTTCACTTTCATGCATTGGAGAAGGAAATGGCAACCCACTCCAGTGTTCTTGCCTGGAGAATCCCAGGGACGGGGGACCTGGTGGGCTGCCGTCTCTGGGGTCGCACAGTCAGACAGGACTAAAGCGACTTAGCAGCAGCAGCAACCTCCTCCTCAGGAATTACCTTAAGTTGGTTCAGATGGGTCAACAAGCAGCTGGAGCTAATGTGCTTTGATTAAGTGAAGAGTTGCTGAGTTTGTCCCAAATTCTATCAATTTGTCCCAAATACTCTAAGAAAGAGCAGGCAAAGAATACTGAGCCAAGAAGCAGTAAGTGATTCAAGATGTTACTTAAACAAGTATTATTGATGTCACCCATTTAAAAATCCATGAATTTGTTTGCTGAGGAAGACACTCCTAAAATGCAAAGTGAGTAGAATGGAGGATCTGATATCTCTGGTAAGAAAAAGTTAAATACCAATAAGAACAACAATGAATGTGTGGAAGACTTTGATATTTGTCATCAACTATTCCAACCGATGGATAAAGTGTTTGACCTGGAAGCAGTTGGATGACTTCACTTACAGTCACACAGCTAGAAAGTGGCAGATCAAAGAACAAATCTAAAGTGTGCCTTTCCTCCATTATACTCATAACATATGCCCTTCTCCCTAGGATAGACCCCATTTACATGGTACTGTTTTCCCATATAGTATAGTTTTTCTGTTCACTCTGTGCTCTGGTTTGAATGATAAATCATGTGATCACATCAATTACCAAGTAATGTAATATATACAATAAATATAGGGAAAAGAGAAAAAAAATGAAGATACAGTGCATGGGTAAGTCTGTAGGTAACAGAGAAACAGAAGCAGAAAAGCAAAATGAGAAAAGATAAAAGCATCTTTGAAATGAAAAATTTAGGGGAAAATAGGAATTAAATAGGCTGATTTGAAAGTATGGAGGAGAAAGGGAAAAAAAAAACTCATAAAATTTTAAATGCAGCTTAGTTGGAGAATTGTGAAGACCCTAAGTTCAATTAGTCTAAACCTGTAACATT
Organism: Aepyceros melampus; assembly: GCA_006408695.1. Classification (NCBI taxonomy): domain Eukaryota; kingdom Metazoa; phylum Chordata; class Mammalia; order Artiodactyla; family Bovidae; genus Aepyceros; species Aepyceros melampus. The sequence goes on from SJXQ01007874.1 coordinate 96,326, forward strand.
ACCAGACATCACGGTGACCTTGTGGTCTAGACATGTTCAGTCGGTTGCTTCCTTGTCCTCAGAGTGATAACTTGGCTTTGGCTCCCTGAACCACCAGATGAAGAATGCCTGGTATTAAAGGCTTCAGCACGTGGTTCTCCAACTGAGCCTGTGTCATATTCACCTGGGGGAGGGGGCAGGGCTTGGCAAGCACTGTGGGTGGGCCTCATCCTCAGTTCTGATTCAGAAGTCCTGGTTTAGGGCCCTGGGAATTTGCTTAATCAATGGGCTTCCTGTTGCTCCTCCCCTCTGCTGTGTTTTCATTCCTGTGTTCATTCCGAATAGTGACCTTTGTTTTTAATTGAAATATAGTTCATTTATACTGTTGTGTACAGCAAAGTGACTCAGGGTTTTATATATATATATATATGTATATTTTCTGCTTCTTTTCCTTTATAAGTTATTACAATATAGTTCTCTGTATATGTAAGTATTGTTTTCTATGCTACACAGAAGGCCCTTGATGGTTACCTATTGTATACATACTAGTGTGTACACATTAATTCCAAATTCCTAATTTATTTCTCCATTCTCCTTTCCCTTTGGTAATCATAAGTTTGTTTTCTATGTCTGTGGGTCTATTTCTGTTTTGTTTATAAGTTCATTTGTTTTTGTTTTTTTTAGATTCCACACATAAAGAGATAGTGAACTTTTTAGAATTCACCAGCCTTTGAGAAGGAGATTAGTTTGTTATTTTTCTTATATTTCGCCATAAAAATTGATCAGGTCTGAAGTGAACTTGTATTGATAACAATAAAAGCTGCATAGTTTTTATACTTTTCCAAAAACTTTCCACCTTAGGAAACAAAATATTACTATTTTGTAGGTGAAAAAATTGAGACATGATGTTTTGATTATGAGACTTCTTGTAGAACTCACATTTCCTTCCTCCTCCTAGTGTTCAGTTGCTAAAGTTGTGTCCCCCTCTTTTGTGACCCCGTGGACTGTAACCCGCCAGGCTCCTCTGTCCATGGGATTTCCTAGGCAAGAATACTGGAGTGGGTTGCCATTTCCTTCTCCAGGGGATCTTCCCAACCAAGGATCAAACCCACATCTCCTGATGGGCAGGCAGAGTCTTTACCGCTGAGCCACTGGGGGAACAACCTGAGAAGGTGGAAAAGTTCCTTCCTCCTGACCGAGGACTTTCCCCACGTTCTGGAAGCAGCACACTGATGATGGCTTGAGTAGGAGGTCGTCATGACGTCTGTGGCTGGACATCTACTTCAGGGCATCATAAATTCTTTTCTGCTTCTTTAGTAATTTGCACTTTCATAGAACAATGCAAGACACGGAGCGGATGCTCTGTGCACTTGGAGTTTATACAGACTAAGTCCCTGAGGGGAGTTTTGTTGTATAATTGAGCAAAGTTTTGTTTGTTTGTTTGTTTTTCAGTCGTGACTTCTCTTTTGAGTGGTGGGTATATTCCAAACAGTTCTGCATTCTGCTCCATTGTGTGCTGTAAATCCTGAGGCTTAGGTAACAGCCCAGCGGTTCCTCCACACACTGAACAGTTCAAATGCATCAATAGTCTGAGGTCTTTAGCCATCATTTGGGTCAGTGGTCTGACTTCTGAATTTTACACGCCTGCAGAGTCAAAGCAGAAGACAAAGCTAATCAAAAGCAACAAAACAAGTGACGAGCTAGTGTAAGGCTGTCATAAAAATATATTGCTAAATAAGGATAAAATATGATCTTCAAAAAATCTAAAAGTTGTAATTCCATGAAATAAAGGCCATTTGAACAGTAAAAATGATAGCAAAAAAAGTTACTTTAGAAAAAGAGCAGTTTTTAAAAGTTGAATTAATTTAACCTAATGGAAAAAGTATACTTTTGCACTCCCTTGTCTTTTCTTTTTTTCATTTCACTGCACCACTGATCATGAACCCACTTCTAACTAGATCAGACTTGACAGCAAGGAGGAGGAGATTCAGTCTATGGTAGAATAATTCTGTCCAGTGAGATTCTATGGTTTGTTCAGTTTCTAGCAACCTTTGTATTGATTCTCATGATTTTTAAACTAAATTTCAAGTGCTAAATTGAAACCTGGTAAATTTCATGATGCCCTCAATGGAGGAACAAACCAACTTTTCAGCATCCTCCACATAATAACACAACAAATACACAACATAACAACATAACGAACCAACTCCAGCATCCTGTGCATGATAACACATGTGATCTTTATAAACAGCATAGAAACTCCCTTCTTAGCTCCTGTAGTCTTGGTAAGTGTTTCCCCCAGGTCAGTTTTAAATTCACCCTTCTTCTTGGCACAAAGGATAGTTCTGGGTGCTGGGCATGCAGTGAGGAAAGCACATGTCTGTGCCAGCAGTGCTGTGATCAGTGCTATGCCTACAACCCAGTGAGAGAAGGCTGGGGAGAAGCACTGCAGCTTGTATGAATCCTTGAAAGAGCTGTGAGAGCTGCTGGCATTCCCCAGGGTACCAGGACACCCCCGGTGATGGTGGTGGATTGTGCAGGCTCTAGGGTCACATTAGACTGCCCAGATCCCCAGCTTCTCACTTGACATGATGGGGAATTTGCCACACTGACTCATTTCCAGAACTGTAAAATGTGTATACAAACAGACTGACTTCAATTTGGTTGTTCTGAGATATAACAACTAAATGGGTGAGGCTTCAAGGACAGTACCTAGCATGTACAGTCATCCCTAGGTGTCTTGTGAGAACTGGTTCCAGAATGCCCTGTGGATACCAAAACTGACAGAAGTTTGAGTCTCTATATCAAATGGAGCAGTATTTGCATATAATCTAGGCACATCCTCCCCTAATTTTAAATCTCTAGATTACTTATAATACCTAATACAATGTAAAGGCTACCAAAATAGTTGAAATTAAAGTTCTGCTTTCCAGTACTTTCTGGAATTTTTTTTTTCCCAAATATATTTGACCTGACATTGATTGAATCTGAGGATGCAAAACCCACAGATAGAGAGGGCCCACTGTAATAGTAGTTCAGGAAATATGTGGCATTACCTCTCAAGACACAGAAAACAGCATACATGCTTTCCACTTGGTTTTATTTCCCCATTGTCTAATTAAATAATAATTTTAGCATAGTAGGTATTTAAGAAATAGCAGTTGGCTGCTTTGTTACTAGACTGTTAGTTTATCTCTGTGTCTATAAAAATATGAGACTTTTAAGTTGGGTAAGTAGTGACTTAAGTTGGGTAAGTAGTAAAATAGAGACTTTTAATTGAGCTAAATAGTAGCTCAATTTTCACCAAAGCAGAACTGCAAAATTACAGTCCTATGATGTCTGTGACTGTGAACACAGACATTTCCATATGAACTCATCTTGAAGCTAGCTGCAGCATCATGGTTCCAAAGTTTGGTAGCCCGTAAAAGGAGACCATCAGTGTGTGAGTTGTAGGTGAACTAAGAATGCTAAATCAAGGCCAACAATAACTGGTTGTATACAAGCTCCCAAATACATGTTAAAATTGAAAATTTTTAACCAAAAATATCTAGACATCATTACAAACGCAGACAAGCAGGTCTTCTTTGAGGATCGTCATGTAGATAGCTGGCAGAGCCCTCATCCTCGTGAACCTCAGTCTAGTGTGCAAAGCCTCATGTGTACCTGCAGTTTGCTTACACATCTGAAGACTGTGTCCCTAAAACTTTCTTATATATTTTCATGTCTTTTGGTAAGACAGCCATTATACCAGCAGAGTAACAAGATGATTTCCACTTTCTCCCCTACCTGGACTGCATTAATGCCAGTGTGGGGTACTTGCAAGTGTTCACCTGTATAGGCATTTATTCTAATCACAAATCACTGAAGATGTGAAATGTCCTCAGCTATTTTAATTAAAGATGGTGTGTGTGTATGAACACATATTTGTGTACCCACATGTCTGCGTACCCACACCTGAGCCACTGTGGCAGTGTTTATGGCACCAGCATGTTTTTGTAAATGAGTCAGGGCAGAAGTAGGCTAAGAAAAGGTGCCATCTGACTCCTCATACTTCTTGGGGGAAACGTTTTATATTCATATATAACACAAGTCAAAGGTTTAAGAGCATAGTAGTTTCAAGTAAAAGAGCCTAAATAAAAAAGGTAACGAAACAAATAAGTAGATTTCTCTTTCAGAAAAGTAAGTGCAATTCAAAATAGGTGCTGCTTTTGCCTGAAGCAAACACAAACATTGCTGCTTTCTTAGATATGTGACCTCCAGCAAGGTGACTGTGTCAGGAAAAATGGAAGGTTGTGTTTCACAGTATTGTTGTAAGGACTGCATGCACCAGTATATGTACGGTGCTTAGCAGAGCACTTGGCAGATAACAGACATTCAATGAAAAGGAACTGCTTTTATTATTATTATTTATCCCCTGTACTCTCTATCCCACCCTCCCCCCGGGGATGTCTGCATTTTAAAACTGGGTCATTGGATAGTTAATTTCCTAACATAGTGGAATGAATTCTTAGTGATATAATTTTAATAATACTATATTATGAAATTAAAGGAGACAAGTTTGTGTGTAATAAATCTTAGGAAAAATGAGATCAAATCAGGATACTTCTGTGGTAGGATGCATAACTGTGTGTGTGTGTGCGTGTATGTGTATGTTTTGAGAGGAGAGTATACAACTCTCTACAAGTTATACTGTAGATGTTCAATTTAATGTGAAAGATAATATAGCAAATTCTCTGCCTCAGCTCATCTTGACTCCTCTTTGAATGTCTTTTTTAAACGCTCACTGTATATTTTTCTCATACCCTCTCTTCCACAACTCCCCCTCTTCTCTGATTCCATGTCAAGCAAGAGAGCACAGGACACCACGTGTACCAGCTGGCCTGCTATCCTATGTGTGTGTCTGTAATTGTGCCAATTATATTCCAAATTCAAAAAGGTCACCTTTATTATATATTTTCACCCAAAGCATTATTCTGGACTGAAAACATTTAATATTTGTTAACAGTATTCCTATAGGCAAAAGTCAGTAGCTTCAAAAAAACCATTTCTCAAAAAGCCTCAGAGGAACAAGCAAGTAAATTTCTGAAAATAAAATCAGTAAATCAGATAGAATTTTGAAGGTGACAGTTTTCGTTTCTTGGGAAAGTAAGTTTCTCAATTTGCTCATCCACTATCTTCTTTCTGTGACATAATAAAAAGAAGAGGGTTAAAGCAAACACTAGAGCCTGAAGTCAGAGCATCACAGTGATTCTGAGAGGAGGAAACAGGGAGGTACTGAGGTCCCAAGAGGGACCTGGCGACGTCTGTGATTAGGGCATTAGGCTCTGGAGAAGAGGCTGGCCTGCAAAGACCTCCAGGAACAGACTCGGAGCTCTTTAATAAGTATTCCAGGGAGTCAGGCTTTCCTGGAAAAAACAAATTAGTGTGAGAAGCCAGTACTGTGCAATTTCAGTTTTAAAAATAGCCAAGTATTATTAAGGCTTCTGTGTGCATGAGAGGAAAAGAAAGCCCTTCTTAATATCTGCCTCAGCTTCCACATTTAAAACAGAGGAGCTACACTGAAATTCTTGCCTGGCAAATGCTGCAAAGGTCATCTGGTGTGTATTATTTGGAGTCACTTTTTGGTCCTTACAATGACAAAGTTTTGCGGGGATTGTGTACACCCTTTTTATCAGATTGGTCTTGAATGAGGATAGCCAGGCAATAGCTTAGGACCAGAGCTTTCCCTGGCTGTCTATTTCAGCTCTTCATTTGCCTAATTGCCCTGCGAGGTTGGCAGGGATGTTCCCTGCAGCCAAGGCTCTGCGACTGCAGAGACCCTACCTGGCACTCCAAGTTGATGCGTCAGCATTTCAGGTAGAAATGAATGAAAAATCAATCAGGATGACTGCAGTGATAGCATGCACAATTCTAACCTCGTTTGTCTCTAATTTTCAATTATTCACCATAGACCCAAGCAGTGTTTAAGATGGTGAGTCTGTAACAAATGTGCTGCTTCTATTTAATCAGGCATTTTTTGTGTGTGTCCTCCTTTCTTTTTAGAACAAGCAAATCTAACCTGCTTAGAAAGCCATATGTAAAATGAATGATGATGTCAAGTTTCATGCAAATATTCTTTATTTGCCCTGGCTTAATATTCAGTTACAAATTAAACTGAGTGATAAATATTCATAGGTAGCTATATCAAATTGTTTTATTAACTTGTACTTCAAAGGTTTAAATGTTTTTTTTAAGTCTGTTTATATCTTTTCATATCTCTTAACTTGCTGTAACTCTATAACAAAACTATACTGTTCTAAATAAATTTTTAGATTTACAACTCTGTAAAGATAGAGTTAAACACTGTTTGGACTCTGACTACATAAGGGAAACTGGAATTGTTCAAAGCTGCAGTCTTCAGCTCCCAAAGACAGCTACAGTAACTTTCTGAGCAGATTGGGTTAAATATTTTTACAGACCCATTCTAGGATGATAAGGCAGTAAAAGTTGTGCAGTGCAACACTCCAAAGGGTTCCAAATCTCACAAGCCTCTTTGTATGTGATGCTCTCACAGTGAAGAAGATTATTTGGGCTACGAAGATGAAGAGTCTACTTCTTCTGGTGCTGATTTCAATCTGCTGGGCTGATCATCATTCAAACAACTATACCGTAGATCATGACAGAGTTATTCATATCCAAGGTAAGAAAACGCAGCTTCTCTTATGAAAGTTAAATCCATTTCAAGTTACTTAGCAATGTTAAGTGATTTCTTAACATTTATGTTAGTGCTTCTCAGTTTTCGTTCTGCTGCATTGACTTTTTCTTTTCCTTTCTGCTAATTGGTGAACAGCTGCCTGGCTTTTGAATTCTATTGCATTATGGTAGAGCTAAGAATCAGGGACAATTAAAGTGGATTGGCTTAAGAAGATCCAACTGCAGGGAATTGATGCAATTGTTCAAGGCTTTTCAGTTGCTATCTTCTAAGTAGAATGCAGGGTAGAAAGTTCATTGAAAGACAGGGCAAAAGCAGGGAGAAATAGGAAGTAAAACTTACATGTAAGGTCATTCTGTTAGAGTCAAGAAAAACATGAAAATAATTCAGACAAGCTAAGTTTCAGGAAAAAGAACTTACCCTGTTAAAATCTCCTTCGGTAAAGCTTTAGTTTCCACAGAGCAATGTTTTCCCTGCATGTTTCTTTTCAGCTCAGCTGAATCCTAAGCCTGGGAGCTGTAGCAAAATTTGAGGCTGCAGTACAATGCAGCTATTTCCTCAGCTCCAGCTTCAGATGAGGGACATCCCGCATTAAGAAAGCTACGAGACTTATGCAATAAGATAGTTCCAAAGGACCTGGACCTTCTCTCTTTGCCCTTGTATGCTGAATATTTAAAATAAGAATTATAGAATTTAACAGTTTAAACATATGATGATAAGAATTTTAGATGAAGTCACTTTGGGGACCAGAAACATTATAAGTTTGCGAAGAGAAATAAAACATTGAGAAGATATAACTCAATATCTTCAAGGTCAGAAGTGCAGTCTCAGAACATTGCATCCACTGTTGAAAAGTATGACTTGTGAAGGACAAATGATAGTATAGGTCTGGCTAGAAGCATTTTTCTATATGTATTATGATTACCCAAATAGAACTCTGAATTTGACAATGTCTAGTTATTTCAGACATTCCTCTTTCAGACCTCTCTGTTTCTAACAGCTTTACATTTTTCACTATTGGACCATAAAAAGGAATTATATAATCACAAATTTTACTATGCAAACTGCTGACTCAGCCATTTCTTTACTGTATAAAAGCAGAATCAAGGCTGTTTCCCAGAGACTTAAGACATTTACACATCGAGATTTCTGATGAAGGTAACATCCTCTTAATGTCAAGTCAAAGTCAATTCAGCCAGAGTGTAATACCTAGTAACTGTTAACAACAGTTTTAAATCTCATGGAGAATAAACTTTAGCAATGGTTTTAAGTTATTACTAGACTAGATACCTGTTATATTATTAACTATGTATAAATCATAAAATGTAAATCTCATGCAGAGTGTAAAAATATTTTAAAGTATGTTAGCACTTTAAAAGTTATTCCTGAAAGAAGCCTATAAGTCAGATTCAAGTTTTTCTCATCAAGAAAACCTTCTGTTTCTCCAGTCTTTTCATTCCCATATACTCTATTGAAATTTAGTGCAAACGAATTGCTGACACAGGTATCAAAATTATCCAGATTATTTGCCTACACTATCCGATTTTTTTTAAAATGACTTGCTAGTCCATTTCATTTTAATTGTAAATTAATGTTCTTAGAAAGTTGCCCTGAGCTTTCAAGTAATAAAATCACAAGGTCAACATTTTGCTTGAGGAAGTTAATACTGAAATATGATTTGGGTCGATATTGTCATGCTATGTCCATAGTTGAAATTTATTTTAAAATTGCTCCAATTATTTGTTCCTCTTAGTTTCTATTCAATAAAAATTTTTCTTTTTTCTTTATTAGAGCATTCAGATTGAACTTTCATGTTCTCGCCCTTCAGAGAAACACTTTCAAATATCTGTCATAATCTCAGGCATCTTTTATAACACAAAAATAAACTCATAGCACAGCAGGTATTCATTAAAGCAGACATCTTTCATTACTCACTTGAAATATTGGATTATTTTGTCATATTTAAAACTTTTATTAAATCAAACATAGCCCAGAAGGAATTTAAGGGAGCTGAAACTTTCATAAAAATTTTATAAGAATTTTGCAATCAAATCATTATATTAGTAATCTGAATCTCAAAGTCCTGAATCATACTGATAAGCAGTAAAAGCTTCTGTCAGTAATAGAAAATTAGTCAAAATTCATTTTACTGCAAGAACACCTTTTCTGTCTCTCATTTTCATTAATTTTTAAAAGTTTTGTACTGTTAAGTTCCCCAGACACATCACCCTCAAATTCATCTTGGCTGCCTTGATAGAGATACTGAACACTTTTTTAACATGTTCTTAACTCGTATGCATAAGAGTTACCTAATTATTTTTTCTGAAGATTTCTTTCTTATCTATGGGAAATTCTATAGATATGTATGCAAAAAATTTTTTAATCTGGTTTTTAAACAAAATCAGAATACCAGGGGGAAAATGGCAAGTATAAATACCTATACAAAGAGTTTCTATTGAAAAGTATCTTTTTTGGTGATGAAAATGGAAATTGTGCTAGCTTTCCATGGAAAAAGGCATAGTTTTAGATAAAATCGCGCTTGTACTAACTCGCTTCCTTTAATTTTTTTATTGAATCAATTTGTAATCAATTTGATTACAAATTGATTCAGTAAAAATGAGAAAGCAAACTACTTGTCCATGGAGTCTGCTAAAAATCTGTAATCAATTTATTCACTTATATATCATATATTGTTGACAGTGTGGGGATAGTAATTTCCTCAAATACTTCTACAGAGAGAGATAGCTACTGTTAATATTGTCTCTATAACAATCTCAACTAATGGATTATATTCCTCATTTCATGATGTGCCTAGTCAAACAATATCTAAATCCTTTGAAACTTGAGTTCATTAGGAAGAATTTTATATGGAATATTAAATCTCACAAAAAAACAATTTTAAAAATATTTAGATCTGGTCTAAAAATACTTTATAGACTTTCATATACCAGTAGGAATTCAGAGATGATGAATATACTTTATAAAATACAATTTTTAAGAAAACACTTATATGGACAGCAGAGAAATTTTACAACTATTTGCTATTAACCAAAATAGCTACTGAATACGTAACTGCTTGTTCCTTTCTATGTCAGTGATCTAGCAACTCCTGCCTCTGGTATTTCAGGTGTGGGCTTTCTGATCACCAGTTTAAGACTTTTTCCCCTAATGCCACTTTCTGGCTTTAGACCTTGGGCAATTCATTAATCTCTTTCAGTCTCAGTTATCTCATCTATAAAACTGGACATCATCACTGTTTATTCAATAAAGCTTTACGAGAATTAAATTAGATAACATTATGGGAAAGTGCTTAGTACCCAGCATACAATAAGCTCCTAGTAGATGAAAGTTGTTATTGCCATGTTGATTATTTCTTTACTGTCATGGAAAAATGATTTTTAAATAAAAAAGGAACACAAACACTGGTGGGAAAAGCTCTTGCTTTTCAAATTCATTTGCTAGCAGTAAGAACAATATCTTACTTTAGTTCTAATGAAATAAACATTTTATAAGTAGCCTTCTTTGCCCTTTTTAAATTGTACAATTTAAGATTTCCCCAATGGTATGAAATATTGTCTGATCACTTTTACTTTCCTTGTAGAAAAGTAATTTTTCCAAACTTAAGTAATATTCCCCTTAATATACATATCAGGTAAACATAACTAAGCTCCTTTAAATTTTTTAAAAGAATAAGAGGAAATCTTGGAGATGAAAGCAGTTCCCTTCTTTATAATGTGCCCAAGTGTGTGTTCAATCATGTCCGACTCTGCGACCCTATGGACTATAGCCCATCAGGCTTCTCTGGAACCTTCCAGGCTAGAATACTGGATTGGGTCACCATTTCCTACTCCAGGGGATTTTCCTGACCCAGGGATTGAACCTGTGTCTCTTGCATCTCCTGCGTTGGCAGGTAGATTCTTTACCACTGTCACACCCTTCGTTATAATAAGTGAAATTTATGGTCACTTGTCTTAAGAGATAAAGCAATTAGATTTTTTAAAGAAAGAGTTGTCAGAAGTTCATCTCTTTGAGAGTAGAAAAATTAATGCAGATCTAGAATCCCTTGCAGAAGTAGACACTCCCCACTCAATGTGGCTATTTCCTCCTTGTGTCCCAAACCACACTCCATCCCAGCTTAGCATTAGACTGTCGGCTTTGTCACACTCCAGCAAGACAGTAGTCCCTGGCACATAGTAGGTGCTGAATATATGTGATAAATATATGATGAGTGTAATGAGATACTTCTAAATTGCCACTATCATTACAGTTCAGTTCAGTTCAGTCGCTCAGTCATATCCGACTCTTTGAGACCCCATGAATCGCAGCACGCCAGGCCTCCCTGTCCATTACCAACTCCCAGAGTTCACCCAAACTCATGTCCATCGAGTTGGTGATGCCATCCAGCCATCTCATCCTCTGTCGTCCCCTTCTCCTGCCCCCAATCCCTCCCAGCATCAGAGTCTTTTCCAATGAGTCAACTCTTCACATGAGGTGGCCAAAGTATTGGAGTTTGAGCTTCAGCATCAGTCCTTCCAATGAACACTCAGGACTGATCTCCTTCAGAATGGACTGGTTGGATCTCCTTGCAGTCCAAGGGACTCTCAGGAGTCTTCTCCAACACCACAGTTCAAAAGCATCAATTCTTTAGCGCTCAGCTTTCTTCACAGTCCAACTCTCACATCCATACATGACCACTGGAAAAACCATAGCCTTGACTAGATGGACCTTTGTTGGCAAAGTAATGTCTCTGCTTTTCAATATACTATCTAGGTTGGTCATAACTTTCCTTCCAAGGAGTAAGCGTCTTTTAATTTCATGGCTGCAATCACCATCTGCAGTGATTTAGGACCCAAAAAAAATAAAGTCTGACACTGTTTCCACTGTTTCCCCATCTATTTGCCATGAAGTGCTGGGACCCGATGCCATGATCTTCATTTTCTGAATGTTGAGCTTTCAGCCAACTTTTTCACTCTCCTCTTTCACTTTCATCATAACGAGCCCCTCTTAAATCCTGCAGCATCCATGGCATTTAGCAACACGTGCCACATTGTGTGGGCCTAGTGTACATTAACTGGGTCACAGCTTTCATTCTGTAATGTGGGCATAAAGTAAATCATAGTTAACAGAATGTAATAACTTAAAAGGACTTTAATACAGATCGAGGTCAATATCCCACTGTACAAATGAGGAAATCAAGACCCAGAGCTTAAATGTTGCTTGGCCCAGGTTGCATGGCTGATGAGGAACATTTCTCCTGCTAACCCCCTACCCTTCCTCAAATTTAGGATCACTGTTCACCTTCTTAATGAACTCACCCTGCCTACCTTGTTCTCCCCTCCTCTGGCATCCCGATTTATCTCTGATCTCCTTTTCCTTTTCTCTCTAGTCTTGGATATCTACTTTACTTATTTTTACGTAATTGTTTGTGTCCATCTCTGCCACAAGAACATAAATCAGCTCCAGGAGGAAAGGAATCTTTGTCCAATGCATCTCTGTCACCTAAATTAATACTACTGGGCACGTAGTAGGTGATCAATATGCTTGTTGAATAAATTCAGGACCAAAATCCAGGAACTTTTCCTAATCAAGCCCAAGTCAGTCTTTGCAAATTGCAGGAGAGTTTTTAGTTTGTAGAATGAGAAGCAGCAGATAAGAGGATTTTGAGATTTTGTAGCAAATTTTGTTTGGTTGCTTTTATGGCTCCTGTACTGCACATAACATCTTACTTCCAGGAGAATCAACCAGAGGCGGGATGTAGCAATCCTCCTAATGTGGGCATGAAACTTTGAAGAATATTTGACTTACATGTGGTCAATGCAATGCTATCATGTTCTTTATGTAATATCTGTAAGGTCTGGTGGTGCAGAAAGTATCAAAAGTGAATTTAATAATGCATGATTGATCATAAACTATCTACAGAGCCAGAGTTTAGTGGGAGAACTGGATATGTGTTCTCTCTTTCACTTAAAACTCATTTGGATTCAGACTCTATGAGTCTGTTATTAAGAGTTAAATTAGAATTTCTTTTTCTCTTTTTGAAGTATCATATACTATTTACAGCTACAAATGCAAAATCCATGAATGTCAACTACATTTTCCAAATTGCATTTAGCTAAATACATACACTATTAATAATACTATCTAGAAATTATTAGCTAAAAAAATCAGAGAATTTCATCATGAAACTATAAAAATTAGCAACACCCTAATTCTAAAATTTCTTCTTAGTTTGCTTTAGGATGTAAGGTCAAATATACTAATAAGAACTTCTACATTAAACAGGATTATCATTTGATCAAAATAAGAATGTTACCATATATATAATAAATAAACACAAAGAATGAAAATGTATATACAGGCATATATACATATATATTTGCAACATATTGCACAAATACACATATACCCCTCTTCAGCCTGCTATATAACACAATGCCATTGACTGGGTGGCTTGTAAACAATAGAAATTTATTTCTCACAGTTCTAGAGGATGGGAAGTCCAAAATTATCATGCTGGCACATTTGGTGTCTGGTGAAAGCTGGTTCCTAGTTTAGTGATGACCGTCCTTTTTCTGTGTCCTCACCTGGCAGAAGAAGACAGGGGACCTACCCTGGGCCTCTTTTATAAGGGTACTAATTCTATTCATGAGGGCTCCACCCTCACAACCTAATCACCTCCAAAGGCCCCACCTACAAATATCATCACATTGGGAAACAGGCTGCAATATATATGCATTGGGGGGGTGGGGCACAAATGTTCAGTCTACAGCAAGCACCTAAATAGGCATTGGGAATGAATGATGATCAGAACACACAGTCTGTCTCCATCAACTTTATGGTCTACAGAAAGGCAGACATCACTATGAATATGACTGTGATAACTGCCATTCAACTAAGCAAAAACTATAGGTTGGTTGTAGGTTAATATATACTTTTGATAAATCCTTTAATCTATATTCAGAAATATATATGTATATTTTCTTGCCAATTTTGCATCTGCTAGCCCATGGTGGAGTCTTCTTCACATTTATGTGTCTTTTGAAATAATTTACTCATTTGGGAATTGGTTAAACATTGGCCTTTGTGCAAAACAATGAGTTATTCTCTGTAGGACAGACCATCTCCTCAATGAGCTTAATGACAATATTATTAGAGCATCAAAGGTGATAAAAAAATTAAAATAAGTGTTATGTAGAGGTGGAAATATAAAGAAAAGAATAATTAGTTGCCAAACAAAAATATCTTATTATAAAACTGTATTCATACTCATCTTTTAAACCCATAAAATACCTTTAAGAATATTGCTAATCTTGTTACTAAGTAACCTAAAAGTTTGAATTCTGTGTTATTTATAAGGCATCCATTAAAACAATGAATTTTGGAATATTTCCAGGCATAAAAATCTATATTTAATAATATTTTCAGGTAGCAGCAAATTCACACTAAAACAGTCATTGCTTTCTCTGTTCCATTTTGGGGGCTGAAATTGGCAAATTATGTGGGAAGTCAATGATTATTTGGAAACTTTCCCAAAGCTTTTTTTCTTTTTCCCCAGAAACAGTCAATTAAATAGAGAAGGTTTTTTTTTTTGGTTGTAAGTTGTACTAACCTATAACTTAATGGCTTAATGTTAGAGTAGTTTTAGCATGCTATGTTTCTCTGACTTTCCCTGTTTCTCTGACTTGCTAGCAGGGGCTATCAAGAAAAAATAGATTTAGATTTCTTTGTTGTTTTGGTTCTTTATTTTGAATATAAAATGGAAACTAATCTTTTCAGAATGTAGTTTGGAATACAAAAATCTATCAAAATGCTAAGAAGTTAAAAATATTTAATTAAGAGATATCAAAGTGAAAATATCTGGTGGGGGGGGAAATCTTTATGATCTGAGCATTTTTATTTCAAAATGAAGACAATGAAAGCACAAGAAATATAAAAGCTCTGTACAAATCACTCTAAAACATTTTGTGTATTTTGTATTGCTTCAATGTGGTATGTGCACGCATGCTTAGTGGTGTCCAACTCTTTGGCACCCCATGAACTGTAGCCTGCCAGATTCTTCTGTCCATGGGATTTCCAAGACAAGAATACTAGAATGGGTTGACATTTCCTTCTTCAGGGCATCTCCCTGACCCAAGGATCAAACCCACATCTCCTTCATCGGCATCTGAGTTCTTTACCACTGCCCCACCTGAAAAGTCAACGGGGGTAGTGGCACTAAATACACATGTTCTCAAAAATATCAAATCACCAGTACAAATTGGAGCCATTTTAATGTTGTTTTAACTAAACATGTTGGTTGTTAACTTCAGTGCTACTTGGAGACTAATTACCACATGTATAAGCTCCAAGTAGTATGTTTTTACATATTGGAGGATGGTGCTGTGAAGTGTGCTAAACAATACTGAGTTAAACAATAATTTTACCTACCTTTTCCAAACACTGTCCACTCAAGCAAGACAAGGACATTGAGGATAAAAACTCAGGAAGATCATAGTCCATCGAGAACAAAAATAACAAAGCAAGTTAGAACCAGGAGCAGCCAGTAATGTGTTCAGATGGGGTAAAGGAGGTTGACAGAAAGAAGAGTCCTATCTTATTTCTAAAGAATCACAAATGTTAAATATCAATAGAAACACCATTGAAAACATATCCTTGAAGTGAGGAGATTTCCACTTTTAGAGGCTTCTGTTCGTAATGGTGGTGTTTGCCTGCTTGATTTTGAGCAAAGGGCTGATGTACTATGAATCTCATGTACAAAAGATCAAGTGGATACTGGATTATGATGGGTGAAGAGTAAAAGTGAGGAAACATTTAGAAGGGTCTTGAGGTAGTTTAGATGAGAAATCATGGTGGTGTGAACCAGGATGGGAACAGTGGAGATGGATGAAGATGAGCCAATCTGGGGGGAAAAAAGAGGGGGGGGGGAGACAGAGATGGCAGCACTTGATAAATTAGATGTAGAGCTTAAGAGATTAAGGGAAAGGAAGGGTCACATCTAACACACCTTCTAGATTTTGGCTTGAACAAATGGATGGATGACGTAGGCATAAAATGAGTTGAGGAAGACTGGGAGAAGAACAAGTTTGGACTGGAGAAGAGGGCTCAAGTTATCTGTTTGGCATCCAATATATAACCAGAAAGTAGTTGGATTTACTATTTCAGAGCTCAAGGAAAAGTACACTGGTAGGAAGCTTTGGGATCACCAGTATATAAATATGTACAACCATAGGACTAGATGAGATCACCTGAAGAGGGAGGAAATGCAGGCAGAGACAAGGAGATTGCCCTGGTCTGAAGTTTGGGATCCCTCAGCATCAACTGGGGGGGCGGGGGGCGGCAGTGAAGGAGGTTACAAAGGTCACATATTCACCTCTTAGAGTCTAAATCCTGATCACTGATGTGTGATCATTTTTTTTCCCAGGTAGCTTTAAAAAATCTAAATGAATTGCAAGGTGTTTAAAAATAGAATAGAAGATATTTGTCTTAAAATGTACACTTCTAGCATCTGCTGAAAAATTGAAAGTCCTGCTGTTTTTCAGGCTGCATTCTCATTGGACATCAGTGGGAACCAATACCCACTCCCTTTAGCATGGAGCATGTGTGCCCAGCAATAGTACAGTCCCTTGCACTCCCTGTTATTTTTGGGACTGTGGTGTTCCCTTCACTTCTCTCAGTCTTGCCCACCTGGGCATTTGTGTTCCATTTACCTTTCATTTTGTTTCAGCACTAAACTTAATACTTGAAACATTATAGGCTATTAATTCATGATCATTGATTAAGTAAAGAATCAACAGTTCCCTTTTGCCTGCAGAACTGACTCTGGGCAGTATTATCCTGATGTTTTTCACACTAAGTGAAGACAGTAACCATAGCAATGTAGAAAACCAACAGCGTCCTTTCTGCAAATTATGGAGAACTTGACCTTACATTTCACCACAAAATGGAAGTAGTCTGAGCAGAGACAAGTAGATTTGGGCCCTTTACCACATGAAGACATGTTTCTAATAATTAGGGACTATGGTTAATTACAGCCTAATGAAGAAGAATGACTCATGCTAATGTTTCGGTTTCTCCATACCCTTTGAAATAAGCCTGTATTACAGTTAAAATCCTGGAAAGCAGGTTTCTTCAAAGATTGTAATTCACTATTAATGAAACAATTTTATTTTCTTATAATGTATTTCTTAATTTCTCTATGTGATAACTCAATTTGGTTTTACTCTGTCTCAAATAATGGAAATCAGATGCTATTTCATTATCCATAAATCATTGATAACATGGATAAACTTAAATTCTGAAAATTATTAACAAATGCAAACAGCTCTGGGTTGACACAGCTAGCAAGACTATCTCTAGTTGGGGACCAGTTATATTGAAATTACCAATGGCAATAATACTGATAAGTTAATATTAACATGTAAAACCACTTACTGTGTGTGATTCACAATATAGAATATAGAATGCACAATAGAATGTACATTACCTAGATCTTCTCAGTCTGTCCTCCCCACCATGCTATATAAAAGTGGTTATCCTCGCTGAACTGAGAAAGCATCTGTAGCTTACTCCTGGTCATTTGGCTATTAAGTGGTAAAACTGATGTTCGAACTCAGGCAGGCTGATCCTTGTGCTCCTAACCCACCAGGAATCATACAACCTCCATCTAAGCCTTCTTTTAAAAACTTTTGAGCAAAGCGGTAGGTAAAAACGGCTCCCATCTTGTTCCATTCAATTGATATACCTATGTTCCCGAAGAAATTAAATCACAATGAGAAAAGATCTGGTCTTGAGCCTTGGAGAAACTTGTCTCACAGGCTGCTGTAGAGATTCTGAAGAGAAGTTCGAGGAACAAGGTGGGGATGACAGCTACATATATGCACATTCCACCCCTACCCCCAGATGAAGACTGTCTGGAGCCCCAGAGAAAACTGAGGAAGAGGCAGGAAGAAGTCGGATTATATAGACATAGGTTTGGTTTTGTTTTTAAGGCTTTGAAGTGGTGGTCCTGAATTAAGCTCCTGTGCTGTTAAGAACCACTAGGAAAATCACCGTAAGTTGACGTGGTGCAAGTTTTCGGGAATCAGTACTTTCTAGGAACTGTCTTCTGAAAGAGCACAGGGAAGAAGGCAGTGTTGAAGGCAGAAGCTGGTTTGCGTGCCTAGCACGCTTGGGACACTAAGTAAGTGTTTGTGAGTCACAGCTAACATTTCCTGGGCACTCAGGGTGCCAGGTACCAGGCTAAGCTCTCAGTGTATGACCTTTAATCCTCATGAGAACCCTGGGAGGAAGGTGACTTAACTCTGTTTTACTGATGAGGAAACTGAGGCCATAAAGGTTAAGTGATACAACATAAGAGGCATAATTCATAGGCTTAATCAAAAACTATAGTTTCTGAGATAACAGATGAAACGAAAGTGAAAGTGAAAAGACAAAAGCCCACAAAGAACTTAGCAGAACAGAGCTA
Organism: Aepyceros melampus; assembly: GCA_006408695.1. Classification (NCBI taxonomy): domain Eukaryota; kingdom Metazoa; phylum Chordata; class Mammalia; order Artiodactyla; family Bovidae; genus Aepyceros; species Aepyceros melampus. Next base: position 114,460 of record SJXQ01007874.1, read on the forward strand.
AACACCTCCACCACACTTCTTACTCCTGGTCAAAACAGATGAAGAAAAAGTAATTAAAAAGAGACAATATTTTTCAAGATAGTAACAGTTTTGGGTTTACATTTCAGAACACAGTGTTTGAACTATGTTCAATGAGCTACTTGGAGGCTCTTGATGCCTATTTTTTATATGGGGGGGTGGGATTTCCACTGTCTCTGAAAAAAACCTATAGGCTCTAACCGTTATTTTTTCACTATAAAACTTGGATATGAGAATAACGTGGTACACATACATGGTCAACATCACCCAAACAATACTATATTCTGGTGTTGGGCACCCATCACAGAATTGCTTTAGCTCTAAGGCAAATGTTGGGCTGAACTTCAGAGGCTTATAAGCCCTGCACTTGCCCAGCCTCAAGACTGAAGAAAGAGCCCAGAATCAGCAATAAAGTCATCAATGGTTTAATGGATGAGGGAGCTTGCATGTCTGAAGCAAGGTCCTGTAGCAACACCTCACTGTGTATGGCAGAGAGTGGACAGGACCGGGCTGTAGTCTTCGCTCCCAGGAGTAAGGGAAGGTTATCAGTTATACAGGGAAATAAAATCAGGTTGGTTCATTAGTTACCAGGGAAGCCAGCAGAGGGGAATGCCTCTCACCTCCCTTTTGATAAGCTATCATGGTGGAGACATTCTGATCTAAAGCTAAAGCAATCATTAGCTGGGGTCTGGGGTAGCTATGTAGGAGGCTCAGTCATGGGAGTAGGATGTAGATGAAGCCAGCACTGGGGATATACAGAGAGCAAGAGAACAGCCATCTTGAGTGGCCTAACCATCACAGGAAGGAAGATGGATGTGGTCAATACCTAAGAGAATGCTCCACAGCACATCACATCAGATAATAGAGGTCACAGGGCATTTAAGGAAACTGAAAACACAATTCTAGGCAATCTGGTTCACTGTAGACTGACAGGAACTAGCAGGGGACAAAGACTTATGCAGTGGTTAGAGAACAGGTAGGTAGGCAGAGAGTGCAGGGGTGTTGAGAGGAGTATGTTCTTGTAGCCTGTGAGACCAAAGGCAGGGTCACAGAGGGTGAGAAACAGCAGTAATCACTTTAGAGCAAAGAGTAACCTTCACTTACCTTATCTTCAGCTTTGGATTCTTCCTTTATACTCGAAACTAGATGACAGTCAGTACCTTTGTCAGCAGCATCTTAAAGGATTGGGGGAAAAAAAATGAGATAAAACTTTCACGTTTTGAAGACCTGTTTAAAGATAACATTATAAATAACAGAGCCATAGCTCTTATACAAAATTATAATCCTGCAATTATAACAGCATACTACAATTCTAGTTACCAGCTTCTTGCGTGTATTTCTAGGCAAAGATTTTTGTTTATTTTGTTAATTAAATTCCCTCAACCATTTTATGTATTTTTACACCATTTCTGTTTCGTGTGTGAGCAGGTGATACATACACACAGTTCAAAAGTTTTTAAAATATGAAAGTATAGTATACACTGTGAAAATCTCTCAGGAATCTCTACCCACACAGCTACCTTATCTTCCCACAGGCTATCATGGTTATTAGTTTCTTGAGCTTCCAATGATTCCTTCAGGTATAGTTTAGTTGAGGCAAATACATATATATATTTCTTTTGAATTCACACAAACAGTAAGAAGTACCCATAATCTTACAAGTCTTCAGATCAGTGTTTGAACTGCAGATGAAAGTAAAGATGGGCTAGGGAGAAATCCAATAGGATTTCAAACTCAGGTCAACTCGTTGAGTGCAGAGGGCAGACATGATCCTCCTTAGAGCCTCTTTCTTACCCTCTTCAGGTTGTCCTTCCTGAAGCGCTGAGTCATAGAGACTCAGAGTTCTTGCAGGCGGGAAGAGCTGGGGAAGAAACTAAAGCTCTGTCTCTGATAAACTAAAAGCAATTAGCCCTCCGAAAGGGCAGTAAAGGCTGGATGGGT
>SJXQ01007874.1:116572-329070 GCA_006408695.1 Aepyceros melampus
GGGCGGGGGGGGGGGGGGAGGGTGGGGGTGAAACTTGTAAAAGTTTCTGATGCAAAACTTACTAGACAGATCAGAATCAAGACCAAACGATGGGAGCTTCTGACTCCCAGTAGGCAGCTTCAGAAACAATTAGGTTTATTCTGGTCTGAAGGAAACAAAATACAATTTCAGTATCCACCGGGGTTGGTTCCAGGACTTACCTGAGATACCAGAATCTTCAGATTCTCAAGTCCCTTATATAAAATGTTGTAGTACTTGTGCCTAACCTGTAGGCATCATCCCCTTATACTTTCCATCACCTCTAGATAACGTATAATACCTAAAACAATGTAAATATTATGCAAATAGCTCTCAGTTCAGTTCAGTTCAGTCACTCAGTCGTGTCCGACTCTTAGCGACCCCATGAATCACAGCACACCAGGCCTGCCTGTCCATCACCAACTCCCGGAGTTCACTCAGACTCATGTCCATCAATTCGGTGATGCCATCCAGCCATCTCATCCTCTGTCATCCCCTTCTCCTCCTGCCCCCAATCCCTCCCAGCATCAGGGTCTTTTCCAATGAGTCAACTCTTCAAATGAGGTGGCCAAAGTATTGGAGTTTCAGCTTCAGCATCAGTCCTTCCAATGAACACCCAGGACTGATCTCCTTTAGGATGGATTGGTTGGATCTCCTTGCAGTCCAAGGGACTCTCAAGAGTCTTCTCCAACACCACAGTTCAAAAGCATCAATTCTTCGGCACTCAGCTTTCTTCACAGTCCAACACTCAAATCCATTCATGACAAATAGCTCTAAATACAATGTAAATGCAATGTAAATACTTGCTGGGCACACAACAAATTCAAATTTTGCTTTGGGAACTTCCTGGCATTTTTTTAAAAACGGTTTTTATCCCCAACTGGCAGAATCCCAAAAGAGGCACACCCAGATATGGAGGACTGACTGTAATTATAAAGAGTTAAAGGTTAACGAGTAAGATAATTTTTTCCTAAATTATATATCTTACTCAAATGTAATGTGTAAGATACCATGAGAGATAAATGTCTAAATCATGTATCCTTTTTAAATACTGGGTCTTTAATACATATATCTAGCTGTTTTTATAAAAGTGTTTTCATCTTAGAGTTTTTATGGTATAAAGCATGTGCAGGGGTCCATGACTACCATAGCTGAGTGCAGGCTCTGGGCGGCACTAGTCTAATTCAGTCACAGACACTTATCACAGGCCAGGCACTATTTTGATGCTGGAAGAACAATATAACAAGATGTGCACTGGAGAGATTGTCATTAAACAGACAGAATGGCTGTTTTCAGTAGACTGTGGGAGGCACAGGCATGAGGATACAGATCCAGCCTGGTTGCTCATCCTTGGGCAGGCTGGCTAGCCTAAGGGAAGTAACAGTTTCCAAAGTGTTGTCTTACACATCTCAGCCTATCACAGTGATAACAAATACCACAATAATAAGGAACCATTTTTAAACCCTTATGCAGCATTTTCAAATGACTCATTGTGGAGCTGGCACTTGAGTGTCTCCGACTAGCTTCAGATGTAAGGGAGGAATTAGTTTTGTGCTTGAAGTGATGAAAAGTTTTGGAAATAGATGGTGGTGGTAGTTGCACAACAGTGTGAAAGTAATTAAGAATGCTCACTGTATACTTAAAGATGGTTAAAATGGCAAAATTTATGTTATATGTAAAAAATAAAAAATCATATGATAATGGTAGAATTTTTCCTAGGGAGTGTTTTTTTGTTCTTGTTTAGCCATCTGAAATATATTCCTCCATTTGGTCAGTTTGGATTCTTTTTATATTCTACTGGTCTAGAAAATCCAAAAGTTTGGAGGCTCCTTCATTATACACCAGTGAGAAAGTAACGATACCAAAACTGGTTGTTTTCTAAAATCCAAAAGTTATTTATTTTTAAAAGACCAACTCTGACTCATAACACCTTTTCTTTTCTATTTTCTCTATTTCCTTAGCAATGAATTGCCCCCCGCCATGATTACACTTTTAATAGAACTAAGAACAATAGGTAATATTCCCATATTTCTAAACTGTTTTTCTGCAACTATTTGTTTTTGTCCTATTGTTAATTTCCTCTAAATTACAGAGTGACACAGAGATCAGTTGTTCAGTCATGCCATTGCTTTCATAATTTCATGAAACTGAATGATGTCCCCTAGACTTCACAGCAGAATTCATAAAATAATAATGAAGCCCTGCTGTTTCCCCTGGAGACAACTATGGTCTTCAAGGTCATCAAATCTTTTCAAGTCAATGTCATTGACACTCACTAATAAAAATATGAAGTTCCTGTAACTTACAGATAGACTTTTAAAAAAATTCGGTGCCTCTAAGATGAGCACATATATGCTGCTTAGTTTTTTCTAGTTAAAGAAAAATTTTAAGGGATAAGCAATACTCATTCTGATAATCAAGGTTTATTTTTACCTTTTGCATTTGATTTGCTTTTCAAGTACCCTGTTGATTGAATAGTTTTGATTTAAACATTTATTTCAAACTAGTTCACATTTTTGAATCCAAGGATCAGATTCAAATCTTACTCTAGGCGCGACTGTGCAGTTTGTCTTCAGCATTATAGGTTCCCTTTGTTCCTGCCCTCCCCATCTCCAGCTTAGTGTGTTTCCTGGCTGATCCCTGTCATGACAACCTGCCAAAGGCAGCTAGATACAAATCTAAAGCTCAATGTTCTCATGACATAAACCTGTCACTCAAACAGCTGAGCCCTACCAGAGCCTGTAACAGAACCCAGGGCTCCTGACTCAATGGCCAGAGCTCTTTCCTACATCTTACCTGCTCTGCAATAGGCTACTCCCACCAGCAGTGTTCAGTGCTTTATAATCTGCAGTGTTGAGCTTCTAAAAGCAAGCAGACTATAAAATGCATTGTTCTAAAGGTCATGTTGGGGATTTAGGTTAATGAACACTAATGGCCTTCAGTCACTCAGCGTGTTATACATTACATATTTTTCATAGGGCTTTTGAATTTCAGCCAGGGCTTCTGGCATCTTTTACCTCAACACCCCAGCTGTCCAAAAAATAAGAATGGTAGAAATTTATACATTCTAGCAGTCTTGTTAGGAAACTTATTTTTGGTGTCTGCTTAGTTCTCACCATTATGCCACATAAGTCATCATCTACTCACAATGCTAGAGTATAAGTAAATAGTACCTAAAAAAAATCAGAAGTTTATGCTTCTAAAACACTACAAGATGATTTATAGTTAACCTCAGAAAAAATTAGAAGTTTCAGTCCCTTAGACAAGACTTTTGATCTGTACTTTGTGACTCTTTAATTTATAAAACACTCAGGCCTTGTATTCATTCTGGAATACCTTATGATTATGCTAAACCACACAATAATTTCCAAGTTTCCTATATAACACAGGTGGCATTGTATGTATTTTTTTACTCCACATGGTTCAAAACTTTATAATGGTACTATGGAAAGTTAATATATGTCAAAATTATATGTAATATCAGGCAGTATCATACTGGAAAAATATAGTGGGAAAACTATGCAGAGTAATAGTTTGGTCAGCCATTATTTTAAGTGCTTTCAGTGTCTCTTATGTCAACTATACATAGTAGATATTACTATCTCTAATTCACATATAAAGAAATGAGGCTTGGGGGTTACACACCTTGCTCAAAGCTAGAGAGCTAGAAACCTAAAGAAGTGAGGTTAGAACAAGGTCTCTGATACATCAAAGCCCTTGTTCCTAACGACTGTAATATCCCCTTAACCCAATCCATTTGGGCATTAGCTTTGACTTTAAAATAAAAAGCATGAGAGAATCAACAATCCAATGAAAAAAATGGACAGAAGACCTAAACAGATATTTCTCCAAAGACGACATAAAGATGGGCAAGAGGCACATGAAAAGATGTTCAACATTGTAATAATTAGAGAAATGAAAATCAAAATTACAATGAGATATCACCTCATACCAGTCAAAATGGCTATCATCAAAAAATCCACAAACAGTAATGCTGGAGAGGGTATGGAGAGAATGCTGGCAGGAATGTAAATTTGTACAGCCACAATGGAGAACAGTATAGAGAGTCCTTAAAAAACTAAAAATAGAGCTACTATATGATCCAGCAACCCCATTCCTGGGCATATATCAGAGAAAAACATGGTCCAAAAGTCATTTAATGTTCATTGAAGCACTGTTTACAGTAGCTAAGCCATGGAAACCACCTAAATATCCAATAAGGAGTGGATAAAGAAGATGTGGTATATATACATAATGGATATTACTCAGCCATTAAAAAGAATGAAATTATGCCATTTGAAGCAAAAGGGATGGACCTAGACATTGTCATAAGACAGTAAGACAAACAGAACAATCCTTATGATATCACTTATATGCAGAATCTAAAAAGAAATGATACAAATGAACTTAATTACAAAACAGAGACAAACTCACAGACTTAGACAATGAACTTATGGTGGAAGGGAGGGAAGAGGGATAGTTAGGGAATTTGGGATTGACATGTACACACTGCTATATTTAAAATGGATAACCAGTAAGGATCTAATTTATTGTACAGGGAACTCTGCTTGATATTAAGTAACCATCTAAATGGCAAAAGAATTTGAAAAAGAACAGATACATGTACATGTATAACTGAATTACTTTGCTATATACCCAAAACTATCATAACATTGTTACTCAATTATGCTCCAATGTAAGATAAAAGATTAAAAAAAAAAAAACTTGAGAGAATCAGGTAACTTCAACTTTTTGAATGTCTTATATGGGCTTCCCTTGTGGCTCAGCTGGTAAAGAATCCACCTGCAATGTGGGAGACCTGGGTTCAACCCCTGGGTTGGGAAGATCTGGATAAGGGAAAGGCTACCCACTCTGGTATTCTGGCCTGGAAGATTCCATGGACTGTATAGTCCATGGGGTCACAAGAGTTGGACACGACTGAGCAACTTTGACTTTCACTTCGCTTTCATGTCATGCCTCAAGTCCCATCATGGAAAGACCCAGCTCTAGGTGTCCTCCCAAGGTACTGGGTAGATCCGTGTAGGGCCTCAGGCATTGCTGAGCAACTTACTAAAGAGCACTTTTCCCTCCTCCCAGAAAGAAGACACTAGAAATATTTAAGTAGAACATGGGTATGGTCATGGAGGATATTGCAGAGGGAGTAGCATACATACAGTAGAGCTGAATAGATTTACCTGTTATGCCTTATGAATCTATGGGCCTAAATAAGAAGATGAAGAGAATCAAAGGAAATGCTTAATGAGCTGGGTTTTTTAAGCCAGGATTTTTTAAGCTGGATAATTAAGCCACTATCCTTTCATTTTTTAAAAACTGTTCAAGATAGGGCACTGATGGCTTTAAAAGTGGTTAAACTATTCTGTTTCTGAAGATTAGAGCTGACATAAATTAAATATACTTATTTTCTAATATTTTGATTGCTTTACAATAAAAATGGAACCAGTGTGTCCATTCTTGGGCACTTTATTTTAAAATCTGAAAGTTACATATGCCATTAAATAACTAAGTTTTGAGGTCTGTCTGGAGATGACCAACTACTCTGCCTGATGACCTGTATACCATTAATGATTCATCACCAAGGTTGATTCAGAACCTCCAGCCTAAAGGAGGAAAGACTGCCTGAAAGGCAGCTTTGGCAGCCTTTGAAAGCTGTGTGTAGATGAGAGGGTATGGGCATCCAGGAGTTCTTGTAGCGCTTTCTCATTTTCAAAGCTTGCACATTCTCAAGAGAGCTCATCAAGGTCAAAAGCACAATGAGCGAACCAGGGGGAACCCCAGAGAAAGCCAAGATCTGAAAATAACAGCTGGCTATCCAGAGCCTGGCAGCCCTGCTGACTTGGCAGGCTAGGAATATCGCGGTGCTCTTGGGAAGGCAATAAAGTCCTTGGAGGGAGGAAGCTAAAGGGCAAGTAGAGGCAGAAGTGATGGAGAAGATTCTGTAAACCAAGACACAGAAAAAGCAGAGGGACAGTACAAGGAGATTTAAGGGAATAAAGAAACAAATAACTATCTGGTTAATTAGAAAAGAAATATAACTTTGGCTACACTTTTACCATTCAAAGTTTGAGGAATATATTTCAAAATCTGGAGCTTTTTCAAAAACATTCACTAAAAATGCTTTTCTGAGGTCTAGCCTTTGTGTGAAAATAAATACATACATGTTGCTTGAAATGCTCCAGAATGACATATCACAGGTGTGTATCTGAAGGCAGAGATGGGAGAACATTCTAAGTTCTTTGGCCAAAAAAGTTCAATGAACATTAATCTGTTGCCATAAACTTTTCCCTAAATACAATACAGACTTATTGGATCAGAAAGTTCAGCTGAGGAAAGATCAATTTATCCAATTTGAATTTTGGGGTTTATATCAATGAAATAATTATGGTTCCTCATCACTTCTCTTGGTCTTATTTCTACATTTTTATATTTGAATATAGAAGGAAAATGGAATTTATGATGACATCCTCAAACTTCAAATGACTATAGAATCTTATAGCCAGTATTTCTCACTGATTGTCATGTAAAACTTTCCCTTTCTTCAGTGGCTTAAAAGACCTGACTACCTTGTAGAACCCCACTACGTACTAGAGGTATCTTTCTCTGTAATTCAAAGGAGGTCACTGCTCAACAAGGCAAAGAAGCTTATCTTCAATGCCACTCTTCACCAGATACCCTGTATAGGTAGTATATTTCATATTATAAAAGTCTAAAAGCATATTAATTTTTTCTCTTTTTTTCAATTATAGCAGAAAATGGCCCCCGTCTACTGGTGGAAGCAGAACAAGCCAAGGTGTTCTCACATAGAGGTGGCAATGTTACACTGCCATGTAAATTTTACCGAGACCCTACAGCATTTGGCTCAGGAACCCACAAAATCCGGATTAAGTGGACCAAGCTAACTTCAGATTACCTCAAGGAAGTAGATGTCTTTGTTTCCATGGGATACCACAGAAAACCTATGGAGGCTACCATGGTAGAGTGTTTCTGAAAGGAGGCAGTGATAATGATGCTTCTCTGGTGATCACAGACCTTACTCTAGAGGATTATGGGAGATATAAGTGTGAGGTGATTGAAGGATTAGAAGATGATACTGCTGTGGTAGCATTAGATTTACAAGGTAAGTATCGTGTTAAACTTAAGAGTGATAATCAATCATTGCTTTTTTTTTTCCATGACAAACAATGTCCAGTGGTTACCCCAGTGCTGATGTGAGAAACCAAAGTCCATGAAAGGATGTTTTTCTGTAATTTGCAGTCTGTCTACAAATCAAGCTTTCATATTTGAAATTTATACACAATGGTTATATGCAAAATTGAAGCTATTTGCAAGTAGAAGAAATGTGCAGTGTAACTGAATTAACAATATTCAGGAACTGCCTTATGCCATTCAAAATTTAAATCTCATTACATAGTTATTAAGAAATGCAGAGTGGAGGCTTTTTATTATGCTTCTAAAATTGTCTCAGTTTCAAAATAATGGCAAGTTTGTGAAGGACATCTGCTAACTGAAATAAATTTAGTTGTATTCTGTAAAATAACTGTGAAAACTTAATTTAACAAAAAGTAACCTCTAGATTTATTTAAATATTCTTGTAAAGAAGTAAATTTTTTAATGATCCAGAGTCTCCTAGATACTGAATAGCAAATGGTCAAGGCATTTTGGAGGGAGTTTTATTTCTAAATATGCAATACTTTCAGTAGGTTCAGCTTCCCTGGTAGCTCAGAGAGTAAAGAATCTGCCTATAATGTGGGACACCCAGGTTCAATCCCTGGGTAGGGATAGCCCCTGGAGAAGAGAATGGCAACCCACTCCGGTATTCTTGCCTGGAGAATCTCATGGACAGAGGAGTCTGGCAGGCTACAGTCCATGGGGTCACCAAGAGTCAGGCATGACTAAGCAACTGACACTCTCAACACTCTTCGTAGGTTCAAAGACCAAAATGTATACAAAACTAAACAATAAAATGTTCCACTTACCTCTACCAAAGCCCTCTACACTTCTCCTTAGTTGATGATATGTCTTTAGACACTCTTCATTCATGAATTTGAGCATTTCTTTACATGAGAGAACAAATTTTGACTACATTAATGGACTAGTCCTTCCTTATGTAAACCATAGGTGTGTGTTTGCTATAAGTTCCCTTTACATTCTAGGACAGATGTGTGGCTTTTGGAAAAATATCTATTTTGTCCACTAGCATGCTACTAAAGATGTGACTTTCTGAATCTGATAGAGTACCATTACATGTGTACAGATTTATCAGCTTTGCGTGTCTGATACATTGCTTGATGTTGTAATGTGCATTTTTGTACCTTTTCTTACTTGTAGTTCTTGGCTCCTGATTACATGCCACCTTATACTTAGAGTGTTTATTGATTCACTTTAATATCCATGAACACTGACATTATTAAAGATGAAAGAAGCAGTTGGCTTAGAGAAGACAGTAATCATCAAATATTAATTGAGGGTCACTTTCTTTTATCAAAGGAGCATCAGGCAATGGAAACTCTAAGATGCTTATGTTAGTCCCAGCTTTGTCAGTATATGTTTTGTAAGCAGATCAAGTTACTTATCCGTATGGTACATTGGCTTCCAATCTATGAACAATAGCTTGAACTATATTATCAGTTGGTAATTTTTCTTCTTAAAGTCCATGTCTATATACCACAGTATTTCCTAAACTTAAGTAACTCATATGCCCATATTTGTTATCTCCTTACACTTACTTAAAAATAAATTTAAATAAATAGAAAATAACATAACTTGCCAGAAATAGAAGGAAACCAGAAAAATAAGTACAATGAATATAAGTTCTTTCTAAATTATAACTGCTTGATGATGGCTTTGAGTATGAAGCCTGCTGTCCCTTTGAAAAAGAGACTTAGCACATTTTAGAGGATAATACACTTGGTAGTCAAACTGAGACTTCCTTTAAGACATGCTTAGATATGTTGAAGGGGAATTGTAAGAAGAGTAATTTTTCCTATACAAGCCTGCACCTTCCCAAATCTCCATGTTTTCCATGCTTTCAGGATACCTCTTTACCATATAACTCATATGCATATGAGCTAAGTAAATGTGCCCAAGAAAACAATTTAATTGATAAATATTTTTTTAAGTGCTGTTTTTGTACCATGAGAAACAAAGAATTCTAAAACATGGTTCCTTTCATTCAACAATCTTACAGTCCATTAAAGATTCTAAGATACTCTCAAAAGTACTTTAAAATAAGGTGGAACTTGTTAAAGTAAGTAGGTACAAATTGCTCTAATCATATCCATATTTATTTTGCTCACTTTTAATAATGCCCCCTGGACAGCTGAAACTTAGGGAAAACTCCTTTCCAAAGGTAACATGGTTAGGAGTAAGAGCTAGGACTAGAATTTGATTCCAAGAGCCCTCAATGAAGTCATTGCTTTTATCTACTATGATCTGGGGGTTTGCAGTAAGGAGAAAGTTTCTGTTGCGGTAAAAGAGTAGAGGTTTCAGAAAGGCACTAGTGTTTGACAGCCTCAGTTCTTCTGAAGCTTTCTAAAGATTCTTAAAGGCCCCAAAGCTATTTGGGAGATGATCAAGGGACTGTCTTTTATTCATACTGTATTAATTGGTATGTCTATTACAGCTGCTAAATCCCCTTCATTGCAGAGTGTTTTTCCATCTTCTTGTGTACTATAGGAAAAGTAGAAACAGTCATTAACCAGAGGATCTGCCTTAAAGTGACTGACATTTCCACATTTAACATTATCTACATGAATCCATTTCTGAACAACTGGAGACAATGCAATCCTTTAAAAATAAGATTAAAGACCAATGGCTACCCTGAGCCTTATCCCCTCCACCCCCAGCTATGATGTTCTCAGACCACAGATTTCTACTCTAACTCTAATCACATTTTTTTTGTAAATATTTGCAAACGTCCAACTTCACTTTTCACCTGCTAAATGGAATATAATGGTCATCTGAGTTAAATTCAATGGCACCCGGCTCCAATACTCTTACCTGGAAAATCCCATGGCAGAGGGCCTGGTGGGATGCAGTCCATGGGGTCGCGAAGAGTCGGACACGACTGAGCAACTTCACTTTCACGCATTGCAGAAGGAAATGGCAACACACTCCAGTATTCTTGCTTAGAGAATCCCAGGGATGGGGGAGCCTGGTGGGCTGCTGTCTATGGGGTCGCACAGAGTCGGACACTACTGAAGCGACTTAGCAGCAGCAGCATTCCAGTCCATTTTAGTTCATTGATTCCTAAAGTGTCAAGGTTCACTTTTGCCATCTCCTGTTTGACCACTTCCAATTTACCTTGATTCATGGACCTAAGATTCCAGGTTCCTATGCAATATTGTTCTTTACAACATCGGACTTTACTTTTGTCATCAGTCATATCCACAACTGGGCATTGTTTTCATTTTGGCTCCGTCTCTTCATTCTTTCTGGAGTTGTTTCTCCACTCTTCTCCAGAAGCATATTGGGCACCTATTGACCCGGGGAATTCATCTTTCAGTGTCATATTTTTTGCCTTTTCATATTGTTCATGGGGTTCTCAAGGCAAGAATACTGAAGTGGTTTACCATTCTCTTCTCCAGTAAATAGTTTATAAGTGAGTGAATGTTTGATACAATGGGTTTATACTTTCAATACAAAAAATTCTGCATGCAAAGAAAGGGCCATGCAATGGAAAGCACTCTAAAGGAAGAGACACTTGATATAGACCATGAGAGGTGAACTTTGTACCTTCATAGCATAGAGAGCATGACAAAATGGGAAAGAGAACATCACAGGTTGAAGGAGAAACTCTTCAAAGGCCAAAATGTGACTAACAGATGCCACAGGTAGTTAGCATCCAGTTTGACTGATAAGGCTCAGCATGGCAATAGGGTGGGATAAATTTTTTTTACTTTTCATTATCACCAATTTCAAATGTTTGAAAGAGGAGAAAGACTATGATGAAGAGTATAATGTGTCTCTATATATAATCACCCAGCTTCAAAGAGTGTCATCAGATAGCCAATCTTACTTTAGCCTGCTTTATCTACTCCACTGAATAATTTTCAAGAAAAATCCAGGGTATTATTTTATCTATATATTTCAACCTGAGATAAGAATTCATTTAAAAATAAAACTACAAAAATTTTAACGATAGCCACAGTGCCATCATAGAATAAAATCTGACAAACCGTGATAGCTAAGAACAGACACTATGAGGGACTTGACAGTTTTCACCTCAGTTCAATTGCTCCGTCGTGTCCAACTCTTTGCGACCCCATGAATCGCAGCATGCCAGACCTCCCTATCCATCACCAACTCCTGGAATTCACTCAGACTCACGTCCATCGAGTCAGTGATGCCATTCAGCCATCTCATCCTCTGTCGTCCCCTTCTCCTCCTGCCCCCAATCCCTCCCAGCATCAGAGTCTTTTCCAATGAGTCAACTCTTCGCATGAGGTGGCCAAAATACTGGAGTTTCAGCTTCAGCATCAGTCCATCCAATGAACACCCAAGACTGATTTCCTTTAGAATGGTGTGGTTGGATCTCCTTGCAGTCCAAGGGATTCTCAAGATTCTTCTCCAACACCACAGTTCAAAAGCATCAATTCTTCAGCATTCAGCTTTCTTCACAGTCCAACTCTCACATCCATACATGAAAAACTATAGCCTTGACTAGACGGACCTTTGTTGCCAAAGTAATGTCTCTACTTTTTAATATGCTGTCTAGGTTGGTCATAACTTTCCTTCCAAGGAGTAAGAGTGTTTTAATTTCATGGCTGCATTCACCATCTGCTGTGATTTTGGAGCCCCCCAAAATAAAGTCTGATACTGTTTCCACTGTTTCCCCATGTATTTCCCATGAAGTGATGGGACCAGATGCCATGATCTTAATTTTCTGAATGTTGAGCTTTAAGCCAACTTTTTCACTCTCCTCTTTCACTTTCATCAAAGGGCTTTTTAGTTCCTCTTTACTTTCTGCCATAAGGGTGGTGTCATCTGCATATCTGAGGTTATTGATTCTCCCGGCAATCTTGATTCCAGCTTCAGCTTCTTCCAGTCCAGCGTTTCTTTGATGTACTCTGCATGTAAGTTAAATAAGCAGGGTGACATTATACAGCCTTGATGTACTCCTTTTCCTATTTGGAACCAGTCTGTTGTTCCATGTCCAGTTCTAACTGTTGCTTCCTGACTTGCATATAGATTTCTCAAGAGACAGGTCAGGTGGTCTGGGATTCCCATCTCTTTCAGAATTTTCCACAGTTTATTGTGATCCACACAGTCAAAGGCTTTGGCCTGGAACTCTCTTGCTTTTTCCATGATCCAGCGGATGTTGGCAATTTGATCTCTGGTTCCTCTGCCTTTTCTAAAACCAGCTTGAACATCAGGGAGTTCACGGTTCCCGTGTTGCTGAAGCCTGGCTTGGAGAATTTTGAGCATTACTTTACTAGCATGTGAGATGAGTACAATTATGTGGTAGTTTGAGTATTCTTTGGCATTGCCTTTCTTTGGGATTGTAATGAAAACTGACCTTTTCCAGTCCTCTGGCTACAGCTGAGTTTTCCAGATTTGCTGGCAAATTCAGTGCAGCACTTTCACAGCATCATCTTTCAGGATTTGAAATAGCTCAACCGGAATTCCATCACCTCCACTAGCTTTGTTCATAGTGATGCTTCCTAAGGCCCACTTGATTTCACATTCCAGGATGTCTGGCTCTAGGTGAGTAATCACACCATTGTGATTATCTTGGTCTTGAAGATCTTTTTTGTACAGTTCTTCTGTGTATTCTTGCCAACTCTTCTTAATATCTTCTGTTTGTGTTAGGTCCATACCATTTCTGCCCTTTACTGAGCCCATCTTTGCATGAAATGTTCCCTTGCTATCTCTAATTTTCTTGAAGAGATCTCTAGTCTTTCCCATTCTGTTGTTTTCCTCTATTTCTTTACATTGATCATTGAGGAAGGCTTTCTTATCTCTCCTCGCTATTCTTTGGAACTCTATTCAGATGCTTATATCTTTCCTTTTCTCCTTTGCTTTTTGCTTCTCTTCTTTTCACAGCTATTTGTAAGGCTTCCCCAGACAGCCATTTTGCTTTTTGCATTTCTTTTCCATGAGGATGGTCTTGATCCCTGTCTCCTGTACAATGTCACGAACCTCCATCCATAGTTTATCAGGCACTCTATCTATCAGATCTAGGCCCTTAAATCTATTTCTCACTTCCACTGTATAATCATAAAGGATTTGATTCAGGTCATACCTCAGTTGTCTAGTGGTTTTCCCTAATTTCTTCAATTTAAGTCTGAATTTGACAATAAGGAGTTCATGATCTGAGCCACAGTCAGCTCCTGGTCTTTTTTTTTTTGCTGTCTGTATAGAGCTTCTCCATGTTTGGCTGCAAAGAATATAATCAATCTGATTTTGGTGTTGACCATCTGGTGATGTCCATATGTAGAGTCTTTTCTTGTGTTGTTGGAAGAGGTTGTTTGCTATGACCAGTGCGTTCTCTTGGCAAAACTCTATTAGTCTTTGCCCTGCTTCTTTCCATATTCCAAGGCCAAATTTGCCTGTTACTCCAGGTGTTTCTTACTTCCTACTTTTGCATTCCAGTGCCCTATAATGAAAAGGACATCTTTTTGGGGTGTTAGTTTTAGAAGGTCTTGTAGGTCTTCATAGGATGTTCAACTGCAGCGTTACTGGTTGGGGCATAGACTTGGATTACCGTGATACTGAATGGTTTGCCTTGGAAACAGAGATCATCCTATCATTTTTGAGATTGCATCCAAGTATTGCATTTCGGACTCTTTTGTTGACCAGATGGCTACTCCATTTCTTCTAAGGGATTCCTGCCCACGGTAGTAGATATAATGGTTATCTGAGTCTTCGTTAAGTGCTCACAGTGCAGCAATTATATACATAAGAATTGGAAGGCTATGGTAAACCACATGCAGCAGAAGAGATACCTTGTGGTTATCATTTACTAGCTCTTATTCCAGGTTCTGACCTTTTTTCACTCTCAATTACATGCTTACATAGGGTCATCACCCAATCAGGCAAGTTCTGCTTAAGCTCCTTGTCAATGTTCTAACATGCATAAATAAGACCAAGGAAGTGTATCATTTAAATGTCATAATTAAGCTGCCTTTCCAACTGTAATTGTACAATGTCTTTAATCATATTGGCCCTTTAATACCAGATTAAATGCTATGTCGTTCAAAGAATTTTCCCAATTAGAAAAAGAAATCGTTCTACTTCAAGATGCCAAAATTGTACGGTTTGTATTTATAAGATTCTCTTCTGTCTTGGTGGAGAAAGCCATGGCAACCCTCTCCAGTATTCTTGCCTGGAGAATCCCAGGGATGGGAGAGCCTGGTGGGCTGCCATCTATGGGGTCGCACAGAGTCGAACATAACTGAAGCAACTTAGCAGCAGCAGCAGCATTCTGTCTTTGAGTCATATTTTTATATGTGTATGTGTGTGTGTGTGTGTGTGTACACACATACAATCATAGACTTTTTGCAGAAAGACACCACACCCCAAACTCAAGGTATCCTAGATTACTCAGTATAATGCCTGCTCTTAGTTGTATTTTAAAGTCTGTTTTTCAAATCACACTGAATTGATTTTTTTTTTAAAGTAAACCCTGTTGAAAAAAAAGACCTACATATGAGTTGGAATTAGCTGTGGAAGCATAATTTTTTTCATGGAGAATCTTGGATAGGGCAAAGCCCTCTGATTACTACCAAATTACCCATACTGCTAGAAACAACATCCAGCAAGAGATAACCCTTATATAACAAGGAGAGTGTCCCCAGAAATTCATGAGTAGCTTGGCTTACAGAATTCATTTGAGCCATCAATAAATATATAGATAATGATATGAAAAACATGATATTTGTACTTCCAATCTTCCACTGTATTATTGGTCTTCCACTGATGAAAATGGGGCCAATTCACAAAAATATGATCTGAGAACTTTTAGAAATAGAAAGCTAATTTCATATATGTATGTAACACTGAAAGGCATTCTGAGAGATACTGTGGAAAGTAAAAGTGTTCTGCATGGCCTTTACCTTTTTATTATTAAAAATATTTACTTTATGGAGTTACTGAAATTTCCTTTAGCTTTAATATGCACCATGCATGAAAATCTTTCACATACCCAACAAATTGATATTTGCCAATAACTAAGATGAACTGGACTGTGCAATTATAAGCCTTAAAGAATGTGCTTTTAAAACATATTTTAATTCACTAAACTACTCATATCACTTGATATTATCCTTTTCCATGTGATGGATATTTCTTATTAATCCCCTTTGTAGTAATGCATACCAGTCTTTCAGGGAAAAGTAAAGAGCTTTTGATTATATTTTGACATATAAGTATAAAATAATCAAACTTGGAAAATAATCATATACCCTTCTTTCTCACTCATGAAAGTTTAACTTTTCTTATTTTTGTAATGCTGGATGAAAGTAATCACCATTTGCTCCATAATTCAACTGTAGGAATTGCACATTTTTCCACAGAGCCAAGAAAGTTTCTGCAGTTATAGTCTTAGATGTTGAAATCTTAACTAGCTAGAAGTAAAATGAGTAAATAAATACTAACAAACATGTTCCAGAAATGCCACTTGTACAAAACATCTGATTGTTGAAATGTGTACAATAAAGTGAAACTTTTAAAATGTTGGTGAGGATGTGGAAATTGACCTTGATTTACTCAGAATTTGTTCTTTCCAGCATCAAACATTGATTAAAATCTGCTAAGTACATTTTTTGAGTTACTGTAAGTTGACCATTTACTCTCACCATTGAAAAAGGGTGAAATTTTAATATAGGGTTACACTTTGACTTTGAGAAATGATTGTAAAATTATGTTAAATGTAAAGGAACTTAAAAATATATTACACTGTTTTTGGAACTAAATCAAACATAATTCAATGGTTAATCAAGGACAAATAACTAAAGAAAAAATTTCCGCAACGCCTACGGGAGTTCACCAAATCAGTCTGGTGAATTAAAACTTGAGAGGTTGCCTAGGTCTTTAAAACCATTACAAATTAAAATAGCCCGCTTTCTCCACTGTTACCATCTCAAGCTATTTGGGAAATGGAATTCAACCTAAATGGTTGAATCTAGGTTTGTATATGTTGAGATTTTTTCTCACTTAAGGTCTAGCTGCCAAGGAAAGCTCTACTGGAAAAATGAAATATTTTCCTTTCCATTGGCATTCCTGGGCTTGCTGAGAAAAGAGGATGCAAAGCGTGAGGGGACTGGGAACACTAAAGCGTCTCCTTCTCAGTGCTGTCTGGGCTCTTAGTTGGATGCCTGGGCACAGCCCTTCTTAGAAGGAGTCGCCTCCAGGCTTTCCCCACCCCCATCCCCCCATCTCTACAGGGGGCAGAGGCAACCAAGAGAGTCTTTTTCTTGCTGAGAAAGAGGATGCAAAGCGTGAGGGGACTGGGAACACTAAAGCGTCTCCTTCTCAGTGCTGTCTGGGCTCTTAGTTGGATGCCTGGGCACAGCCCTTCTTAGAAGGAGTCGCCTCCAGGCTTTCCCCACCCCCATCCCCCCATCTCTACAGGGGGCAGAGGCAACCAAGAGAGTCTTTTCCTCCTTACTTTTGGCTCCAAGTCAGCCCACAGATCTCTCAGCCAAGAACCTGAGAAGGCAGGATGAGATCAGGAAGCCTTCCTGGATCTCTGCCTCTAGTGGATGATGCCAGCTGGACTGCCCTGCAGGGACAAATGTGTCCTGCAGAGGCCTTCAGTGGACATGACTTGATTTAGGCTCTTGAAATTTCTTCCTGTAGAATATTCCAGGACAACTGATAAAAGAGAACATTTCCTGTGCAACTGGTTACACTATTAGTAGATTGTGCATCCATCTTGCACAGGGTCTGCAGTCACGTAAAACAGCACATTTGGTATAATCCACCAAATTACTGTGTGAGTCAGACAGTTTTTTACATTCCACGTGCTAAAATATGAATTATTATTCATTACAATAAAAAATTCAAGGCAAAATTAATTTTCTTTTAGCAACCATGGAGGAGACATTTTGACTCAGTGGTCCTTCATAAAGTCCAACAAATAATACAACTTTGCTTTATGATGCAACCCTTATTCTTTAAAGAAACTGTGCAGAAAGTTGTGAGATAGCTCAATCACCTCCCATAATAATCTGATTTGAACCAACCTAAAGAAATGCTTTGGAAAACTATTACATATTCCCAGGCAAAGTCAAGCGCCAAATCTTCACCAAGTTCTACATTTACTAAGGGTTTTTTTCCTCTAAAATATTTAATTCTTTGGCAGATGTCTATTGTATAGGACAAGCTTCTAAAGGCTTTTGTTTTCTATTTGCAATATCAATGTTTAGAAAAGCTTAGTTTCAGTTGGCAATGCATGAATACAGAAGCTGAAAAATAGTAATAGAAATATTTTAAAATGAAAGCTTTATTTTAGTTGTATTGTTCAAGGAGAGAAAAAAAAATAAGATTAAGTTGAGCTACAGTAAAAGCTGAGACAAATGAATAAGAGAGCCAGGATGCTTTTTATGGAAGTGCCTCACTGTAAAAAATTACCCTATTGATATGAAATAAGACTTCTTAATTAGGTTTTTGTTAGATATGCAAAAGGTAAGTTCAGTGGGAGGGCAACTTGAAAACTATAATTTGCAGATGAATCATTTCAGAAAGGAGAATTATGAGGCTTGAGTTGAATGCTTGGCAAAACAGGTAAATTACTGAAGTTACCAGACCAAATAGCTCATTGTGAAATGCTCAGAGTTGAGAGTCTATTTGAAGGGAAATGGGACCATTAGAAAACGCTGCAAATTGAACAAAAAGTTGCTATTTCATCTGATGGTGATTCTGTTTTCCCCACCCAAGTGGGATTTGCTTATAGTTATTATTTGTGCCACTAACGAGTCCTTGTTTTCTCCTTTGGACAGGTGTAGTATTCCCTTATTTTCCAAGATTGGGGCGCTACAATCTCAATTTTCATGAGGCACAGCAGGCTTGTCTGGACCAGGATGCCGTGATTGCCTCCTTTGATCAGCTGTATGATGCCTGGCGGAGTGGGCTGGACTGGTGTAATGCTGGCTGGCTCAGTGATGGGTCTGTGCAATATCCCATCACAAAACCCAGAGAACCCTGTGGAGGCCAGAACACAGTGCCTGGTGTCAGGAACTACGGGTTTTGGGACAAAGATAAAAGCAGATATGATGTCTTCTGTTTTACATCCAATTTCAATGGTAAGATATTAACCATACTACCTTGTTTGCTATCCCAGCGACCAATACATACTATGATATGACATTAAAATTTTAATCCTATCTACTTAAAAAAAGAAACATCTTTGAAGTATTGCTTCATGTAAAAGAAGCTCTGTAATATCATAATTTTTAAAAATCCACACAGATACCAAGCACAAGTACATATTTCCATGATTCTTTGCTTTTATTGCATCCAACTGTTCTGTGAAATAGTTTGTCATGTTTTATGGAGTTTTTTTCTTACTGCTAAAGATGCTGCTGCCACTGTGTGTGCTCCATAGGATATAGATCTCTCCACTGAAGTAAGGATGGCATCAGTGCCATGTTCTTCTTTAAATTACAGTGTCAATTTATTCATAGATCATCAGCAAAGCTTAGGATAGAGAGCTTGGATAAAGAGAGAGTTCTGATTAAGAGAACTTTGCAAGAAAATTAAGTAGAAATAACACTGGAGGCAAAAGCAGAAGTGAGAGATCCAGGTTGCATCAGTATTGATGACTGATTAGTTGAATTCAGCACAACTCCCAACCCTATCTTGTTTCTTCCAGAACCAGTGATGTGACAGTAGGGCCTAGTGCAAAATGAAAATGTGGGCTCCTTGTTAAAAACATTATTGAAAATTTTAAGATGACACAGTAGAACATTCATTCAATCAAGCATGAGGCCCAGTGTAACCGTGCAGGTTGCAAACCCATGAGGCTGGCCCAGGTCCCATTATTTTACATTTTAGTTGCCTGTTGATATGCTATGGGGAAAACAGAAAGGAATCAGGGATCAACAAAAGGTCAGACAGTAAATATGTTTGGCTTTGTGGGCCATATGCTCTCTGTTGCAACTGCTTCATATAGCTTTGTATACTACAGCACAAAACCCACCATGAACAGTCTTAAACAGATGGCTGCGGCTGTGCTCTAATAAAGCCTCACTGGACTCATGTGCTATAGTTTGCCAGCCTCGGGTACAGGTGATAGAACTAACCCTCTATTAATGCTCCCATGACCACTACCCATTCTCCAAATTACACCCTTTTAGTCTAGAAAGAACTGACAAGCACTAATTTAGACTTCAATAATCTATATTTGAAGAGAGGCAGGAGGGTATCAGCGCTTCCTTGATAGCTCAGTTGGTAAAGAATCCACCTGCAGTGCAGGAGACCCTGGTTCGATTCCTGGGTCGGGAAGATCCACTGGAGAAGGGATAGGCTACCCACTCCAGTATTCTTGGGCTTCCCTTGTGGCTTAGCTGGTAAAGAATCCACCTGTAATGTAGGAGACCTGGGTTTGATCCCTGGGTTGGGAAGATCCCCTGGAGAAGGGAAAGGCTACCCACTCCAGTATTCTGTATAGTCCATGGGCTCTCAGAGTTGGACATGACTGAGCGACTTGCACTTTTCAGGAGGGTATCACATGACAATGTGTAACCTGGTAAGAGTCTGATCCTGTTCTACCTGAAACTGAAAGTCTGAGAAAATCTTGCACTAGTAGGTGCCTATGACTATAGTTAGTTGGTGTCATGTTTTATACTTTTTATGCATATTTAGTACAAATTGAAGGAATCTCGGTAATGAACACTACTGAGGTAAGTGGTTGAGGCTAACTTGCTCTTTTTTGTGAAATCAAGCAATGGTTAGGTGTCAGAGCTCCCACAGAGGGAAGCTGGAAAAAACAACTTACTCCTTTCCTCTCTGCTAGTGAGTGAACAGACTGGGTTCACATTCTAAGTCCGCACTATTTATGGCAAGTGACTTCCTGTATGTTTTGCATTTTCATACTGTAGTCTTTGAATAAGAATAATGCCTTATTGATACCTGTAATGAAAAGGACTTGAGGGCTTTTGATTTTTTTTAAATGGACTCTTCTGTCAGGAATGTTTTTTGATCCTTTCACATTCAAATTTTGCCTCTCCAGAAACTTGTGCTGGGCTTCAGTCTTGCTACAGCTAGAATTTAAATAGCTCTTGCTTTTAACATGGAATTCTGTCTTCTCGAATGCCACAGAAGGGCCCTTTTAGCCACTAATTGGCTAACAGAGACTGCATCTGTCGTTTCCCTTTTCTTTTTCACCACTCTAAAAGGGCATGTCTGAACACACATTAAGGGGCAAGGAAAAAACGAATTCAATGGAGAGAGATCTAGGGTTACTGCCTTTAACTGACTGGCCTGTTTCAGAAGCTCTGCGGACACTGCTCGATCTCCCCCCCCTGAGAAACACTCCCACTTGGGGCCTTTCCACGTGTCCCGGGCTGGGCACCAGACAGGCCCGCTGACCCCTTTCCTTCTCTCTGCAGGCCGGCTTTACTACCTGATCCACCCCACCAAGCTGACCTACGACGAGGCGGTGCAGGCTTGTCTCGGTGACGGTGCTCAGATTGCCAAAGTGGGCCAGATTTTCGCTGCCTGGAAACTGCTGGGATATGACCGCTGCGATGCAGGCTGGTTGGCGGACGGCAGTGTCCGCTACCCCATCTCTAGGCCAAGGAGGCGCTGCAGTCCTAGCGAGGCTGCAGTGCGCTTCGTGGGTTTCCCAGATAAAAAGCATAAGCTGTATGGTGTCTACTGCTTCAGAGCATACATCTGAGCGTGACCCTAAAGCACGTCAGTTTGAAAGTCATTAAGAACATGTGAAGTGAAAGGTTTTGTTTTTTTTTTTCCAATATGAACTCATGCAAGTTACCAAAACTGTGATAACCCTTTTTTACTTACTGTAAAAAGTCATTTTCATAAAGACCAATTCATTAATTTGTTTTTGTAAAGCTATTATCATTCAATATATATTATAAATTAATATAATTTTAAGGGAAGCACTACATATGGAGGTTTTAGAGCCAAACTGATTAGGCTACATTATCCCAATGAAGTATCCGTTCATGATCGGGGCATGCAATAGCTTGAGGATTGCTAGGATTAAACTAAGGAAGGTAAAGCTACTCAGAGCAGCAGCTGCCACAAGCACAAATTTTACACGTTTGTACAATTTTGAAATGCACTACAATAAACAGAGTAGAACAACAGATTTGAAATATAGGCTTCTTTACATAAACTGAGGTTCTGAGAGGTTGCACAACACTTAGTTTCACAAGGGAACAATCTACACTTTTCTAAAATATTTCAAAGCTCCGATAGTCAGAATATTTTACTCTTTAAAATCCTGCCTTTCTGACCAAAAAAAAAAAAAACAGATGGACTCCAATGTATGACAAGCACAGTTAAAACCCCTTAAGCCCCCATTTATATGAAGTATGAAACTAAAATAAGCAGATTATATTTAACCAATGAGAGATTCCTACCTTCTTCTAATTAAAATTATACATGCCTGAGAAGAACTGTTTTCTTTTGAGTAGCTTTACTGAATTATATTTAAATTCTAAGGGCCGTTTGCTAAGCAGCATTTAGCATCTACTCAGGGCAGTTATATAGATAAACTGCTGGACAGAAAAATTGTAAAATTTAGCAGCTTGATTTTATGTTAGCCTATGAAGTGTTATTGTCCTATAAAATTAACTTTAAAATATTTAATATTTCCTTCTTATTTACATGACATGACAAAAATTTAAACCATAGAACGAATAAATAACTATACTTGCCTAACCAAGAAATAAGAACCCAACTTTCAGAATTCTTATTATTCCTATTTGTATATAGACTAGGAAGTCCAACTGGTGCCTGTGTTTGGGTAAAAAAGTCAACAAAGTAGTTTTAACCTTTCTCCATATAGAAAATGTGAACAGTGATGGATGTCACTTTCTTGCTGATCATCATCAGGCTTAAATGAAATGCTGAAGCTGTCAAAGAGTTTACACTAAAATCTTCAGGGCTTTATATGAAAGGGTAAGACCAGCTTCAAAAAACAACTTTCCCCATTAGCAGCTCCAATCTTAAATAAAGCTCGGTTTTCCTATATTTTTATGAGAGTTGAAACCCCACAGGGACCAATATTTGTATTCAAATCACATTTCATGGTTTCCCATTGTTTCACAATGAGTTCTAATAAATGGGATTTAGTATAATAATCCAAGTATGACATAGCTGATATGCTTTCATGAATGTTTTTATGTAGATTTTCCTCCCATGAACATGAGTAAATAAATCTGTTTCCTGAATTGATTGTGGTTGCCTTCAAAGCTCTGTAATAATTCTAATAAATTTCTCTATAAATGTAGAGTTATTTGTGTGGAAGGTATAGGACAATTGGAAGTCCATGAAACCGTAACTATACTCATCTATTATCTAGGCAGAATATTGTAAATAAAAGTAGATCATTTCTTCTGTCAAAAGCATATCTGGAAATTTTCAGATGCTTTACTATTAAAAGATGAGAATGTATGCATGCACATTTTTACAGTAGGTTGGATATGCAAATTGTACAAAAATATAAATCCAAAGAGATTGTGTAGTTGAACTCAAACACTGCTGATACAAATAGAATTCAAACTTCTAAATTAAAAACACCTGAATGGTCTAAGATAATATGAATATATTATTTAAAGAGGGACTATCTCCAAAACAGTGACGCTAGTACCTCAAAAGTGGGGTCAGCTCACTGGAGGAAATCCATACTTGAATGATTATTACTCACGTTACAAGAACTTATTGGAAGTACAAGTGGAAAGAAATTTTTATTGAAGCAGATATACAAATTTCAGTTATTGCTGCAAAACTCTACCTTTATAATATTAATCATAGTAACATTTCTTAACTTTTGAATACTTACTAGAATAGGAATTGGTGCTGATAAAAATCTTTGGAGTGACTGTTAGCTGACTAAAGTCTATACTGACTGCACACCATTTTTCCATGCTTGGGGGGAAAAATAAATCTTAACAGAATGAATACTGCTGGGCAGAATTTTTATCTCCTGACTTCTCCCAAAGGATCAGAATTCCCATACCCTTTTGGACTCCTCCTTGAATAAGAGTTTCTTTTTAATGTTCTTATTTTGCCATTTTCACCAAATATCTATTTTCCTATTTCATTCTTCAAGATATTTCACTGAGAATGTCTGAAAAAAAAAAGGTTATACTGACACAATTCCTAACGGAAAGTTGGTACAACACTGGCTAACACTGGCTAATTCAACAATTGCTACTCAGACGTGGGTACTAAGAACAACAGAGGGATGAGATGGGAGTCTGGTTAGGAAATCTTGCTTTGATCATTTTGTTTATAATTAACACTTGGCCCAATTAAGGAACAAAGTATATCTGCATATTTCACTGACAAGCCTACATTTGAAAAAATAGACAAAAAGAAATGATACCTATAAAAGGCAATATAAGAATGAAAACAAGTTAGTTACATTAACACTGGAAACCATCTTTTACCAACTGCTGCCATGTTTTATCACAGTAATTTCTAGTCAACTATGGTATTTGTAAATTTAAACTTTCTTTCATAGAAAGGGGGCCGGTACCTGTTAAATTTTTATTTTATGCAATAATATAGTCGCTTATTATTTTGGCAATTAGAAGTAGTCTCAAAGGAGATTCCAATTTGGTTGCTGGCAGCCATACTGGGTTTCTTGATTTCAGTGCTCCAAAGAATATGGTGGTCTCAAGGAGTAGCTGACCACTAAGGAGGGAAGGATGAAAAGGGAATCACTTATTC
The DNA here is from genome assembly GCA_006408695.1 of Aepyceros melampus. NCBI lineage: Eukaryota > Metazoa > Chordata > Mammalia > Artiodactyla > Bovidae > Aepyceros > Aepyceros melampus. The sequence continues at coordinate 140,477 of SJXQ01007874.1, forward strand.
ATTCTCAGCATAGAATACATAAAGAATGATCAGTGGATAACTGACATAGTTGTGTTGAGAAGTTAACTGTACCGTAGCTCACTACTGCCAGCGCAGCAATGATGTACAATGAAAGAAATGAAAAATACAAAAGTCATTATTAAGCCACCTGATTAAAAGGAAGTCAGTATTTAAAGGCATTTAATACCTATTGAGTACAAATCTGAGAAGAACCATATCTGTATTACAAAAAAAAAAAAAATGTTTGCATTTTCTGTAAGATACAATGAACTGGTAAACAAATATTAAAAGTCAATTTTGTGTTACTGCAGTATCTCTTGATTCTTCTGAGTTGTAGAATCTTAGCTATTTTTCTTTGTGTCAAACCCCATAAATGCATTATTTCAAGAAAGACATTTAACTCATCCTTGCTCTGATACAGTTGACTTCAAATTGTAAACACCTACCAATTCCCATTTCCTATATTTTGCAAAGTTATCAACAACAGCAACAAAAAGATTATATCTGTAGTGTAACTAAATCAGCAATAGTATTATCCCCAAATCTACTATGATTCAAATCTACTATAATTTATTTTGTTCATCTGGTTAGCAGTGCCAGGAATCTGTAGTATCCTTGAATAGATTTATATATTTAAACTACATATGTAGCTAAATTTAAAAAAGGTTTTTAATTTTCTTGCTGAAGTCCTTCTCAAGCACTTTATACTCCAATAAAAAGGAACATATTTGTTAATATTTCCATCCCTTCTGAATTTTCAATGTGGAAGACAGTTTCTGGATATTTCTGGTATTTAAAAATGGATTCTTGAGTGCAAGAGTCTATTACTGGTACAATGACTTGAATGTAAGCACATCTAAAACAATTTGGGTTACTGACATTCAAACAGAAAAGTTTACTTTAAATTTTTTCCCATACTTATTTGGAATACATTGAACAGCCTTGGAGAAAAAAGTCTAAGGGTAACATGAAATTAAATCATGTTTCTTTAATATTTAAGTTTTCACACAGATGAAAGGTATCATCTTAACTTTCCAGCAAACCTCTTGTATTATTATGACCAAATCACACACAAACCTGCTTGGTACTAATACTGAAAGGTCCTATGGGTTTCCATCAGTTCAGCTCAGTTCAGTTCAGTCGCTCCGTCATGAAGCCGACTCTTTGCGACCCCATGAAGTGCAGCACGCCAGGCCTCCCCATCCATCACCAACTCCTGGAGTTCACTCAGATTCATGTCCATCGAGTAGGTGATGCCATCCAGCCATCTCATCCTCTGTCGTCCCCTTCTCCTCCTGCCCCCAACCCTCCCAGCATCAGGGTCTTTTCCAATGAGTCAACTCTTCGCATGAGGTGGCCAAAGTACTGAAGTTTCAGCTTTAGCATCATCCCTTCCAAAGAACACCCAGGACTGATCTCCTTTAGAATAGTGCTTAAATAAAAAAACAAGTTCACTGTTCAAATGTGGTGCCCTTAATTCCCTGTCAAGTGACAAGTCTTAATACTAAGACTGTTCTTGAGCAGAAGGGGCCTTGTCCAGGATGATCAGATATGCAATTGTTGATTAGTTATTCAGTTGTGTCCGACTCTGCAACCTCATCAACTATAGCCCTCCAGGCTCCTCTGTCCGTCTTATTTTCCAGGCAAGAATACTGGAGTGGGTTGCCATTTCCTTCTCCAGTGAATCTTTCTGACCCAGGGATCAAACATGCATCTCCTGCATTGGCAGACGGATTCTTTACTGCTGAGCCACCAAAAAGTAAAGTGCTACATTAAAGCATTACTGGGTAGTATGATTTCTTCAGCCCTTCATTTAGCATTATTTAGAGGGCACAGCTTAAGATGACTCTGGAGTCCGTATCTCTCTGTAGGTGATGTATTTAAGATACTGACAGCAGGCTACTTGCTCCAATCTTTAGAAGGAAATTCACTGCACACACATTTTTTTTTTTTTTCACTAAGAACAAGTGAAGCTTATTTTCTCTATATTTGTTTCAGGCCAATAAAGCTTTGTCACCTCTATAGCCACTCATCATCTGAGACAACCTGGGTCAGACCAGAGAGTAGCTCCATGTCTTCTCTGAAATTAAACAATTTTCCTTCTCAGCTTATCCCTGTTCACTGAAGTTGTCCAGTTCCACATGCCTCCATTATTAAAAGATGCCTCTTTCTTTCAATTGTTGTCTGACTGCAGCGTGAGCTGTGTTTATTCAAGGGATTATTCTCAAGGTGGAGAGAAAGCTCAGATTCTTCATTTTCTAATGATGAACCTATTGGTTTGATCAACAAATATGAGATTCTCAGATGGTGGCAAATTCTAAGAATACACGTTCCCATATTTTTCTTTCTAAGTAAGGGGCTCAATTGGCAGGTCTTCATTCTGCTTGAAATATCTGGGATTTTTGTTGTTTTTAAAATTTTTTTCACTATTTCTCCCTTTGATTTTAGTCAATGAAAATTTTGCCTGCCAAAATTCGTACATATGAGTAGAAAACAAAAAGTAGGAAATTTTGAAGTTCTAAGTCTTTGAAAGGCCCTTCTTTGAAAATGCTGAGAATCTTACATGTGAATCTGAAACAAAACTGCAGAACCATTCATTTATTATTCTGATAAGTAAACATATTCGTGTGTAATGATTGCTGTGAGCCCAGGGAAAAGATAAATAAAGTACTTTGTGGCTCTTCTTGTCCTCGAGGTCAGCCAAACTGAACATCCTTGCTCCATGAGAAAGCACTTAATTCCTGTGCTGAGAGCCTAACTTCAAATAGCTGAGAAGCAAAGTCTGCTGTTCTAATAGAAAAAAAAAAAAGTTTTTTAAAGGCCAACCTTTCAGTTCAATGTACATGAAAATTTAGTAATATATTAAAGCAGTTGGCAGCATATTAGAATCACCTAGGGAGCTTTAGAAAAACGTTGAGGCCTGGATCTGTTTCCCATAGATCATGGTCAAAGGTGTAACCTGGACATCAGGATTGTTCGAATCTTCCCTCACAGACCTCCGGTAAATTTTAATATATAGTCAGGGTTGAGAAACACTGGTCTTAATAGACATAGCAGGAAAAAAATCAAAACCATTCCACTGATATGGTTGGACTGATATTTATAGTTCACAATTTAAAATAATTTTAAAAATAGTATAGTTGGTTTGAATTTGATCAAACTCAGAAATTCTTCAAATGTGAACATTGGATTCATTTGATTTGCTCTTTTTCTCCAAGTGATAGTTTCCATTATATTAGCAAATGTGTTCTAATAAGCTATTTGCCTGCCTGCCTGCCATATCACTGTCACTTCTATAAAAACTACTATAAACTACATATATCCTAACTTCAAATTCTTTCCCATCTAACTACCAAAATCTGAGGGCTATACAGTAACTGTAAAATGTTTTGGGGACAAGAATTCAAACTCTACTTGAAGCCAATTGCTTCTGAGATTTAGTTATATTTCAGGAAGAAGAACCTATTCTCACAGTGAGCTCTATATTACAACATGGACCCTTAGACCAAAAATATAGATAAACAAACAAAAAGCCAACATACAATAGGAAAGAAAGAAAATGAAAATTACTCATAATAATCTAAATATTTGGGAAAAAGGATGAAAAGTACTGTTAAATTTTATAATATCTTATTTTCCATTATGTCTGTAAATAAACACTTGCTAAATTGAGTCATCAATTCTAGAAAATACATGATGTATAAACTATGTCAATAAAGCTATAAGTAATTTCCTAACTGGCCTATGAATCGGATAGAGTTAGTTGAGTCAGTTGCAACTCACGCTGAGGCACGTGGAAGACATGAACAACACAGTTAATTAGTTTGAAATATCCCCCAGCCATTCTTCAGCTTCCTTAGTTCTCTGGCCCCTCCAGAAAGCAAGAGGTCAATGGTCTAGCATTGACAGAGGAAGCAGGACCTGACCTTTCCTTCCCTGGCTTTCAACTAACAAAAGAAAGACTAGTACTAGTGGTACAAGGCATGAGGCTCCCTACCAGAATATTGCCTGTGCAAAAAGAGGGCATAAAGTTCTATTTTTATCCTCTCCACCAAGAAGAATTCTAATTCTAAAGAAAAATATGCCATATTGAGTGGATTAAAAAGAATAAATATTAATTAGAAAAGTGCACTAACATATAACAATTTGCCACTACCAAACAGATAAAGCAAACTGTTGAAGAATGACAATTCCCTTGAGAACTGGCTCCCTATTAAATGACCATTGGAGGAAATTTCAGGCATCAGGGTTTGGAGAGAGAGCACCGCTCAGGATGAACTGTGAAAACTTAGAAACTCTCAAATCAATAGACAGCATAAAAGTATTAGAGACTGCTGCCTAATGCCTTAGAGAATCAGTGGAGGAAAGCTACACGGTGATAGTAGTCTGAAGATGCCCTTATCTTACTAACCAAAGCACTACTTCAAAAGTCAGTTTTGACATGTGATGTAAATAAATCACTTCCAATCTTCTTTGGAATGCAAAGATAAATAAAACACTGAAAAAAATATCAGTAACACTTACTGCTATTTGAAACATAAGTATTTGATGTCTCTTCACATATAAAATCCTTTTAAAAACTTCAGAAATTTACAAGTAGAGAGTATTGATCTGAGGCTATGAAACTTCCTTCCTTCCAAGCAAATACTAAAAAATGGCAATTAAAAAAATTGTGTGATGTCATCTTTGTGCAGTTAATTAATATGCATAGTAAAGTCTAGAAGGATATACACTAACATACTCATGAAGGTTATCCTTTTTCCTTCTACTTCTCAAATCTCCACAGGAAAGTTGCATTATACAAAAATTATTTAACAAATTATTGTGCTATAATATTAGTGCATTCTCACTGCTGCTGCTGCTAAGTCGCTTCAGTCGTGTCCGACTCTGTGTGACCCTATAGACGGCAGCTCACCAAGCTCCCCCATCCTTGATATTCTCCAGGCAAGAACACTGGAGTGGGTTGCCATTTCCTTCTCCAATGTATGACAGTGAAAAGTGAAAGTGAAATCATTCAGTCATGTCCAACTCTTAACGACCCCATGGACTGCAGCCTGCTAGACTCCTCTGTCCACGGGATTTTCCAGGCAAGAGTACTGGAATAGGGTGCCATTGCCTTCTGACTGGAATCTAACAATTTCTAAAAAAAAAAAAAAAAAAACTTGGAAAAAATATTCCAGACTTTTTATGAATTGCTCTCTACTGTATCTTCTATTACAGGTCTGCCAATATAAAGTCTCCCTGGATATCTCTTGGTAAGGATCTGAATCACCTGCAGTGTTTCTCAGAAATGCCGTGCACATTTTGGATAAAATGGTTCTTTATGGTGTGGGATTATCTCACCTTTTAGGGCACTTAACGTCCCTCACTCTTCCAGTCACTGCTAGTGAATATCCCTTCCAATCAATCTAACAGCTCAAAACATACCCCCCAAGTTTCCCTACATCCCCAAGACAGGTAATAGTGCCTTTTGGGGGAACAGCTTGAGTTTTCTATTACAAGGTGGATGATCAGCATAAAAAGAGAAGAAAGAAACCAGTGAAACTAAAGCCTCAGTGAAGCTTTGTTAAATCAGCTGTAAGGAAACCACAACCATGCTCTTGTCTTAATGTCCATCTGAGCTAGCTAGGTGTGCTCTTCCTGAAACCAGCCACCTCCAGGGATTCAATCAAAATTGACCTTCTCCAAAAAGTCCTAGGATATCTTACCCATCTCTAGTATCTTATCGGCAGTGGTCCAATAGAAGTGCCTAACGTCAGGAAATCCATGTCAGCATTTATCCACTGGTTAAGTTTATTTGTTGATTAAATGAGTTAAATGCTTCTAAGAGTGTCTGGCATTAGTAAGTGTTCAATAAATGCTATATTTATCATTAATAATCATCATCATATTTATTTGTGATTTCCTTTTCAAGCACAGTATACCAAATAGCAATTCTGTACAGAAGTCCAAGACTTTAAACTTAAAATGATTACCCTTTAGTCGACTATATACTGTGCTCTGTACAAAGCAGGTTATTCCTTCTTTAATCTGGTAATGATCAATTTAAGACCTCAACAGTTCTTGCCCCACAGTCAAAATCTGGACCTCACAAGTAGTACCCATATTTTCAGTATGAAAATGATTCTGTCATTGTCAATGTAGTTTTCAAATGAATCATCAAATTTCTCCACAAATGTATGTTTTTACAAACATTTATTGAATTGTAAAATCAAATACAATGTAAAATTTATGTTGTAAATGTTCCTTTGGAAGTTTTCTGCTTAGGCTGAACTAGTTGGATTTTCTCAACATATAATTCTATGGACATTTGAACCAAAAATATTTTTTCCTGGCTTAACATATCTTCCTGTTGTAAGTGAAGCTGTTTTTCATTGATAAAAGATCATCCCTCTAGGATTCAAAATTAGAATTACTGTCTTGAAACCACTGTCAATTACATGCATGAAAGGTTTGAGACATCTTTCAATGATAATCCTGAAACGTCTGTTGTCTGGGTGTGTGTTGGTATTACTCCCTTGTGCTAAGTGCTACACTTTCAGTCATGCCCAACTCTTTGAGCCCCCATAGACTGTAGCCCCTCAGGCTTCTCTGTCCATGGGATTCTCCAGGCAAGAATACTTGAGCAGGTTGCCATTTCCTTCTCCAGGGGGTCTTCTTGACCCAGGGACTGAACCTGTGTCTCTTATGTCTCCTGCATTGGCAGGCGGGTTCTGTACCGCTAGTGTCATCTAGGAAGCCCCTCAGTGGAGATAAATGCAATTTTGGTAGTTAATACTGGATTGTGGTAGGCAGGGAGTGGAGGTTCTTACTAATGATTCTTAAGGGATCTAAAATTGGTGTATGCCAGTTTGCCACAAACTGAAAGTTATGTTCTGACACACGACTTGGTCACCTATGTTCTGATATGCAACATTTCTGATAAAGAAACACTGCAAGTTTGTTGACAGCAAACCTCCTACATACTTCTCCACTTCCTACATGGTTCCAGAAGCCCAGGCTCTCACATACTGCTCACTGCAAATCTCAAAACAGGTGTAGCTTAATTGAGAGAAAGCGCTAAAGAGGTGTCTGATCTGAAAATGAAATAATCCCTTCCTAGATCTTATTCTCATCACACACAAAAAAAGAAATGAATATTATGTAATGTAATAGTGGTATTAGCACTACATGATAATCAGATTACAGTACATAAATGTATCTAATCAGCATGTTGTATTGTTGGAGCCAGTGTGAATAAAGCAGGAGAGACTCCATCTTGAAGCCTGTCATCCATCTTACAGACAGGATGTGAACTGGGCCTGAACCCTGCCCAAAAGTGAGGAAACCATTGCTACTGAAAACCAGGTCTGCTAGTGACTTCTTCCCTCCCTACAGATGACAAACAGAGATTGTAGTTGAGGTCAGGCAGCCCCTGTTAGGTTAACCATGGAGACACCCCCTTGATGTATAATCACTGTTCCCCCCAACCCTTTAACCTTAATTGTTTGTTCTCCTAGCACCTACTTGTTGTAAAACTCAATCATTACAACAAAGAGGTTGCTAACATGTAACCAGTCATGTAGTGGGGGGTATAAAACTGGGCCCCTCATTAATATCAGGGTCCTTGTTGTGAACTGATTCCCCTTGGACCTGCTGGCATAATAAACTGTATTCCACTGTCTTGAGGGGCCTCCCTGATAGCTCAGCTGGTAAAGTATCCACCTGCAATGTGGGAGACCTGGATTCAATTCCTGGGTTGGGAAGATCCTCTGGAGAAGGGAAAGGCTACCCACTCCAGTATTCCGGCCTGGGGAATTCCATGGTCTGTAGAGTCCATGGGGTCACAAAGAATCAGACATGACTGAGGGACTCACTTTTACTTTCCACTGTCTTAAGTGTCCTCCGAGGTGTGTTTTGTGACTGGATTATACAACATTTCACCTTAAATTTATACAATGTTATGTGTCAAATTTACTTCAATTAAAAAAAGATAAGAAAATTTCCAAAATGAAAATGAGATACATTACTTTATAGTCTCTAAATTAAGTATAATCTATAGTCTCTATACTAAACTAATTACACTTTGGATTTTCTTTATAAGAAGTTTCCTTTACTTAAGAATTTAACAACTGATAATGTTGTTCCCTGCAAACTGAAGTGAGAAAGGTCACAGAGCAGAAGACTTTTTGGATTAATTTAAAACGTAGCTTTTAAATATAGTTTTGTTGTAGTCACACGTTCTGGGAAACAAAGTCACTCAGAAGGACAATGCAGATAGTGGAGTCAGTTTATTACACCGGCGGGCCCAAGGCAGAGTCTCCTCTTAGCCAAGGACCCCGACCAGCATTTGTGAAAATCTTTTATACCCCATGTATACGTGTCTGAACCCACCACTCCAAATTCTTTGAGACTTACATAAACCAAGGGAAATACAATCCCAGTAACCCCATCATTCACGTGCTATGTGCTCATGTGCTAAACAGTCAAACAATTAGCCAATAATCAATAAACCTGAGGTTACACTCCGATAGATACAGAAAATTTATGACGTGTCTGGAAGAAGGGGTGATTAGTGTATGTTTTCTGTTAGGTGATGAGTAACCTAGATATGATCCTCAAGGTTCCTCTGTCTTGAAGGGGTCTTATCCTTCTTTTGTTGTTTTCATAGGCACTAAACACAGAGTTCAGAGTCCATTGGAAAGGTGGCTGAGCATGCTCAGCATGAACAGGCCTAAGATGGAGTCCAGGCCCTGTAAATTCCTTCTTCAGTTTAATTTTAGGGAAATAGTTTTTATTGAATTATTAACGTGTATGCATTCTTTTTAATTTTCTCTGAAGAAAAGAAAATATCATGGGGAATAAACTTCAAAATAAATCCATTCCTTAGTCCTTGATAAGTATCTGTGCATAGTCTGGGTTGCCACATTTTATGTCCCAATTTAAAAGTCATTCAAGTTCAAATTCTTTTCAGTTGCAAATATGTTCAGGATCCCTGAGGAGTTTGTGACAGAACCAGATGGCTGGCAAATCTGTAGAGTTCCACCTAATCTAAATTTTCATCTTAAAATAATTGAGTTTCTCCTCTTCATGTAGCCTTTGAAAGGAAAGGAAAGTTAGTTGCACAGTTGTGAACAACTCTTTGTGATCCCATGGACTGTACCATCCATGGAATTCTAAAGGCAAGAGTACTGGAATGGGCTGCCATTCCCTTCTCCAGGGGATCTTCCTTACCCAGGGATCAAACCCGGGTCTCCTGCATTGCAGGCAGATTCTTTACTAACTGAGCTACTAGGGAAGCCCCTGTAGCCTTTAATGAAAGTCAACTTGTGCTCAGGAAAACACAATTATTGAGGCTTGTTCAAGTTTTGTTGGGCTATTTAATATGAGTTGGTCTTATGTGAAGAGCTTAAGGTCATGAGACAAATTTCCAAGCCCCCAGGAGCTCCTCTGCATGCTGGCTAGAGGAATGGAAATGTGTGGAACTTGTCCCAGTGGAACTGTGAGAACGCACCAATTGTGAAGCTGACCAACTTCCAGGTTTGACAAATGTTTCCAAATTGGTCTAGCCAGACAAGGTTATATATATCAGCAGCTCTCAAACTGTGCCCCCTCACATATAAAGACAATACAGACAGTCGTGATGTAGTACAATATTTTGAAGTATTAGTTGGCATATTTCTTCCCAAACACTGAATTTGTTCATCCATACCCTGAGGGCTTCCTCTCTCTCCTAAGTGCTCAGGTAAATAATTGCCCTGTAAGCCCTGAATAGGAATTTAAAATCTTTTTTTCAGATATATACATTTTTCTATAGCATTAAGAGCAGGGAAAATTCCTGAAATTTCAAAGGAAATTCTAAATTTTCAGTATGGCAACAACCTACTGATAATATAAGGACTAGTGCTGAACAAAACCCCACTCCAGTACTCTTGCCTGGAAAATCCCATGGACAGAGGAGCCTGGCAGGCTGCAGTCCATGGGGTCACTAAGAGTTGGATACGACAGAGCGACTTCACTTTCACTTTTCACTTTCATGCATTGGAGAAGGAAATGGCAACCCACTCCAGTGTTCTTGCCTGGAGAATCCCAGGGACGAGGGAGCCTGGTGGGCTGCCATCTATGCGGTCGCACAGAGTTGGACACGACTGAAGTGACTTAGTAGCAGCTGAACAAAATGCTGGAGAAATGGGATTAAGGTTAGCAGTCAGAGACTCAAAACAAATAAGCTAAGTAACTCAAGATTAGGCTACAAATGAAGAAAAAAAATTTTGAATATGATATGTACCTAGATGTATTGATTTAATTGCACTTAAAATTGTGAACACCTGAATAATTTTATTAGATTCATGCCATTTTTATATTAAAAGTGTTTACACACCACATGCCACACACCAGCTGCTAAACTGATCCCTTTGAGCTAGCATTAATGGAATCTTTATCTTTAGGAGAAAAGCTTTTATAAACAAAATGCTTCTTTAAAAAAAAAAGTATAGGTCACTAGCATTGCTAATATTAGATTTTCTAATAGAAGGTGGTAATATTTTGAAGTATATAGTATTCACAATTTTATGTGACTAGGTTTACCCACAATTTAAAAATTCAAAATAAGTATGTTCAAGATAAGCAGTTCTTTGATAAAAGTGCACGCTGTGATTTCATATTTAAACAAGAGACACTTTTAGAAAGAATTAAATTGCCAACTGGTAAAGTTTTTGGACAAAAAGCTTTTTACACACAATATAAATGCAAAGGATATGTAAAACTTTAAAAATCAATGTAGAGTACCAGCACCTAAGTTAAGTGGTAATGACAAGATGCACATCAGACTAGTAAACTGCGTTTTAAATACCTTTCAGTCATTACCAACAGCCAACTATGGAAAATGCTATTCAGTCATTATTAACACAGTTCTGTTTTTCTGGAAAAAGTCTGTAAACAGCATGTCCAGAGCCCTGCAGGGCCAGACACTAAGAGGTTCGTTGTCTGCTAATTCCCATCTGGAAATGTGTCCTCCTTGGGGTGCCTAGGAGGACTCAGGAAGGGGGTCCTCTCTTTGTGACTTTACTGGTCACCATTTCACAGACTGCTAGAGCTCTGAGAGGAGGAAAGCAACTTCCAGGCAGCTGTTTCTTCAACCCCTTCCCTCTACTGCCCCCTCACTTCTAACAAATCCTATATTCTGTGACTGTATCCTATAAACATTATCACTTCCTCCTGCCTGCCAGACTCTAGGGTTTCTTGACTTAAGGGTATATACTGACAACATGGCTCAGAGGTTAAAGCCTGTGTGCAATGCAGGAGACCTGGGTTCGATCCCTAGGTCAGGAAGATCCCCTGGTAAACAAAATGGCAACCCACTCCAGTATTCTTGCCTGGAGAATCCCATGGACAGAGGAGCCTGGTGGGCTATAGTCCACCGGGTCGCAAAGAGTCGGACACAACTGAACGATTTCACTTTCACTTTCACTGACAACATACTTAGGCAAAATCATCAAAGGTAACAATGGAAGAAAAGAAACAAAGACCTGTGTCATCAAAATATAAACTAGTAAAGATTATTTGATGGGGGGAAATAGCCTATAAAATTTTCTATCTTGATTCTGGAAAAGGGCTTAGAAAAAAGTCATTTTCAGAGCAAAATCTTTCTAGAGTGACTCTGTCCATTACATTTAATTCAAACATATTATCTCAGCACCACTATAGAACTCCAAACTAAAAGAATCAAACAAATATGACCACTTATATGGTGGTAACAGTCAAATTTAGCTTCTTCCACAAGCCAGTTCTTAGATACTCACAACATTATCCTCAGGTTCAGATATATACAGTAAATTAAAAGCCCATTTAGTAACTTTATTTGGCAGCTAAACTGTCTCTAAGCAGCCTCAGGCAAAGGATACAAATGTCTGGTTCTCTCGCAAAGAGCCATAGCATACAAACAACTTTACAATGTTTAGTCTTGCTTTTTGTGGTCTATAGGCCCTGCCATCAGTAACGGGTTTATCAGCCAAAATGCTACATGGCCCTATTTGCCAAGGCACCAAAAATGTGCTTTGTAAAAGAATAAAGTATCCATGAATATGCTATTTATTAAAATGCAAAGGAATTATGTGAGAGTCACCTTTTCAAAAATAGCCATTTTACATTTGACCTTTTCCAGTGAATAATAGGGTTTCATTTAGAACATAACTGCCTGACCTAAACCATTGCTCTCTGTACAATGCTCTTCATAAAGCCCAAGATACTTCTTAATAAAATAAGCTGAAATCTCCCTGTTTAAACAATCAAACTGAAGTGTTTAAGGGTCTACATTCATTGTTGCATTGTAAACTGCTCATAAAATTGAACAATGTATATAGCTCCGTTGACCTCTTTCTCCTCTGGCAGATTCAGGTCCTTTCATATTTCAGAGGACTGTTCCTGTGTCTCCATCTCAGACCTGGACCTACATTTCTAGATTCTGAACTGCCCAATTCCCATATGGTCTCTGTCTGCTCATCCTCTGTCTCTCTGTCTCCCTCTCTCCCAAGCCCTGAAAGTTCTCAATAACTGAGCAGACCTCCCAAGTACGTTTTCTCTAGATAGACTTTTATGTCAGGACACACACCATATACATGTATAGATGATTTGACCTGAAATCCCAGGTCATCCACCTGGGATCGTTCACCTGACTATATTGCCCCCGACAAGTCACAGGTCCCACTATACCCTCAGATTCCAGATACAGCCAAACCGACTGTTGTCCCCTCTCTTGCCAAGAATGCTCATTCCCACCTGGTCTCACTATAAAATTCCTCAGAGCCATTCGAGACACTTTTGAATATCACTTATTTCAACAGGTCCATCCTAACCTCCTGGAATAGGTTCAGAAACTCATCTATTTTCCCCATTACTTCCCATAGGACTCTCTACTGCTGTGACTGTTGTTCTTGGTGGTGGTGTTTTTAAAAAACATATCTGTCTTCCTGTTTTACTTATAGACTCATACACAGGAAGAACCAAGCTTAGTGACATTTTTTTTACCACACACACACACTCTTTGAAAACTTTAATTGAAATGTCTCTTACATAGGCCCTGAACTGGGAGTTAATCCTCTCAGATGATAGTGAATAAGGAAGAAATATCTCTGCTTTGAGATCTATAATGCCTGTATAGAACTACTATATATATATATATATATATATATGTGTGTGTGTGTGTGTGTGTGTGTGTGCAATGAGAAAAGCAGGAACAAACCAAAATAAATAGAATTAAGTATTTGGATGAATGGTTAAAGTTGCACAAATTGTAATTTTTGAGGGGTCTTTGGGATTTTACTAATGGATATGACCCTTCTCCCAGAAAACAGTTTGCTTGTGCACATGAACACACAGACACATCTTTACGACAGTTATAAAGGGTGTTGTCCCCTGGAAACCCTTCCATGATGATTCTAGTAGGGAGCGCTCATGCTGATATTCTCAGACCACAAATTAAGAACACTGAGCCTTTGAAAGTGGTATGAGAGAATAGAATCCTATAATTTCAATAACCAGAGAACAGGCTTTAGTAGAAACTGAAAGAAAACCAAGGGAAAGACAAATAGTCCTTTAGACCACTTGGACTCAAAGAGCTTTTGCCCCAGTGTCTGTTTCTTTGAATTTTATTTTAATTTGTATCTGGCTTATAATTACAACTATCTGATGAGGCAGTGTGTTTTTTTGTTGCTGCTTTATGAAGCAAAAAGATACAACTGATTAAAGACCTCCATCCTTTCCACCTCTGAAGGTGAAAAAGCTAAAATCTTGAGGAGCAAGTTGCTCTTTTTCGCCTTGCTAAATTCAAATTTGGAGAAGCTTTGCAATCCTTAAATCCTTCTTTAGAAGTGGGATTGAGTAAGAGAAAGCAAACAAGATGGAATATAAAAGAAAAAATAAAAACACACTTAAGCAAATGAGATGCAGAAAAATGTTAAAATTATATGAAAAGCTTAACAGAAGAAACTACTACTTAGAGGAAATCTGACATGTTAGAAGTTAGATACAAAAATATGCTGTGTCTACAGACTACAGGAACCACTGCAAGGCATAGAATGCTTTGATTCTAGTCACTATTATTCAGCAAGCCCCAGGGTGTCTCTTGGTTCCATCTAACTTGCCAGGACACATAATTTCATCGTGGAGACTTTCAAGAATTCAGCTTGAGTATCTCCAACTAACAATATAAACAATAACAGGATGTTATCATTCATCTATCACTCACATTATATCAGAGTCTGAGCTGAGAACTTCATAGATGCGTGATTTCACTTAATCCTCACAACCATTTGATGAGGCAGGCACTGTTAATACCCTAGTGTGCAGATGAAAAAACAGAAATTAAGAAAAGTATTAACTTCCAAAAGGTCAGAAAACATAACTGGGAAGATGAGAGGATTTCTTTTCCTAATACTCATTGACCTGGAAGGCAGCTATAGACCTTAATCAACTGGTTAGATAGTTAAACTAAGACATGACATCTGGAGTGTTAAATAATGTTTCTAACACGATGGCAGACAAAGAAAACATAGTCCAGCCACCAAAAGAAATTGTGAAGTAACTCAGTTTCTTACTTTGATGAATGCTTCTTAATATCATTTCTCCCCATTCATCTCCCTCCCAACCCACAGCCACTCTGGTCCCTTCCCACACTAACCACCCTAAAAATCTCCTTTCCCAGTCCTAGCCATCCTCTCTCTGGCACCATTCCTTCTCTTTTCTTGTTCAGAGTTTTCATCATCTCTTCCATTTTGATTCACAAAATTCAACTATGCCGGAGTTCTGGGCAATCTCCTGCCGCCATGTAACAGTCTAAGCACACGTTGAAACTCAGGCCCACTCTCCTTCTTGCCCCCAAATTATACCCCCCCCCCCAAATAGCAGTTATGCATGAGGCACTGGAAGGACACTTCTCAAAAGAAAAAGGAAAAAAAAAACACTGAGCAGGGGAAAGCCAGACCACTCTGCAGTTGGCAGGGAGAAGAAAAAGTCTGAAAATTTCCATATGTTTGTCATTTTGATTCTGTGACATTTATTTGTATATTTTAATCCTTCAACTAGCCTTAAATGTCATGGGTTTGGGGGTTTATTTTGTAGTAACAGGAAACCACTGAA
Organism: Aepyceros melampus; assembly: GCA_006408695.1. NCBI lineage: Eukaryota > Metazoa > Chordata > Mammalia > Artiodactyla > Bovidae > Aepyceros > Aepyceros melampus. The sequence goes on from SJXQ01007874.1 coordinate 155,591, forward strand.
GAAATTTGATGAAGAAAGTGACTTAAAATTATATATAGATATTGGAAGATAGTCTGGCCACAAGGTAAAGGTTAGATTGGAGAAATGAAGGGTGATGAGTGGCTAGAGATAATTTTCTTTTTTCTTTTTTTTTGCCCTCTTCTCCATTGTTATTAAATAATTAAATAATGCATTAAAGTTGTATTATATGAGAAGGTCAGTATTAGTGAGAGAAATATAAGTGTTTAAGTTTCATTCTGTCTGTGACCATGGCTAATACCTCTACTTGGAACTCTCAGACATAACTGGGTGAGATGTCAGAGGTACTAGCTCACAGAGCCTGGCACATGGAGTCAATATTCATCATATGCATTCTTACCCATTGCACAAATGAATACATGAATAAATATGGTCTGTGGTCCTGGGCAGGAACATAGGGACAAGGACTAGTGACATTTCAGTTACTATTGCTATATAACTTCATCTATTCCAATATGCTGGTGGTACTGATCTTGGGTGGCTCAGTCTGCAGTTGTTTGAAGTAGGATTTTGGTCCACTGTTCAGAGACTGAAGTTGGTCTGTGTCAGTGAGAGTGCCAAATTCTAGCCACTAGCCCACCAGAGACCAGTGGCTAGTGACAAAGCCCTGGCTTGTTGGCTTTGTAGAAATGAATTTCCAAAAAGAGACAGAAAGTAGTGAAACAAGTAAAGGATTTATTAGGAGGAAAAAGAGTATTTTGAATAGACACACATGGGTGGGCTGAGAAAGAGAGTCACACCCTTGCGGTAGTTGGACTCACTTACATGGGGCATTTCTTCTGCATTCCCTCTGGCCAATCATCTTGCTTTGCTTAACTCTGAGTTCACAGTTGACCATTCAGGAATGACCTAAATCAAATCCCTTACAATATACAGTGTAAGTGACAAATAGACTCAAGGGATTAGAACTAATAGACAGAGTGCTTGAAGAACTATGGACGGAGGTTCATGACATTGTACATGAGGCAAAGACCATCTCCAAGATAAAGAAATGCAAAAAGGCAAAATGGTTGCCCAAAGAGGCCTTACAAATAGCTGAGAAGAGAAAAGACCTGAAAGGCAAAGGAGAAAAAGAAAGATATACCAACTGAATGCAGAGTTCCAAAGAATAGCAAGGAGAGATAAGAAAGCCTTTTTCATTGATCAATGCAAAGAAATAGAGGAAAACAATAGAATGGGAAAGACTAGAGATCTCTTCAAGAAAATTAGAGATAGCAAGGGAACATTTCATGCAAAGATAGGCACAAAAAAGGACAGAACTAGTATGGACCTAACAGGAGCAGAGACATTAAGAAGAGGTGGCAAGAATACACAGAAGAACTATATAAAAAAGATCTTCATGTCTCAGATAATCACAATGGTATGATCATTCACCCAGAGCCAGACATCCTGGGACTGCAAAGTCAAGTGGGCCTTAGGAAGCATCACTATGAACAAAGCTAGTGGAGATGGAATTCCAGTTGAGCTGTTTCAAATCCTGAAAGATGATGTTGTGAAAGTGCTCACTCAATATGCCAACAAATTTGGAAAACTCAGCAGTGGCCACAGGACTGGAAAAGGTCAGTTTTCATTCCAATCCCAAAGAAAGGCAACACCAAAGAATGTTCAAATACCACACAATTGCACTCATCTCACATGCTAGCTAAGTAATGCTCAAAATTCTCCAAGCCAGGCTTCAACAGTATGTGAACCGTGAACTTCCAGATGTTCAAGTTGGATTTAGAAAAGGCAGAGAAACCAGATATCAATTTGCCAACATCCGTTGGGTCATTGAAAAAGCAAGAGAGTTCCAGAAAGACATCTATTTCTGCTTTATTGACTATGCCAAAGGCTTTGACTATGTGGATCATAGTAAACTGTGGAAAATTCTTAAAAAGATGGGAATGCTAGACCACCTGACCTGTCTCCTGAGAAATTTGTATGCAGATCAAGAAGCAACAGTCAGAACTGAACATGGAACAACAGACTGGTTCCAAATAGGAAAAGGAGTACGTCAAGGCTGTATATTGTCACCCTGCTTATTTAACTTCTATGCCCAGAGAAATGCTGGGCTGGATGAAGCACAAGCTGTAATTAATATTGACGGGAGAAATATCAATAACCTCAGATATGCAGATGACACCATCCTTATGGCAGAAAGCGAAGAAGAACTAAAAAGCCCCTTGATGAAAGTGAAAGAGGAGAGTGGAAAAGTTGCCTTCAAACTCAACATTCAGAAAACTAAGATCATGGTATCTGGTCCTATCATTTCATGGCAAATAGATGAGGAAACAATGGAAAGAGTGACAGGCTTTATTCTGTGGGGCTCCAAAATCACTGCAGATGGTGACTGCAGGCATGAAATTATAAGATGCTTGCTCCTTGGAAGAAAAGTTATGATCAACCTAGGCAGCATATTAAAAAGCAAAGACTTTATTTTGCCAACAAAAGTCTATCTAGTCAAAGCTATAGTTTTTTCCAGCAGTCATGTACGGATGTGAGTTGGACTCAGAAAGCTGAATGCTGAAGAATTGATGCTTTTGAACGTGGTGTTGGAGAAGACTCTTGAGAGTCCCTTGGACTGCAGGGGATCCAACCAGTCCATCCTAAAGGAGATCAGTCCTGGGTGTTCATTGGCAGGACTGATGCTGAAACTGAAACTCTAATACTTTGGCCACCTGATGCAAAGAACTGATTACTTGGAAAAGACCCTGATGCTGGGAAAGATTGAAGGCAGAAGGAGAAGGTGACAACAGAAGATGAGATGGTTGAATGGCATCACCGACTCAATGGACATGGGTTTAGGTGGACTCCGGGAGCTGGTGATGGACAGGGAGGCCTGGCGTGCTGCAGTTCATGAGGTTGCAAAGAGTCGGACACGACTGCATGACTGAACTGAACTGAATCAACAGTTTTCCCCTGTATGCGCAGCATCCTAGCCAAGATGGAAGAGGCCAATGGGTGCTTTGACATCACCTTGTATGGGGTGACGCCTCCTCCATTTTTGACCCCCAAGGAGCCTTGCTGAAGACATGCAGTTGGGAAGATCTCCTTGACCTGTAGAATGAGGAATATGTGGTCTCTCTATCTCTTATCTGGGCAGGGCTCAGTTCCTCTCTGCCTCTGCCTTTCTGTTATCTTTAAGTGTCCACCAGAGGCAAAGTCCAGCTATTTACCCTGTTCCTGTTGTTATTTCTATCTGGAAATGTAAACAGGAGGCTGGCTATAAATGTCTAACCAGGAGCCCATCTATCTCCTGCCTCAGTATGTAGGAAACTGTTCTGATTCAATAACTGGAAATTTAAAAGAAAATCAAGTTTGAGGGGATCACTAAGATATTGACTTAGGACACTAACTGAGCTTTAAGATTAGAAGACTTTATTATCTCTGTAACAATCTGCCACTCCCACATGTAGATGAAGAACTACTACCCTTTATTTATTCAATTAAATATTACTGATGACTACTTTGGCCAGGAACTATAATAAGGATAATACAGAGATGACAAAGAAGGGTCAAAGATAGCCATAATGAAATCAGATGTAAAGAACTCATGGGGAAAATAGCATAATACAAGTTGCCATAAATAAGGTATACACTGACTCATAGTTGACCAAGATAGAGAGGAATGTATAAGTTATGGCGGTGGGAGGTGGAGCACTCTTCCCTGGAGGAAGAAGCATATTGCTACTGACATTGTTTAGAATCAGCAATGCATGGTGATAACAGAAAGCAGGCTGACCCTTAGTCTGTTTTCGTACTATTTTAAATTCTCCACAGACAATATACCCGCTTTGTGCCTGCCACCAGGGCACACTGCTCTCCCCCTACCCCCCTCCCACCCCCTTGATGCCAACTGCTGTATGAGCAAAGTGAAAGAAGAAACAGATCTTTTCTGAGGAAGTTACAGAAAGAATAACAGGATCACTGACATTTAAAATGAATTTTGAGAAGAACTAAGAATTCACCTAATTATTTTGGATTAGACTATCATAAAATGTTAATTCCCTACAGGGCGTTTGGCCTTGCTGTTCTGTGTGGGGTACTTCTATTCATTTACACTTGTATTTGGTATTGTGTGTGCATGCTCAGTCACTTAGTCATGTCTGGTTCTTCATGACTCCATAAAATTGTAGCCCACCAGGCTCTTCTGTCCATAGAATTTTCCACACAAGAATACTGGGGTGGGTTGCCACTTCCTTCTCCAGGAGATCTCCCTGAGCCAGGGATTGAACCTGAGTCTCCTGTTACTCCTGCATTAGTAGGTAGATTCTTTACCACTTGAGTCATGTGGGAAGCCCATATTTGGTATTACCTCCATCCATAATCACCTAAAACGACCATAGCTAGTTTTCAATGTAAGTCAATTATTTTGTTCTCTTGGCCTTTTCACACTTGGGAATACCCAGTTTTGCTACCAGAAAGGAAGGGAACCCTGAATGTGGCTTGTGGGCTGTCCCTCCACACACACTGATACAGGAGAGGTTCTTCAAGAAGCTGGCTTGGAGGCTGAGGTTAGTGTGTAGAATGTTTATTAGAAAATGCCTGTGGAGGGGCGGTGAAGGAAGCAGGATTAGCTGAGGGCGAAGTAAGCGGTGATGCAGGTCTCAGAAACAGCTTCAGCTGATGCTGAGGGGAGTTCTGGAGCTTAGCTGGCCCTGTTGGCTTGTCCACTTTGCACTGAAATAAGTGAGCCTTTATACCCCAGTCAGTCATTGGCTGTGGGCTCCCCAGGAAGAGACATTTCTATGTAAGGCAGAACACTGAGCAGCAGTCAGTCCCAGCCCTGAAATGCTTGGTCCATGTCCACCTTTTGTCCCACCACATTCTAGAGAAAGAGAGTCAGTTGACATACTTTGGTCTTCCTGAGCATTTGTCCTTAGGAAGAACCACACAGCTAGATAAAGAACCAGGCTGCCCCCTCCCCTAGCTCTCTCCCTGATACCTTCAGTTGACTCAGTGACTGACTGTTTGGACTGCTTGCATTTCTTCTCTTCTTGTTCTTTAAATTCCCACTTCGATGCTTAGATTGGCCGATACAGAGTGAGCCCCTGAGACCACAGGCGCCCTTCCTGGGCCCGCAGCCTTGGTCCCAGTAAAAGCAGAAACCCATGTCTATGCTTTCTCTCACTCTCTACCTGTGACCTCACTGTGTGCTCACTGATGTGCCATATACCTTCCAGGATTTTAAACAATAAACATATTTTTTTAAGTTTTTTGATGGTTATTGCTGACAGCATCTTGCAATCATAAGAACCACAAGGCAGGTCCAGCTACAACACTGATTGTCTAAAGGTTGAGACTGTCATAAAACACAGGATATCAATTCTTCCCAAGTTGATATATAAATTCAATTCAATCCCAATCAAAATTTCAGCATTTTATTTTATGGATATCAGCGAACTTCTACAACTTATATAGAGGGGCAATAGACCAATACAATATTGAAGGAGGGCTTATTCTATCTAACTTTAAGACATTCTATAAAGCTACAGTATTAAGACAGTGTGGTTTTGGTGAAAAAAACAGAAAAATAGGTCAAAGGGACAGAACAGAGTCCAGAAATAGATAACCATAAACACAGTTAACTGATATTTGACAAAGGAACACAGCAATACAATGGAACAAAAGAACAGTTTCTTCAACAAAAGATGCTGGAACAACTAGACAGGCACATGCGAAAACTGACACCTAGACACAGATCTCACACCTTTGCAAAAATTAACTCAAAACTGGATCACAGGCCTAAATGTGAAATGCAAAACTATGACACTCCTAGTAGATAATATAGAAGAAAACCCAGATGACCTTGGGTATGGTGATGTGTTTTTTAGATACAAAAGACATGATCCATGAAAGAAACCATTGCTAACCTGGAATTTAATATAATTTAAAACTTCTGCTCTGTGAAAGATAATATTAAGAGAATGAGAAGACAAACCACAAAGAAAATATTTACAAACAATAAAAGACTTCTATTCAAAATATACAAACACTTAGAACTCAATAATAATAATGATAAAAAACTGATTTTAAAACTGGGCCAAAGATCTTAATAGACTCCTCATCAAAAAATATATACAGATAACAAGCATATGAAAAAATGCTAAACATCTTATGTTACCAGGGAAATGCAAATTAAAGCAACCAGGAGATACCACTATTCATCTATTAGAATGGTCAAAATCTAGACTGCTTATAACACCAAATGCTGTCAAGGATGTAGGAAATCAGAACACACTGCAGGTGTGAATGGAAAAATGGTACAGCCACTTTAGAAAACAGTTTGGCTATTTCTTAGAAAACTAAAATACTCTTACTGATGATTCAGCAATCACTCACTTCAGTACAAAGAGTTGAAAACTTCTGTCCATATAAAATTCTACACATGAATGTTTACAGCAGACTTATTCATAATTCCAAAATTTGGAAGCCATCAAGATGTCCTTCAGTAGGTCAATGGATAAATAAACTATGATACATCTAGACAATTAAATATTATTCAGTGCTAAAATGAAATGAGCTACCAAGCCATGAAAAGATGCACAGTGATTTTATTACCAAGTGAAAGAAACCAATCTGAAAGGCCACAGTACTGTATAAATGCAACTATGTGACATTCTGGGAAAGGCAGACTATAAACACAGTAAAAACATGAGTGGTTGTCAGGGTTGGGGGAAGGAGAGAAGAGATGAGCAGACAGAGCACAAAGGAATTTTAGGGCAGTGAAAATACTCCGTATGATTGTCTTAGTCCATACAGGCACCTAAAACAAAATGTTACAGACTAGGTAGCTTATAAACAAGAGAAACTTATTTTTCACAGTTCCAGGGGCCGAAAGACAGAGATCAAGGTGTCAGTATGCTAGGGTGAAGGCCTCTCTTATAAATGGTTGACTTCTCCTTATTTCCTTACATATCAAAAGAGGCCAGGGAGATCATTAATAAGAATACTCATCCTATTCGTGATATACCCATCTAAATGTAGAGTTACACAGAATAGCAAAGAGATATAAGAAAGCCTTTCTCAATGATCAACACAAAGAAATAGAGGAAAACAATAGAATGGGAAAGACTAGAGATCTCTTCAAGAAAATTAGAGATACCAAGGGAACATTTCATGCAAAGATGGGCTCGATAAAGGACAGAAATGGTATGGACCTAACAGAAGCAGAAGATATTAAGAAGAGTGGCAAGAATACAAAGAAGAACTGTACAAAAAAGATCTTAAAGACCCAGATAACCATGATGGTGTGATCACTCCTCACCTAGAGCCAGACATCATGGAATGTGAAGTTAAGTGGGCCTTAGGAAACATCATTATGAACAAAGCTAGTGGAGGTGATAGAATTCCAGTTGAACTGTTTCAAATCCTAAAAGATGATGCTGTGAAAGTGCTGCACTCATTAAGCCAGAATATGTGAAAAACTCAGCAGTGGCCGCAGGTCTGGAAAAGGTCAGTTTTCATTCCAATCCCAAAGAAAGGCAATGCCAAAGAATGTTCAAGCTACCACACAATTGCACTTATTTCAAATGCTAGCAACATAATGCTCAAAATCTTTCAAGCTAGGCTTCTACAGTACATGAACTGAGAACATCCAGATACTCAAGCTGGATTTAGAAAAGACAGAGAAACCAGAATTCAAATTGCCAACATCGTTGGATCATAGAAAAAAGCAAGACATCCAGAAAAACATCTGCTGACTCTTCGCTGACTACGCTAAAGCCTTTCACTGTGTGGATCACAACAGTTCAGTTCAGTCGCTCAGTCGTGTCCGACTCTTTGCGACCCCATGAATCGCAGCACGCCAGGCCTCCCTGTCCATCACCAACTCCCAGAGTTCACCCAGACCCACGCCCATGGAGTCAGTGATGCCATCCAGCCATCTCATCTTCAGTCGTTCCCTTCTCCTCCTGCCCCCAATCCCTCCCAGCATCAGAGTCTTTTCCAATGAGTCAACTCTTCGCATGAGGTGGCCAGAGTACTGGAGTTTCAGCTTTAGCATCATTCCTTCCAAAGAAATCCCAGGGCCGATCTCCTTCAGAATGGACTGGTTGGATCTCCTTGCTGTCCAAGGGACTCTCAAGAGTCTTCTCCAACACCACAGTTCAAAAGCATCAATTCTTCGGTGCTCAGCCTTCTTCACAGTCCAACTCTCACATCCGTACATGACCACAGGAAAAACCATAGCCTTGACTAGACGGACCTTAGTCGGCAAAGTAATATCTCTGCTTTTGAACATGCTATATAGGTTGCTCATAACTTTTCTTCCAAGGAGTAAGCATCTTTTAATTTAATGGCTGCAGTCACCATCTGCACTTATTTTGGAGCCCAGAAAAATAAAGTCTGACACTGTTTCCATTGTTTCCCCGTGTATTTCCCATGAGGTGATGGGACCAGATGCCATGATCTTCGTTTTCTGAATGTTGAGCTTTAAGCCAAATTTTTCACTCTCCTCTTTCACTTTCATCAAGAGGCTCTTTAGTTCCTCTTCACTTTCTGCCATAAGGGTGGTGTCATCTGCATATCTGAGGTTATTGATATTTCTCCCAGCAATCTTGATTCCAGCTTGTGTTTCTTCCAGCCCAGCGTTTCTCATGATGTACTCTGCACAGACGTTAAATAAGCAGGGTGACAATATACAGCCTTGACGTACTCCTTTTCCTATTTGGAACCAGTCTGTTGTTCCATGTCCAGTTCTAACTGTTGCTTCCTGACCTGCATACAGATTTCTCAAGAGGCAGGTCAGGTGGTCTGGTATTCCCATCTCTCTCAGAATTTTCCACAGTTGATTGTGATTCACACAGTCAAAGGCTTTGGCATAATCAATAAAGCAGAAATAGATGTTTTTCTGGAACTCTCTTGCTTTTTCCATGATCCAGCAGATGTTGGCAATTTGATCTCTGGTTCTTCTGCCTTTTCTAAAACCAGCTTGAACATCTGGAAGTTCACAGTTCACATATTGCTGAAGCCTGGCTTGGAGAATTTTGAGCATTACTTAGCTAGCATGTGAGATGAGTGCAATTGTGCGGTAGTTTGAGCATTCTTTGGCATTGCCTTTCTTTGGGATTGGAATGAAAACTGACCTTTTCCAGTCCTGTGGCCACTGCTGAGTTTTCCAAATTTGCTGGCATATTGAGTGCAGCACTTTCACAGCATCATCTTTTAGGATTTGGAATAGCTCAACTGGAATTCCATCACCTCCACTAGCTTTGTTCATAATGATGCTTCCTAAGGCCCACTTGACGTCACATTCTAGGATGTCTGGCTCTAGATGAGTGATCACACCATCATGATTATCCAGGTCATGAAGATCTTTTTTGTACAGTTCTTCTGTGTATTCTTGTCACCTCTTCTTAATATCTTCTGCTTCTGTTAGGTCCATATCATTTCTGTCCTTTATTGAGCCCGTCTTTGCATGAAATGTTCCCTTGGTATCTCTGATTTTCTTGAAGAGATCTCTAGTCTTTCCCATTCTGTTCTTTTCCTCTATTTCTTTCCATTAATCGCTGAAGAAGGCTTTCTTATCTCTTCTTGCTATGCTTTGGAACTCTGCATTCAGATGCTTGTATCTTTCCTTTTCTCCTTGGTTTTTGTTTCTCTTCCTTTCACAGCTATTTGTAAGGCTTCTCCAGACAGCCATTTTTTGTTTTTGCATTTCTTTTCCATGGGGATGGTCTTGATCCCTGTGTCCTGTACTATAGTGAGAACCTCATTCCATAGTTCATCAGGCTTCTATCTGTCAGATCTAGGCCCTTAAATCTATTTCTCACTTCCACTGTATAATCATAAGGGATTTGATTTAGGTCATACCTGAATGGTCTAGTGGTTTTCCCTAATTTTTTCAGGAAAATCCTGAAAGAGATGAGAATACCAGACCACCTGACCTGCTTCCTGAGCAATCTGTATGCAGGTTAAGAAGTAACAGTTAAAACCAGCCATGGAACAACAGATTGATTCCAAATTGGGAAAGGAGTACGTCAAGGCTGTATATTGTCACCCTGCTTATCTAACTTCTAGGCAGAATACTTCACGCAATATGCTGTGCTGGATGAAGCTCAAGCTGGAATCAAGATTGCCAGGAGAAATATCAATAACCTCAGACATGCTGATGACACCACCCTAATGGCAAAAATTGAAAAGGAACTAAAGAGCCTCTTGATGAGGATGAAAGAGGAGAGTGAAAAAACTGGCTTAAAACTCAACATTCAAAAAACAAAGATCAAAGCATCTGGTTCCATCACTTCATGGCAAATAGGGAAAAAATGGAAACAGTGACAGACTTTATTTTCTTGGGCTCTGAAATCACTGTGGATGTGACTAAAGATATGAAATTTGAAAGACACTTTCTCCTTGGAGAAAAATCTATGACACATCAAGACAGCATATTAAAAAGCAGAGACATTACTTTGCTGACAAAGGTCAATATAGTCAAAGTATGGCCTTTTTAGCAGTCACATACAGATGTGAGAGTTGGACTTAAAGAAGGAAGAGCATCAAAGAATTGATGCTTCTGAACTGTGGTGCTGGAGAAGACTCTTGAGAGTCTCTTGGACTGCAAGGAGATCAAACTAGCCAATCCTAAAGGAAATCAGCCCTAAATATTCACTGGAAGGACTGATGCTGAAACTGAAGCTCCAATACTTTGGCCACCTGATGCAAAGAACTGACTCATTTGAAAAGACTCTGATACTGGGAAAGATTGAAGGCAGGAGGAGAAGGGGACAACAGAGGATGAGATGGTTGGATGTCATCACTGACTCGATGGACACGAGTTTGAGCAAACTCTGGGAGATGGTGAAGGACAGGGAAGCCTGACGTGCTGTAGTCCATGGGGTTGCAAACAGTTGGACACAACTGAACAACTGAACAACAACAATGTACTATTCACAAGGGCTCCACCTTGGTGACCTCTCAAAGCCCTCGTCTACTAATAGCATCACCTTTGAAGGTTAGGATTTCAACATATGAATTTGGTAGGATATACAACCCCTCAGACAATAGCAACGATAGGATAATGATGGACATATATTATTGTACATTTGTTTAAACCCATAAAATATACAAAACCAAGAATAAACCCTAAGGTAAACTATAGATTTTGGGTGATAATGATGTGTCAGTGTGAGTTCTTCTTTGATTTTAAAAAGATGTACCATTCTAGCAAGTGATGCTGACAATAAGGGAGGCCAAGTATGTTTGCGTGAGTGAATATATGGGAAACTCCCAACTTTCCACTTAATTTTGTTGTAAACCTAAAATTGTCCTAAAAATTAGCCTTTTAGAAGTTTTTTTTTTTTAAAAGGATTACCGTACATCACCATTTCTCCTTGCAGGAGAAACCACAGGGAGCAGGACAGAACACTTTCCCATTTGTGACATCTAGTGGCTTTGCATCTGCATGACAACTTCTTAGGCAGAGGAGGGAAATCTGGCAACAGGCCTCTGCTGGGTTTCTCCGGCTCCTAAAAAAACACCAGAGCACTCCTCTCTCCCCACCAGAGTTCAGCAGTGTTCCAGTCTAAGAGCCAAGTGGATTAAAATATAAGGCATCTGTCTGTATGCAGAGTATTCATCTGGATTCAGGAAAGCACAAAAAATAAACTGCTCCAAAGGCTAAAAGTGATAATGATAGGGAAGAACTGAAAAGCTAATTCCCATCCTCAGGCTATTCCTTAGCATCAGAAAGACAGTTAAGAAGCTGGCCAGCCTCTAGAGCAGCATCTTGTTACAAAGGGAGAGGTCACTCTCAGAATGAATCTTCAAGCTCAATAGGAGTGTCTTCATGGATGCTGGTTGCTCAGGAAAGAACTCAAACATTGATCCACTCTTACAACATTTCTGTGACAATGGTGGGTTGGCTAATTGGAATCTTCTTTGTGTTTTTAGTAAATGAAGGTATTATGACTTCGCATATATTATCTTACTAAATTTAATCCTCACAACAACTTCAGAAGGTAGGTCTTTTAATTCCCTATTTTGGTAAGTGAGAGTGCAAGGGCTCAGAGAGGCTAAATAAAACTTGCCCTATTTACAACCAGAAAGTAGCATTGTTGGCATCTGATTTCTTGTCTTTTTGGCTTCAGAAGTACATTTTTCTTCCATATCACATTCATCCAGATAACAGCTTTGATAAACCAACTAATGTTCTTTGTTTTTCCACTGCTATTTTCCGCTTTCCTTGCCCTCCTCCTCCTTGCCCCCTGTAGCAAATATTCTGGGTTCATTGCCTCAGGACAAGGATGTAGCCAAACAGAAAGCTGAAACAGCCAGCAAATATTTGGGCTTTTGTATCCCAAAAGTCTAAGTAAGGAAGTTAGAGAATCAAGGCAGAGATAAAGAGTATAGCAAGAATGCCGAGAAATGAAGTGGAGGGAAGTGGCTGTAATTATTTTTCCGTGACTGCAGAGCTGGAGTAAAGATGGAAGAAAAGACACAGGTGGGTCTTGGAAAGTGAATCCTAAAAGGCTTTCTTCCTGTAAAGCCATCATAACAAAGAAGCACCCACTGCAGAAATGTCCAGAAAACCCCAACCTGGTGTACACAAGAAAAAAGTGCCTGTCTGAAACTGCCGTGCCTTGCGGTAGTCTGGAAGCTGCTGGAGTCATCAGAGCTGTAGAGGGCATGGGCACAGAAGCAAAGCATGTTCCCAGACAACTGGGTTGGGCAGATGAACCCAAGTTGTAGTTTAGGCACAGCCCTGGGAGGTGGCAGGAACCTAAATTGACTGCATTTAAGTGTTTACCCCCTGGAAGAACTGAAGGACAAAATAAATGCCATGTTGAATTACAGAAAAATAAATTATATTTAATAGCCACCTTGTATTAGTTTCCTAGGACTGCTATAACGAGTTACCACAAAGTGGGTGGCTTGAAATAACAGAAATTTAATCTCTGTGTTCTGGAGGCTAGAAGCACAAAATGAAGGCGGCTACAGACCCGTCCTCCCCACAAAGATTCTAGCGGAGATTTCTCCATTGCCTTTTCCCAAGTTCCAGTGCCTGCCAGCAGGTCCTGGCAATCCTTTATCACGCCAGTCTCCACCTCTGTCTTTATGTGACCTATTCTCGGTGTGTGTCCATGTGTGTCCTCTCTTTTTATAAGGACATCAGCCATTGGATTCAGGATCCATACTAATCAATAGGACCTTATCTTAAATTGACTTCCCTTGTGGCTCAGACAGTAAAGCGTCTGCCTACAATGCGGAAGACCTGGGTTCGATCCCTGCATAGGGAAGATCCTCTGAAGAAGGAAATGGCAACCCACTCCAGTACTCTTGCCTGGAAAATCGCATTTGATTACATCTGAAAAGACCCTATTGCCAAACATGTTTATATTCACAGATATCAAGGTCCCTCTCCTTGAGGAGATGCAATTCAGCCCACTGTACACCTGAATCTGTGGTCTGGGATTGATACCTGCTACTCAGATAAGTCTGGTGTGGAGCGGGTGACGCTATGCAGGGCTGAGAGCATCCACGTCAGGAAGGCTGGCCCCAGTCCAATGTTAAGGTGGCATGAAGCCTTGAGCAAGGCAATTAGCCACTAATGGTGTTGATTTCTCCATCTTGATGGTGGCTGGGGTAGAGTCTCTGATCCTTTCCAGTGCTGACATGTCATGATTCTGCTGAGCCTGAATGGAGGAATGGATGAAGCCTTTCCCCACCCTCTGCTCAGACAAGACTCTGCTGCTCTGAGAACACTCCACCCTTGTGATGCTTCCCTCCTTGCTGGCCTGTTCCTCTTACCATCAGGGTCACAAAAGTATTAGATAACAAATAGACATATTGTCTCCTGAAGGCTGCTGTAAGGACAATCTGGATCCCGACAACAAACAGTTATATTGACAAGGGATTCAGTTTTGAAATGCTAACACTACAGTGAGAACTGCTTTGTGCAGGGTCAAGCTACATGGTTGCCAAGGGAAACCAAGACTCAGTTCAGAGAAAAAATGCCAGAGAGGCAACACAAGGCTTTGAGTCTGCATGATTTTTGTTAAAACTACAAAGGCATCCTAGAAAGAAAGCAGTGACAGAGAAAAGCCAAAGCCAGGGAACAAAAGGCCCACCCAGACTCCTACCATTCATCTCTGGAGAGAACTAGTGAGCTGCTCAAGTGGGTGGACCCCAGCCTGCACCCGGAGTCAAGGGACATTCTCACTCGCACACGGAAACCATCTCATGGACTCCTCCCACGAACAAGACAGTTGGCAGAGGCAGAGGCCTGGCTGCAACTGGGCTTGCTTTTCAATGCCTGAAAGCTCTGTAAGTAAGCAACAAGCAGCCACTGGGAAAGACTGAAGAGCGAGGCTCAGGATCTCAGAGAGGTGGTGAGAGCTCTGTGCTCTGGAAATGGACAGGCTGCCTGTTGCCACAGTTACTCGGTGTGAGACTTCCTGTAAGTTATTATCTTTTCTAAGCCTTGGATGAAATGAAAGTTGTTATTTTAGCAGGTATCTCAAGGTAGTTGTGAGAATTAAATGAGATGATTAGGTCAAGTGCTTCATGGAGTATTTGGCACAAGAAAAGGATCTAGTAAGTGTTACTTATCATGTTACAGTAAATGACACTAAAAATTAAGTGGCACTAAGGCCACACAGCTAAGCAATGACACCGCTGAGGCAAAAATCCAAGGTTCCTGACTCCTTAGTTCTTTCCTAAAACAAGAGAAACCAAAAAGGAGAAGCTAGGAATACTTTATTTACTTAACAAATGGTCATCATGTTTGTCCTGGGCCAAGCACTGTTTTAGGCACTTTATAAATACTAAGTCACTTAAGCTTCATAGCAAACTATGAGGCAGGCACTAATATCATCACCATTCATACATGAGGAAAATGAAGACAGGCAGGTCAGTGACATTCCCAAGGTCACTCAGGTCAATGGGTACTGTGCTGTGACTAGAGGTTCTGAAGAAATTATATAAAATCTGAGTAGAATTTTACTTAGACTGTTTCTCATTAGTTAAAACATATTATTCTTCCTAATAAGCATTTTAACTTTTAAGACATTTACTAGACTAGATGGCATGTATACATCTAAAATCCCCAATTATCCATGACGAAAAGAAGCCTAAGATTTTAGCCTGTGCAATATAAACTGATAGCTCATCTAGCTAGCAGCAGTTTCACAAATTGCAAAACAATTCTATGCAATGGTGACTATTCTCCGTAAGACAAGTCTTATAGAATCTACAGAAAATTAGCCTCCAAATTCTAAAGTTTCCAAGAAATTATTTCAAAACTAACCATTAAATGTGCTAAATGTCTTATAAAAGCATAGAGAACACAGAGTAAACTTTATTTGCTCACTTTGGTCTTGCCTATCAATATCTGCATCTGCCCTGTGTTGTACAGTGAGATTTCAGGGTTTGAAGCCCCTATACCCTTGCATTGTTGTTGTTGCTCTTTAGTGGTTAAGCCGTATCCAGCTCTTTTGCCATTCCATGGGCTGTAGCCCATCAGGCTTTTCTGTTCATGGGATTTTCCAGGAAAGAATGCTGGAGTGAGCTCCCGTTTCCTTCTGCAGGGGATCTTCTTGACCCAGGGATGGAACCCACATCTCTTGCTTGGCAGGTGGCTTCTTTGCCACTGAACCAGCTGGGAAACCCATAGCCCCACATGCTCTATAATAAAAAAAGACTCCAATGGCTCCAGAATAATGCACTTGGCCCAGGACAAAGCAAAGTAAGGTCATTAGCCAGCCAAGGGATGGATTCTTTTTTTTTTTTTTTTTTTTAATTTTTATTTTTTTAGTTTGTTTTGCTTTACAATACTGTATTCGTTTTACTACACATCGACATGGATCAGCCACGAGTATACATGATCTCCCAATCCCGACCCCCACCTCCCTAAGGGATGGATTCTTATATGCTGAAAGTGTGATCGAAAGGTGAGCTATTGATACCTGGTGGATTAAAATGAAAAGGAGGAATCAAGGGTTATTCCCAAGTGGCTGGCAAGTGTTACAGGGGAGAGGTGCGAAGTCTGCCCTGTGCTGAGAGGAGGAACTTGGAAAGAAGAGAGAGATCAGCATACAGCACAAAACTAGTTCCATTTTAAACATACTTACTCTGGAAATCCCTGTGAGGCATCCAAGTGGAGCTATCGAATAGGCCGTTAGTCCTAAATTGTGAAACTTAGAAGTGGGGCCTGGGGTGGAAATATGAATTTTAAGTATCCAGCATACCATGGCAATCATCAGATTTGAATGAATTCACCTACACAAGGGCTTCCCTGGTGGCTCAGCTGGTAAAGGATTTGCCTGCAATGCAGGAGACCTAGGTTCAATTCCTAGGTTGGGAAGATCCCCTGGAGAAGGGAAAGGCTACCCACTCCAGTATTCTGGCCTGCAGAATTCCATGGACTCTATAGTCCATGGGGTTGCAAAGAATCGGACAGGACTGAGTGACTTTCACTTTCACTTTCTTTCACTTCACATAAGGGATGTAAAATGAGAAGGAAAAAGCTCCTAAGACTCATGCTATCAGAGGGCCTGGGAAATTCCAACAACTAAAGGCTGAGTAATGGAGAATTAAGTCAATGAAGGAGACTAAGAAAAAAATGACCATAGAGATAGAAGGAACACCAAGAATGTATGGTGTGAAAGCCAAAAAGAGAAAGCGGTCAACTGTTTCAAGTGCTATTAAGAGACGGTATAGGATAAGGCCTGAGAAGAATCCACTGGAGTAGTGCTGTGGGTGTCATTGGTGACTCCAGCAAGAACAGTTTCAATGAAACAGTGGGATGGAAATTATACTGTATGAAGTTGAAGCATACAGGTGACCCCATTCTGGCATGGCAGAATATTTTGTAATGGATTAATGCTATGGCTGAGACTATTATAAGAACTTGATAAAATATACCAAACAACTGCTTGACACTGAAAAACTTAATACAGGCCTCGTAATTCTTGAGAGAAGGAAGCATAGAAGGTGAGTTCATAGAGCCCCTGGATTTTCATCTGAGATAGCTTTCCACATTCAAGCATGGGAAAATAGGGCCTGAGTAGAGAGTGACTGTCTCGCAAGAGCAGGGCACACCAGAAGCAGATTTATGAGAGTGGGAGAAATTCAGAAAAGGATCCCTGAGAAAATGGTGTATATATCCCTGTACATTGTTGGACAATGCCTAAGCGGCACATGGGTAGGGAAGAACTGTACAAACCCAGATGAAAACAGCAGCTTGAATGCCAAAAAGCTGATCACATATTTCAGCAGCATGAAGTATTGAGAAAACAGAGGTTAGAGTTTAGGCCCTACCAAAGAGAAGATGCATTAGTAAACAAAATTTTAGTGAAGACCTTAGATAGGGAAATCAGTGAGAAATAAGGTCTGCCAAATAGGGTCAAGTAAGGTAAAAATTTAACAATCTAATCATACTTTGAGCTTCCCTGATAGCTCAGCTGGTAAAGAATCTGTCTGCAATGCAGGAAACCCCAGTTAAATTTCTGGATTGGGAAGACCCGTTAGAGGAAGGGATAGGGTACCCTCTCCAATATTCTTGGGCTTCCCTCATGGCTCACCTGTAATGCAGGAGACCTGGGTTCGATCCCTGGGTTGGGAAGAAGATCCCCTGGAGAAGGGAAAGGCTACCCACTCCAGTATTCTGGCCTAGAGAATTCCATGGACTGTATAGGCTATGGGTTGCAAAGAGTTGGACACAACTGAGCGACTTTCACTTTCAATCATACTTCAGCAGGACTGATCTACTTCCTCCCACCAAAATAAATAAATAGCTGTCTTTGAAAGTGTCAATTACATATTGGCACTTGCCAAGGCTATTTGCCATCTGCCTCTGTAAATTGAATCCTGTGCTGCTGCAGCTGGTGACCTTGAACACACCCTGAAGAGAATCCAAGGTGGAAAATGGGGCACTTTGTGTTCCAGAAAAACTGGTGGAACAGGTCTTTAGAAGATATTTTCAGAAACTGACTTCATGATACCAATCTTTGCATCTCTTCGTGTCTAGAAAAATACTAAATCCCTTCATGGTGACATCAGCTCCTTGTGACTAGCAGAAAACCTTTGGTAGGATAAGTGCCTGATTGCATGAACTCCCTGGTGGCTCAGAGGTTAAAGTGTCTGCCTCCAATGTGAGAGACCTGGGTTCGATCCCTGGGTCAGGAAGATCCCCTGGAGAAGGAAATGGCACCCCACTCCAGTAGTCTTGCCTGGAGAATCCCATGGACGGAGGAGCCTGGAAGGCTGCAGTCCACGGGGTCGCAAAGAGTCGGACACGACTGAGCGACTTCACCTCCCCCTTCACCGAAATCACATATATCGACCCTTTTACTACCTCTGAGATGGTGTCTCCTGGGCCACAGGCTTCATTTTGCCCCAAACAAAACTTATCTCACAACTCTCATGTTGTGCACTTTTTTTGAGTCAACAAAAGAAATCAACAGATCATCTATAGTTCATTTTGTGTTTATCTTCAGTATCTAAACTTATGAGGCATGTTAGCAGATAGGGGATGAAAGTAAAAAAAAAAGTGTAATTTATTAAAATATCAAATGGACATTTTAGAATGTAAAAATATAATATTTGAAATTAAGAAATCATTAGATGAGTTTCCAGCAGACTGAACACAGTATAAGACAGATTGGCAAACTAGAAGATGGGTGAATAAGAATGAACAAGAGTAGAATCATAGTGAAAAAACTTATACAGAGGAAACAAAACAGATAATAAGAGACAAGCAACGCCTCTGTCAACAGGATTCTCCAGACAAGAATATTGGAGTAGGCTGCCATTCCCTCCTCCAGGGGATCTTTCTGACCCAGGGATTGAACCCACCCACATTGCCTATGGCTCTTGCATTGCAGGCCCCTCCCACTCCTGATAAGGCATGATCAAGGGCTTCCCTGGTGGCTCAGTGGTAAAGAATCCACCTTCAGTGCAAGAGATGCTGGATTGGGAAGATCCCCTGGAGGAGGCATGGCAAGTGTATTCTTGCCTGGAGAATCCCATGACAGAGGGCTGGCGGGCTACAGTCCATAAGGTCACAAAGAGTTGGACACTCCTGAAGTGACAGAGCATGCATGTATGCACAAGGCATGATCAGATGTATAAATCTGTAAAGCTGGAGTACTGGATGGAGAACAGTGAGAGGATGGGACAGAACCAGTGTTCAGAGAGATAATGGTCTATTCAACAATGCTTCTTCCTTATTTTTCAAATCATTTTCTAAAATGACAACTTGTTTTCTCAAAGTCTAATATCTGGTAAACATTCTCTTGTATTTTTTAATGCCTGCTGTCTTAGTCAGGTTGGGCTGACTAAAACGCCATAGACCAAGTGACTTAAACAGCAAGCATTTTTTTTCTTACAGTTCTGGAGGCTGGGAAGTCCAAGATCAAGGTTTCTGCAAATCTGATTCTGTTTCTACCGAGGATACTTTTCCTGGTTTGCAGATGGCTGCCTTCCTGCTACACTGTCACATGGTGGACCGAAAGGAAGCAAGCTCTGGTCTCTCTTCCTCTTCATATAAGGACACTAATCCCATCATAGGGCCCCACTCTCATGACCTTCAGTTCAGTTCAGTTCAGTCGCTCAGTTGTGTCCGACTCTTTGTGACCCCGTGAATTGTAGCACACCAGGCCTCCCTGTCCATCACCAACTCCCAGAGTTCACTCAGATTCACATCCATCAAGTCAGTGATGCCATCCAGCCATCTGATCCTCTGTTGTCCCCTTCTCCTCCTGCCCCCAATCCCTCCCAACATCAAAGTCTTTTCCAATGAGTCAACTCTTTGCATGAGGTGGCCAAAGTACTGGAGTTTCAGCTTTAGCATCATTCTTTCCAAAGAAATCCCAGGGCTGATCTCCTTCAGAATGGACTGGTTGGATCTCCTTGCAGTCCAAGGGACTCTCAAGAGTCTTCTCCAACACCACAGTTCAAAAGCATCAATTCTTCCTAAAACTAATTATCTATAAAAGGCCCCACACCTCCAGATACATCACACTGGGAGTTTGGGCATCAACCTATGAATATGTTTTTGTATGCGGTGTGAGGAAGGGATACAAACATTCACTCAATAATCCCCCTGCTATGTACACTGAGTAAGTAGAAGGGTTGAGCTTAAAGGACAGGTCTGATTCCAGATGATTTTAATGACTGTTCTTTCTCCTGCATCATGTTGCATCCCCCCTAACCTAATGGGCTTTGCTCCAAAGCTAATAAATTCTCTGTGTCCTATCATAAGGAAAAGCAAACTATAGCCTGTGGCCCATACCTAGCCCACCACTTGGCTTTGTAAATGAATTTTGTATGGAACCCAGCTGTGCATATTCATTTATACATTATCTATTGCTGCTTTTCACCACCATGGCAGAACTGAGTATGTGCAACAGAAACCATAAATCCAGCAAAGCCAAAAGTATTTACTCTTTGTCTCTTTACAGAAAAAAAGTTGGCTGATCCATGTCCTAGCTCATTGCAAAAAAAAATTTGATTACTCTAATTTAAGAAGCTCTCATTGCCATTAACTTCTTCATCAATAGGTTAAGTAGTATTGACTTATCACTTCTTAATATGAAGTGATGATGCTGATGCTCTGGGAGAGAAGATAGTTGTTGGTGCTTGGAATCAGAAATAGTACAGCTTCAGCCATTAATGAGCAATGTACATAATTAATTTTAGATCTATAGAACAAAGTTGGTCTCTTGGGATAGAATCTTTTAAGAATGGGGAGGTGAGTAGACTCACAGTGGATCTCCCTCCTCAGAGTAGGAAGGAGAAAAGGTCTAGCCTCATTATCTCTCTGATCTCTCCCAAGTTTCCTCCTCCTTGCTTATTCTACTCTATGCCCACAGATCTTTTTGTTCTTTCCTACTGATTTCAAGTAATCTCCCATCTTAGAGCTTTAGTCCTGACCACCCACTCTGCTTAGAACACTGTTTTTCTGATATCATTTCAGCTAAGGACCTCATCTCCTCCAAGTTTTTGATCAAATATTGCTGTTTGCATGAGACTACTCAACATCAGGGACAATGCATCCACCTGGATTGCCCCCATTCTGCTATTATTTTTCCCAGAGTTGTTTTCACTTTCTCTACTTTGTAATGTATTCAGTTATGTTTGTTTTTATGGTGTGTCTATCCCCTAATAGGATCTAAACTCTAAGAGAGCAGGAATTATGGGGATTTTGTTTTTAACTGATGTTTTGAAAATAATATCTAGAAGAGTGATAGAAACACAGTTCCTGCATATCATATATTTATACATTTTTTGAATAAAAGTGTGTAATTCACATTTTGTTCTGGTGTCATAGAAATATTTTTAGGGCAATTTGGATTTATCATTTGGGGATTGGTCCATGTGTAAGTTTGACTGAGAAAATCATTTTTCCCTTTCTTCCCTGTGATAACTGTCCCTCTCTTTCCTACCCAACCAATAGCAAGTCTCTCCCAGAGACTTCTGATAAATGAAAATTTCACAAGTCTTCTAAACTCATTAACCAAAATATTTCAGTAAGGCTTTTAATCCAAGTCAAAAGCTAGAACCTAAAAGCTGGACACTGATTTCAAGCCATTAGGGTTAACCTAGTAATGTGGAATACTAACTTTCAATACTATGTTTACACCTAAACTCAAGTTACATTACTAAAAAATTCACTAGTTAATATCCCTCATTCATGCTAGAATTGATTTTTCAGTCTGCATTGCTTTCCCCCCCCACTCCTTCCAGGGTATCATTATGTTCTTCATGCCTTATTTCTCTAAGTATAATAAAAATACATTAGGAGTATTCATATACAACTTCCTGGCTTCAGACCAGGTCTGAATGCAGAAATTGGCATCATATAGCAGAACAATTACCAACAGCAGTCTTTTTCAGAGTTCTTTATATGTTTCCCTTTCACTACACAAAGGATTAAATAACATAGAATTTTCTGTGCTGTAATAAAATCACCCATTTTCAGCCTTTTAACTGATAGAGAAAATTTGTTTTGTTCAAAATGAAAATAGAAATGATAAGTTCTAGTAGATTAATTCATATCAATTATCACTTTTCAGTCTGTAGAAACACAATTCCAGGATATTTAAGTTGAAACAGTTTGCCTAGAAACTGATGTAATAGAAGCTTGATTTTCTATAGAAAATATTTCTTATTGTTTTGAACCATATTCCAAATTTCCAAGTATAGATCTATTGAATAAATATCCACATCTATTCAATTTTATCATTTAAATATATCTCCAAGATGGGGAGAGGGTAACTCTTCTTGCAATAAACATCTTGTGTTGATTCAGGACAACTAAATTCTTACAGATATTAACTTAGCTGTTCTCTTTTCTAGCATTCAGATTTAAAACAATCTATGTGGTTTAGTAATAAATAAGCAAGAATTGTTCAAAGCACCATGTAGGGTTCAGTCACATCTTGGATTATAGGTCTCCCAGAAATATCTCCTCTGGGATCTGCCCTGATTCTTCAACCAACCAGGTATGATATAAAAGAGATGGGCCCTGGGGGAAAACTCAGGAAATGCTATTAGACCCTTCTAAATGTGTATTCATAGAATTTCTATTATCATGCATGGTGTCCCAAGATGGCAGCACAGTGACTTAGATATTCAGAACCTGGAGACAAATGGAGAAAGGACACAATGATCTGCATGAATTGCTTTTATGTAAGATGCTCTCTACTTGTAAAAGTCCATACAAAGTACAAACATTTGGAGTCATAAAAATCATACATGTGCAATTAGTTCCCATCAAGATAGAGAAATGAGGACCAGACTTATTTATTTTGCCTTCAACAATATATATATATATATATATATATATATATATACATATATACACACACACACACACACAATGGTTTCAGATATTGAACAACAGCACAAGACTGCAGTCCCTGATAGAGGAGAAACAGTTGAGGCAACTAAAAAAATGCTGTTCCATCTGACTACCTGACAGGTGGAAATAATTCACATCCTCAATTATTCTTCTTTCATTTATCAGAATATGGAAAAGCATCCACTCATTCAACATATAGGTATTTATAAACACTGAGACTAGGAATGGAGACAAGCAAGAAACAAGTAAACAATGAAATAAGTAATGAGATTTCAGCTGATGAAAGGTGCAAAGTAAAAAAAATTAAAAAGGAAATGTTTTACAGGGACCAAGGACAAGGTGCATGTGCGTGCAGTGAGTGCTGTCATCTCATGGACTGCAGCTCTCCTGGCTCCTCTGTCCATGGGATTTTCCAGGCAAGAAAACTGGAGTGGATTGCCATCTTCTACTGCAGGGTATTTCCTGACTCAGTGATGGAACCTGAGTCTCCTGCATCTCCGGCACTGGCAGGCAGATTCTTTACCACTGCACAACCTGGGAAGCCCAAGTATGTGCCTGTGTAAGTACAATAAGTAAGAAAGTCATTTTTAAGAAGACATTTGAGAAGAGACCTGAAAAATGAGGTGTGGAGAGCTAGAAAATGAACATTCTAGATACTATGGAAAACATGACATATGAACGCCATAAGATAAGAATGAGAATAAGACAGAAAATAGAGCGAGTGAAGGGAACCTGGATGAAAATGAGCCTAGGATGACAGGAAAGGGCCAGAGCAGGCAGGGCTTGAGAGTAATGGAAAAAACTTTGCATTTTATTCTCAATGAGTTCACTTTAAACCTAGGAAAGTTGAGCAGGTGAGCAACATGATTCAGTTCAGTTCCATTCAGTCGCTCAGTCATGTCCAACTCTGTGATTTCATGAATTGCAGCACGCCAGGCTTCCCTGTCCATCACCAACTCCCAGCTTGCTCAGACTCATGTCCATCGAGTTGGTGATGCTATCCAAGCATCTCATCCTCTGTTTTCCCCTTCTCCTCCTGCCTTCAATCTTTCCCAGCATCAGGGTGTTTTTCAAAGAGTCAGTTCTTTGCATCAGGTGGCGAAAGTATTGGAGTTTCAGCTTCAACATCAGTCCTCCCAGTGAATATTCAGGACTGAGTTCCTTTAGGATAGACTGGTTTAATCTCCCTGGAGTCCAAGGGATTCTCAAGAGTCTCCTCCAAAACCACAGTTCAAAAAGCTCAATTCTTCCTTGCTCAGCTTTCCTTATAGTCCAACTCTCACATCCATACATGACTACTGGAAAAACCATAGCTTTGACAAAGTAAAGTCTCTGCTTTTTAATATGCTGTCTAGATGGAGAAGGCAATGGCACTCCACTCCAGTACTCTTGCCTGGAAAATCCCATGGATGGAGGTGCCTGGTAGGCTGCAGTTCATGGGGTCGCTAAGAGTCAGGCACGACTGAGCGACTTCACTTTCACTTTTCACTTTCATGCATTGGAGAAGGAAATGGCAACCCACTCCAATATTCTTGCCTGGAGAATCCCAGAGGCAGAGGAGCCTAGTGGGCTGCCGTCTCTGGGGTCGCACAGAGTCAGGCACGACTGAAGCGACTTAGCAGCTGCAGCAGATTGGTCATAGCTTTTCTTCCAAGGAGCAAGTGTCTTTTAATTTCATGGCTGCAGTCACCATCTGCAGTGATTTTGGAGCCCCCCCCAAAATAAAGTAACTCACTATTTCCATTGTTTCCAGTCTACTTGCCATGAAGTGACGGAACTAGATGCCATGATCTTAGTTTTCTGAATGTTGAGTTTAAAGCCAACTTTTTCACTCTCTTTCAGTTTCATCAAGAGGCTCCTTAGTTCTTTTTGCTTTCTGCCATAAAGGTAGTGTCATCTACCTGCATATCTGAGATTATTGATATCTCCCACATCAATATTAATTCCAGCTTGTACTTCATTCAGCCTGGCATTTCACAAGATGTACTCTGCAGAGAAGTTAAATAAGCAGGGTGACAATATACAGCCTTGATGTACTCCTTTCCTGATTTGGAACCAGTCTTGTTGTTTCTGAACTGTGGTTTTGGAGAAGACTCTTGAGAGTCCCTTGGGAAGGATATCCAACCAGTCCATCCAAAGGAAATCAGTCCTGGGTGTTCATTGGAAGGACTGATGTTGAAGCTGAAACTCCAATACTTTGGCCACCTGATGCAAAGAGCTGACTCATTTGAAAACACTCTGATGCTGGGAAAGATTGAGGGCGGAGGAGAAGGAGATGACAGAGGATGAGATGGTTGGATGGTATCACTGCCTCAATGGACATGGATTTGTGTGGACTCTGGGAGTTGGTGATGGACAGGGAGGCCTGGCATGCTGCAGTTCATGGGGTCGCAAAGATCGGACATGACTAAGCGACTGTACTGACTTGTTGTTTCATGTACAGTTCTAACTGTTGCTTCTTGACTTGCATACAGATTCCTCAGGAGGCAGTTCAGGTGTTCTGGTATTCTCATCACTTGAAGAATTTTCCACAATCCGCACAGTCAAAGGCTTTGGTGTAGCATATAAAGCAATAAAGCAGAAGTAGATATTTTTCTGGAACTCTCTTGCTTTTTCTATGATCCAACTGATGTTGACAATTTGATCCCTGCTTCCTCTGCCTTTTCTAAATCCAGCTTGTACATCAGGAAGTTCATGGTTCATATACTGTTGAAGCCTGGCTTGGAGAATTTTGAGCATTACTTTACTCGCATGTGAGATGAGTGCAATTGTGTGGTAGTTTGAGCATTGTTTGGCACTGCCTTTCTTTGGGATTGAAATGAAAACTGACCTATTCCAGTCCTGTGGCCACTGCTGAGTTTTCCACATTTGTTGGCATATTGAGTGCAGCACTTTCACAGCATCATCTTTCAGGATTTGAAATAGCTCAACTGGAATTCCATCACCTCCACTAGCTTTGTTCATAGTGATGCTTCCTAATGCCCACTTGACTTCACATTCCAGGATGTCTGGCTCTAGGTGAGTGATCACACCATCGTGGTTATCTGGGTCTTTAAGATCTTTTTTGTACAGTTCTTCTGTGTATTCTTGCCACCTCTTCTTAATATCTTCTGCTTCTGTTAGGTCCATACCATTTCTGTTCTTTATCGAGCCCATCTTTGCATGGGCTATCTCTAATTTTCTTGAAGAGATCTCTAGTCTTTCCCATTCTATTGTTTTCCTCTATTTCTTTGCATTCATCACTGAGGAAGTCTTTCTTATCTTTCCTTGCTATTTTTTGGAACCTGCATTCAAATTTGTATATATTTTCTTTTCTCCTTTGCCTTTCATGTCTCTTCTTTTTTCAGCTGTTTGTAATGCCTCCTCAGACAACCATTTTGCCTTTTTGCATTTCTTTTTCTTAGGGATGGTCTCGATCACTGCCTCCTGTACAATGTCATGAATCTTCATCAATAGTTCTTCAGGTACTCTATCAGATCTAATCCCTGGAATCTATTTGCCACTTCTACTGCATAATTGTAAGGGATTTGATTTAGGTCATACCTGAATGGTCTAGTGGTTTTCCCTACTCTCTTCAATTTAAGTCTGAATTTGGCAATAAGGAGCTCATGATCTGAACCACAGTCAGCTCCCGATCTTGTTTTTGCTGACTGTATGGAGTTTCTCCATCTTTGGCTGCAAAGAATATAAACAATCTGATTTCAGTACTGACCATCTGGTCATGTCCATGTGTAGAGTCTTGTGTTGTTGGAAGAGGCTGTTTGCTATGATCAGTTCATCTCTTGGCAAAACTCTGCTAGACTTTGCTCTGCTTCATTTTGTACTTCAAGCCAAATTTGCCGGTTACTCCAGGTATCTCTTGACATCCTACTTTGCATCCCAGTCCTCTATGATGAAAAGGACATCTTTTTTGGGTGTTGGTTCTAGAAGGTCTTATAGGTCTTCATAGAACCATTCAACTTCAGCTTCTTCAGCATTACTGGTTGGGGCATAGTCTTCGATTATTGTGATATTGAATGGTTTGCCTTGGAAACAGAGATCATCGTGTTGTTTTTGAGGTTGCACCCAAGTACTGCCTGAAATGATTGGCTATTCCTTAGGTGATTTCTCAATCACCTACATGCCCACAAAGCACAGCTGCCCAGCATCAGAGCTACCCACTCCTGCTTTATCCCCTTCAAGCAGCCTGTTGGTCAATAAGGACACAGACTTCTCTTTAAAAAAATTTTTTCACCCTGACTTCTGTGTGGAGAATGCATTATATTTGGTTAAGAGTGAATACCTAGAGATCAAATGAAAGGCTGTTTAGAAGTGGGGCCAGAAATGATAGTGGAGTAGAGTGGCAGTTCTCCATGTGGTGAGAAGTAATTGAATTCAAAATAGATGTTCCCGTTTTTACTAAAAGGTATGCTATGTTGTAGTTGCTGTTCTAAGAATAATGCAATGGCTCTTTTGATCGTACAACTACTATATAGGGTGTGTGTTAGTCACTCAGTCATGTCCAGCTCTATAGGTTAGGCGCTAAAAATATTCCCATTTTAGGAGATAATGAAATGAAAGTACAGAGCAGTTAAAGTAAGTTGTCAAATATTACAAGCTGTTAAGAGGTGAAACCTGGATTTGACCTCAGGAATCTAACTCTAGAATTCCTAAAGACTACAGATACTGTGAAACCTACAGGAACTGCCAATCTCTCACTTCAGTCACATGGCTTTCTTTTGGTTTCTCAAATATATCATGTTGTTTAATCCTTCAAGGTCTTCACATAGATTGTTTTCCTTCCCTGAAATACCCTCCCCCATCCCAGATTTATATTTTGTTTTCTTGGTTCCTTTTTGCCCTTCAGACTTCCCCTCAGCTTAAATGTTCACCTCCATATAGTCATATTCCCATTCCATCAAAAGTAGATATCCTCTCCCCCCCCACCCAACCCCACCCCCAGTTATTCTTCCTCACAGTACTCAGCTTCTTCCTTGGATGAAGTAGGAGGGAAAAACAGGGGTTTGTATTTGGATGTGTTAAATTTGAGCTCTATGTTAAAATTCAAGTGGAGATGCAGGGTAGACAAATGGCCATATAAGTCTGGAGTTCAAAGGAAATATTCAGTCTGAGTTATCAACATATATGGTATTAACAGTCATAAGACTAGATGAGATCAACAGGAAAAGGGGTATAAATAGAAAAGAATGTGGAGGAACCAGCAAGGGAGATGCCCAAGAAGTGGAAGAAAACCAAGTCAATGTGATTCCTGGAAGTCAAGTGAATGTAGTATTTACAGGCAGAGAAGGCAGTGGCACCGCACTCCAGTACTCTTGCCTGGAAAATCCCTGGGCGGAGGAACCTGGTAAGCTGCAGCCCATGGGGTCGCTAACAGTCAGATACGACTGAGCGGCTTCACTTTCACTTTTCACTTTCATGCATTGGAGAAGGAAATGGCAACTCACTCCAGTGTTCTTGTCTGGAGAATCCCAGACATGGGGAGCCTGGTGGTCTGCCGTCTATGGGGTCGCACAGTGTCAGACACGACTGAAGGGACTTAGTAGCAGCAGCAGTATTTACAGGAGAGGTTTAAATGAGTGACCAGCTGGATCAAATGTATTTGCATACAACACAGCTATTGTGCCTTCTGTGGAGAGAGGACCTCAGGAAAATCTTGCTCTTTTTTTTTTAAATATTCATCTAGGAAGGGAATTTCTTTGTTTATGGATAGCCAGCAAGAAGTGTTACTGAAAAGCCAGTTCCTGTGCCCAACACACAGTGAGGCCAAATAATACCAAAATGTCAAGAGTTTGGAGTAGAGAAAGGTTAGTTGCAGGACCATGCAAAGAGATGAGTGGCTCAGGCCTTAAAAGCCCCAAATGCCCTGAAGGCTCTCAGCATAGTCTTTTTCTAGCAAAGGTGAGGGAAGGGCGTGGGTAGTTGTTGCAAACTTTTTGTGTCAGATCCTTTGTTCTCGAGGTCACGTAATGCTGTTCCTGTAAATCTCCACCAAACAAATGTTATTCCCTGTTTTGACAAAAAAGGATGAGGTCCTGAGGCACAACCTTCACCGCACAACAAGGCCAACAAATCGGGAAAAGAGTTTTCGAGCAAGGAACAATGACTTGAATCAGAAGGCCAACAGACCGAAGAAATGGCAGACTAGTGTCTCTAAAACTCATCTCATCCCAGTTAGGATTCACAGTCCTTTTATATACATTAGGGAAGAGGAAGGGGCTTTCAGTGGCACTGACCAATGGCAGATAGGGCTGTTAACTGGTTGCTGGTTGACAGTTGCTCACTTGATTTGGAGGAGGGGCCCACTGGGGTACCCAACCAATGGCTGAGGAGGACTGTTATAGTTTGTGTCTTCTCAGCGGAGCATGCAGGCTGGAGCCAGGGAGTGAGAGGAACTTTATGCCTTGGATCCTATCTGGGACCACCACTATACAAGTCCTGCCTCCTGCTGCTGCTGCTAAGTCGCTTCAGTCGTGTCTGACTCTGTGCAACCCCATAGACGGCAGCCCACCAGGCTCCCCCGTCCCTGGGATTCTCCAGGCAAGAATACCGGAGTGGGGTGCCATTTCCTTCTCCAATGCATGAAAGTGAAAAGTGAAAGGGAAGTCACTCAGGCCTACAGGCTCTTAGCAACCCCCACGGGCTGCAGCCTACCAGGCTCCTCCGTCCATGAGATTTTCCAGGCAAGAGTACTGGAGTGGGCTGCTATTGCCTTAAGAGGAGGCAGATCTCGGTTGGTGGCTCTCTCAGGGCCAGTTCCCCAGACCCTGCCCAGCTGTCATTACTGAGGGAGTCAGGCACCCAGAATCCAACTGGCCCTCAGGCTCCTCAGGCCACTGGAAGGCAGGGACAAGTCCAGGCCACTGACTGTGCCATTAGGTCGCAGAAGTGGGGATGGGGGAGAGGTTCACTGCTTCCTCAAGGCACGGCCGCGGCCAATGGGGGCCCCTGGTGAGGACTCTGGAGTCCTGCAGGACACAGCCACAACCCTGTTTCACGGGCCACCCAGCTTACCCACTGGCCCAAGTTCAGCGAGCTGGAGGGCCCTGGGAGAAGGCTGGGAACTGCCTCTTACCTCACGCTCCACCTGATGGCCACCACTCACCAAGCGCTGGCTGCATTCCTCACTAACGGCCGCTCCTTGACAGTTGGTTGCTTGTGGGCAGGACCCACTGCAGCACCAACCAATGGCGCAACAGACCGCTAACAGTCGCTCATTGACAGTTGGTTGTTTGTGGGCGGGACCCATTGCCGCACCCACCAATGGCTGAGCAGGACCACTAACGGGCCTTCATAACCATTGCCTCATAACAGGGTTGGGGGCAGCAATAACGGCACGCAACACCTGCTGAGCGCTAAGGGCGGCACTCAGCTGGCTCTATTACAGAAGTACCTCCGTTCAGAAAGGTCTGCAGTTTAAGTGTCAACTACAAAATATTGTCACAACCTGAAAGTAAAGAGTTATTTTATTTGGTGGGAATGTTTAGGAGCTCAGGAGACTGAGAAAACATCTCAGTAGCTCTGAGAAAACGCTCCAAGAAGGCGGGAGAGGAATCATGCTATATACAAGTTTGCAACAAAGGGAGCAGGCAGTCTGGACATCAGAGATCAGATGTCAAGTTAAGGAATTTAGCATTCTATGGATGGAAAGATGCAAGCCTCTGGGTTCACTGAATTCGTTCTCTTCATATGCACCTCAGTTATCTGGGGCCAAATACTGTTTCCTTGTTAGCTTTAAGAAGTAGCAGATGGCTGCCTCTTGCATACCCCCACCTCAGCAACTCAGCAATCACCATGGGGGTGGGGGAGTGGTGAGGCAGTAGCAGCATCTTCTGGATCACAGTTTGGGGAGCCCTCATTCACATTTGGAGGCCAGAAATCGCTGATGGCCGCGACATGTCTTGTTTATTGATATAGCAGGAGATATTTTCATTTCACATAAGTATAAATCTTTATACCTGTGGTAAGTTTGTTTTCATAACAAAGGTAATCAGCCTTTTAGATTATTGCTCTTGTAGAAAACTATATACTGGCAGTTAGAGTTTTAGAAGGAGAAGGCAATGGCACCCCACTCCAGTACTCTTGCCTGGAAAATTCTATGGACGGAGGAGCCTGGTGGGCTGCAGTCCATGGGCTCGCTAAGAGTCAGACACGACTGAGTGACTTCACTTTCACCTTTCATTCTCATGCACTGGAGAAGGAAGTGGCAACCCACTCCAGTGTTCTTGTCTGGAGAATCCCAGGGACGGGGGAGCCTGGTGGGCTGCCGTCTATGGGGTCGCACAAAGACACGACTGAAGTGACTTAGCAGCAGAGTTTTAAAGCTCTCTTTTCCTTGGAGGCTCAGTGGTAAAGAATCCACCTGGCAATGCAGGAGGCATTGATTCCATCCCTGGGCCGGAAGATCCTCTGGAGAAGAAAACGGCAACTCACTTCAGTATTTTTGCCTGGGAAATCCTATGGACAGAGGAGCCTGGCAAGCTACACTCCATGGGATCACCAAAGAGTCAGACATGACCTAGCAACTAAAGGATGTTAAAGGCTAGAAGTGGATTTCACTGTCAATGCCCCAAGTTGCAGATGGATAGCACAGGAAGTCAGAGTTGTTATTTTCAGGACTTCCCAGGTGGTTTAGTGATAAAGAACCTACATCAATGCAAGAGCTGTTATTTTCAATGGAATGTTATTATCACCAAGTGATACACATCTCATCGTTCTAACGAGACTTTTCCATTTAGAAAAAAATCAAGTGATCAAATTTTATAAAATAATAACATCCCATTTGAAATGAAAATCCGATTTCATATTGTTTCAAAAGCGTCACCATTTCCACAGAGGTTTGTGTTGGCAACCTTGCAATATTAGTCCAGTAAAAAAGATGAAATATTAATAGAAGTGTGGGATATATTATTCTCTTTCTTTCTTGGATTTAGAGCTTTATTCTGCTTTTCATTCTGAGTATGTGATGTGAATATAGATGGGTCAAATAAATTACACATATTAGCATGTCATAATTAATATCAAATGACAAAGAATAATTTTGCAGGGTAACTTGGAATGAGCTTTTTTGCACCCATGTTAATTATCTGTAGTTTCAATTTCATTATGAACCACCAACTGCAGAAGCTGACTTCAACTGGCTTCACTTGTATTTTAAATAATTTGTGTTTAATAATGTATTATGCATTACACAGATATTCCTACAGAACCCAAATTTCAATTACCAGTCACTTCAAATTACAGGCTTCCAGTAATTAGCTTTTGCCACATAACCCATAATGGAACACATTGAAGTTAATAGAAAGCAGGAGCAAATCAAACTGAGTCAATTTTGGTATGAGCAGATTTCTAAATTAACCAATTTGTGTCCTTTTAAATACATTTCTCCACAGGAATTAAAGAGTTGTCTGGTTAACTTTCTGAGTCTCCCTTATTTGTAATAAAGGAGATAAGACAATGCCTGCCTCAGAGGGCTTATTCATTTACCTCTTGAGATAAAGGCATGTAGTTCAGTTGTCAGGATTTCATAGTGGTCTGCCTTAAAATACCTTTATATCCATTCACAAATTATTTCTGAAAGCACTGAAAACAAATATATGGTCTCATATTTAGGGTAAAATTGGAGACTTTACGTGACCCTTGAAGGTTTCTATTGATGGTTCTCAAGTCTGAGGACATGTTAGGATCATCCAGGGGACTTCAGATCAGATTCTGTGAGAGGGGAGTCTAGGCAGGTGGGGACACTGCAGAGGGGTGGAGG
Source organism: Aepyceros melampus (assembly GCA_006408695.1). Taxonomy (NCBI): domain Eukaryota; kingdom Metazoa; phylum Chordata; class Mammalia; order Artiodactyla; family Bovidae; genus Aepyceros; species Aepyceros melampus. The sequence goes on from SJXQ01007874.1 coordinate 188,146, forward strand.
GCCTAGCCTGAGTATGCTATATAATTTTGCTAGGTGTGGCCAAGTTTGAGAACTACTGTCCTACACGATCATTCCAGAGCTACATTGCCTGTGAACTGATTAGAAATGTGAATTATCAGGCCTTACCCTGGATCTGGGGCTTCCCAGCTGGCTCAAGTGGTAAAGAATCTTCCTGCCAATGCAGAGCCTCAGGAGATGCAGCGTCAATCTCTGAGTCGATACAAGCCCCTGGAAAAGGAAATGGCAACATATTCCAGTATTCTTGCCTGGGAAATCCCATGGACAGAGGGGCCTGGCAGTTACAGTCCATGAGATTGCCAAGAGTTGAACACGACTTGGCAACTAAACAACAACAAAAAATTCAAGAAGGTCCTTATTTATCACAGAATTATTATAAACTACTTGTTGCTTGGATACAAATTTTCCTTCCTCTCCCCAAACATTTATTTCCATACTGAACTCATAGGCTATTTCTAGTTGCCAACACAGCTTGTTTTACTCTGAAACATCTTTAATCCTGAGGCCAATCATGTGTATTTTCAGTGTGTCTGTGTAGGTGTAGGATGTTCTGGACAGCTGAAAACTTTCATTTGTCAGGAGCAACTACTAAAAAGCATAAGAGCCTTATGCTAGTGTCAGAACAATATAATAAAGTCTGAAACGAATCTAAGAAATTAAATAAATAGTTCCTGGAGTGTAGTTCTTACTCAAAAAAAAAAAAAAAATCTATTGAGTGAACTTAAAGTGAGTGCACAAATGAACAAATGTAAGCGTTCACATTTGTACCCTAAATCTAAATACATCTCAAGGGTTATGAAAATTTGGAGCACCTTTTTTTTTTTTCTGCTACATTTTCTTTGAAGAAATACATTAGGTATTTTATTTAACCTTGACATTCACTTCAAAAATTCATATACATAAACATTCTCAGGACGTGATAAAAGCATAGCTGTAACACAGCTCTATCTGTAAATTTCATGCAATAATTTCTTGATCTTTAGGAGGCTGCTTGGAGATTTGTTCACACATTGCTGGAAAGCAACTTCTGGTTCTGTTCTAATGGAGAATATTACTTTGGTTAAACAGGCAACAGGGAAAGTCGCAGCCACCATGAAATAACACTGACATTCATTCACTCTGACTCTCAGGCTAAGATAGACATAAATTGCAGCTGTATTTTTCTAAACATTCATGTGATTTTCTAGAAATCCCAACAACTTCTCATCTGCTAAATCACTCAGTCCACTAACTTAGGTGACAGACAACAGTGGATGGCATATTTCTGGAGCAGAGAGTGGTAACATACAGAGAGAAAAGGCTTCACATTTTTCTTATTCTGTCCTCAGCATCTGCTGCTGCTGGTTAATAAAACTGCTCAAAGAATATAAGAGGCTCTTGATGGTACCTGGGGCAAGGAGACAAGATATCTCGGTCTTAGTTTCATTATTCTGTTATTAACTTCATCCTACCTTAGCTTCAACAAGCTCCCCCTCTATCTGAGGAGCACCATTCAAATATATTCCTGAGCTCCAGAGTTAGGCTTTCAGGGGGCACATCTGAGGTTTTATACTAAGAGACCTGGGGCTGTCAGCATAATCTCCCTGAGCCTTTATATCTCTATCAGTAAACAGGAATGACAGTAGAATCATCATGAATATTAAGAGAAGTGATTTAGTCATTCATTTAGCAAATATTTATTGAGTCCTGCTGCATGCCAGGTACTGTTGCAGGTGTTAGGAACATGATGATGATCAAGACAGAGGAGTCCCTGTACTTACGGAACTTACATTTTCATGAAAGAAAACAGATGGCAATTCGCTTATGAGAGTGACCAGCACCCAATAAATAGTACCTTCAACACATAGTAATTGAGCACTCTTTGGGGTAGTATGGGTAAAAATAGTGACCTCAAGCAAATATTCTTTTGAACATTTACTTTCCTATTTGTGCCTTTCTGAATTTTCTAACATATTTACAATGAGCAGGGATTGCTAAGGTAATAAATTAAAAAAAAAAAAGAGCAATGACATAATTTAACAAATATATAAAAGAGTTTTCATGGTGTCTAAAAGAGAATTATGATTCGGGTAATGACTCAACAAACAGTCATTGCCCACACTGTTTTCAGCTTGGATGTGTATTTTCCAACTTCAGCACAGTGGGCCATTCATGCTTGGTAACTTCAGCATCTCTCATCCTCTGGGCTCGTCTCCATCCCAAGCCTCTTTTTTCATGGATGTACAGGATCATTATTTTTTAATCCCTCAGTTTATTAAAATCATTTGACGTGTTTTCCATTCTTATACAACCAGAAACTCCCAAGCAATTGATATTTGCCCATTGTTAGTGAGCCTGGAGAATCCCTGGGACAGGGGAGCCTGGTGGGCTGCCGTCTATGGGGTCGCACAGAGTCAGACACGACTGAAGTGACTTAGCAGCAGCAGCAGTAGATATTAGGAGAAGGCAGTGGCACCCCACTCCAGTACTCTTGCCTGGAAAATCCCATGGGCAGAGGAGCCTGGTAGGCTGCAGTCCATGGGGTCGCTGAGGATCAGACACGACTGAGCCACTTCACTTTCACTTTTCACTTTCATGCATTGGAGAAGGAAATGGCAACCCACTCCAATGTTCTTGCCTGGAGAGTCCCAGGGACGGGGGAGCCTGGTGGGCTGCCGTCTATGGGGTCACACAGAGTTGGACACAACTGAAGTGACAGCAGCAGCAGAGTGAGCTTCAAATATTGCTTGGTTTTCCAGGTGAACTGTCTTCTCTTTTTAGCATGAATGTGCTATAGTATCTCTGTTTTCCCTAATACTACATAGGAAATGTTATAATTAATATTTTTCTTTTATTCTCCATCATAATGACAGCATCAGCAAATCTCAATGCCTGCCTTTTAATGACATGTTTTGTCTCTACCTAGATTAGTAGCAGTCCATGGGGTCTTAGAGTTGGACCCAACTGAGCAATTGAACTGAAGATTAGTACAACCTCTGAAGTCTCAGCAAGTCTTCTTCCTTTCCTAAATCCTTATCAAAAAAGCATGGTATTATATTACTCTCATTCTTCCTGAATTACTTAGCTAATTTTCTTCTATTCATTTTACTGGGTTACTTTTTTTCTTGCCTGTGTATTCATTTTTAAATTCCCAAATTACTCACTCTGCCCTACATTTCCTGTGCAAAATAAAAGAATCTGTTGATTCACCCACATCTTAAGGTAGAAGACAGTACATTGTAACGTATTGGTAAAGTCTATACTAATACTATAAAGTCTATACATGGTAAAACTGACATGGTAAAGTCTAAGTATCGCCATGTATTACACAATGATATTATTTATAACAAAGCCTATGTAAACAGATTCCCACATTTAGTTTTAAGAAATTGCACTTCCCTTTAGTGCTCAATGTTCCCAAGACCACTTGTTACTTGACAAAAAATTTAAAAATTTTATTAAGACTCCTTCTGAACATTTCTGGCACGCTGCCTTGTTCCATAAATCCAGCTGGCATGTCACTCAGACCCCAGCCAATCTTCTGGTTCCAGGCACATGACTGCCCACCCCATTGTGCCATCTGTACCTGGCTCTCAAAGGCTGCTGCTGATCTCTTTGCCTCTCCACTCTTCCCATAGGAGGGCACAGCCCATTCCTTAATTCTGAAAATCTTGGTTAAGCCCTAACTTAACAAAACTATGGTGAGGATGTGAAGAGATGTAAAGAATTCTAACACAGCTAAGGAAGTCTAAAACTGTGTAGTTTATCAACTATTTCCAGAGTTTACAGGCCCCTCCACAGGTAGAGACCTGTTTCTCTTAATTTCAGCACCTCTGCTACCGGGTTACTGAAACCAGCTTCCATTCTCAACATAGGAAGGCTCTTCTGCCAATAATTTTCCACTCCTTAGAATTAATACCCTGGAGAGAGCAAACAGGATATTTCTTAAAGTAAAAATTTATTCTAAAATTACAACATTTTGTATGAGAAGATAACATCTACTTTTTAATGCCGAGCAACTCAGCTCCTCCTTTTACCAATTCATTCCAAAGTAGGAGCTCAGTCTTAAACTTGTATAACTTACAGCCTGGAATGGCTCCTCCAAAAACAAAAGGATGGAAAAAAAAAAAAAAAAAAACCTCTTCTCTGAAAAACAGAAGCAGACCTCTATCCAGAGAAACAAAATGGGTTGGCAGCCTCAAAATAGCAGTCTCTGCTCCTTTCTCTTCCCAGTTCCCCATGTGGTCATAAAGCTTCAACAATATTGATGTTTAGTCTCAGAGGAAGTTATGTACGTGTATAACTTGATATCTATTCTTTTCTTTGCTCTTTGTTTTAAGACAAGCATTGAATACTGAACTTGATTGTGACTCCAAGCTGAGGAGTATCATTTTTAATTTTGGAAATTCAAGCCAGTGTGCATGCTAAGTCGCTTCAGTCATGTCTTTTTGTGACCCTATGGACTATAGCCCACCAGGCTCTTCTGTCCATGGGATTCTCCAGGCAAGAATATTGGAGTGGTTTGCCATGCCTTCTTCCTGGAGGTCTTCCCAACCCAGAGATCAAACCTGTGTCTCCTTCGGCTCCTGCACCGCAGGCAGGTCTTTATTGCAGGGCCATTGGGAAACTCCCAAAATTTCCCTGAACTGCATCTAAAAACACATAGGAATCCAGCAGGAAACAGACGACACAATCAAACAGGGTAAGTTGAGAGTTTAACCAGAGGACTATTGAATATACAGGTGGGTGGCTTAAGGAAATCACAGTTAATATTCAATACCCCCGGGCCAGAACAGTGAGCTCTTCCTACCTCAGTCCTGAAGGGTCAAGTTGAGAGAGCAGTAGGGACTCAGAGGCAGAGAGGGCTATGTGGAGATGGGACTGCATCTCTCAGGGCTAAAGTAGGAGGGCAAGGGTGGAGAGTGTACCTGGAGGGCAAGCCTATGTCCTATTAAATCAGAGAACATTTTCAGTCTTCCATTTTCATCCTGTACCCAGTTGCTATGAGAGGAATATGACAATTCATGAGACTGAACAGGAAACCAGACTGATTTAATTAGAAGAAAAAACCTAAAACTTTAATTGGCTAAAACAAATTAATTAAAATTCATTATGTTGATTTGCTTAAGACTTCTAAATCAATTCCTCTATTCTTAAGCACATAATACCTAGAACAGCTGTTCCTGCCCAAAACATTTTTCTACGCATGTAAAATGAATTTTATTTTGTAAACAATAACTTCTGGAGAATTTTGAGTTGTAGAATGCCAAGCTCTGATTTGCACACTTGAAAAAGTACTCCATAGTACTTTAAAAGATCATTTTGAAAATGATGTATCTAGAGACAGTAATACTATATGAGATATTGTAGACAGTTGGGATAGAGAGATGATGATAATACAGGAAACTTTTGGAGGTAGAATTAATAGAATTTGGTGCTTGATTGAATGTGGACAGAAATTAGGAGTCTAAAGTTAGGACTCTTAGACTCCTAGTTTTAAAAAATAAGAAGTGTACCCAATTAGTGGGCGGGGTTGATAATAGTTCAATTTGGGACATATAGAACTTAATGTACTGCTGAAACCCAACCAGCTGAATATATACCTTTCCTACACAAGAAAGAGATATAGAAGTTATAATGTAGGAATGAGTTAAGGTACATGGTTATATCTGGGATCAGGTGAAGGTGGAGAACAGAGCACACAGTTGTTCAAGAATGGAGGCTTTAGCAACATTTTAAAATTCGGAGCTCTTCCTGCTTTAGTTCCATTGATAGTCTTTCCCAACAGACAGTAATCTCAGTGAGAACAGGGATTTGGCCTAGCTTGTTTTTAATGGTATCCGCAATATCTAGCATCGTGCTTGGCACATGGTCAGTCTCAACATACATTACTGAATGAATGATGACTTGATCTGGCTTATGGGCATCGGAGAGGGTCATCTGATTTAAGAACTGGACTTATTTATAGATCAATTCACTCTGAAAGATTCTCCCGTCTATACCTCTTTTAGGGCTCCCCACTGAATTTGAAGTTCCTTTTCCTGGCTAGCTATTGCTTGGAAGTTACTTCTTGTTTGCTTCTATTTCTAAGATTTTATTCTTTCATCTAAGGCTTTGTTTCAGGTCTGTCTTTAAGAAACAATTATTTTTTAACCATGCCTCTTTATTCAATTTTCTCTGTGAAGTGAAGTGAAGTCGCTCAGTCGTGTCCGACTCTTTGCGGCCCCATGGACTGTAGCCTATCAGGCTCCTCTGTCCATGGGATTTTCCAGGCAAGAATACTGGAGTGGGTTGCCATTTCCTTCTCCAGGGGATCTTCCTGACCCAGGGATTGAACCTGGGTCTCCTGCATTGCAGGGAGATGCTTTTACCCTCTAAGCCACCAGGGAAGTTAGAATTTTCTCTGTAGAGAAAGCTATTCTTACTCTTTTTTTTTTTTTTTGGTATAACCAGAGGCCCATTAAAAATTTGGAAAGTAATCAACAAACATGTTCATAAGTACAGATAGGTAATATAATGAAAATCTAAAAATCTAAAAGTACTTTAAGTACAGTGCATCTTAAAGCAGTGGTCTCCAAATCAGGGTTGTTTATCCTGGGAGTATCCCAAGACTCTCCAGGGTTGGGGTGTGGAAGATACATGGGCACACAAAAGGAAACAATTTCCAGAACTTCAACTTAAAAAAATATATTTATTTGGGGCTGCATCAGGTCTTAGTTGCAGCACACAAGGTCTTTTGTTGCAGCACATTGGGCTTCCCAGGTAAAGAATCTGCCTGCCAAAGCAGGAGATACAAGAGATGTGGATTCGATCCCTGGTGGGGAAGATCCCCTGGAGAAGGAAACAGCAACCCACTCCAGTATTCTTGCCTGGAGAATCCCATGGACAGAGGAGCCTGATGGGCTATAGTCCCGAGGAGTTGCAAAGAGTCAAACACAATTTAACATGAATACATGCATGCATGAGCTCTCTAGTTGTGGCCCTCAGGCTTAGTTGCAGGCTTAGCATGTGGGATCCTAACTCCCCCACCAGGGATCAAAACCACATCTCCTGCACTGGAAGGCAAATTCTTAACTACTGGACTACCAGAGAAGTTCCCAAAACTTCAACTTTTACCTGGCCTCTTTCCTATAAAATTCATCTGCCTAAGAAGGTGCCTTTGACTGTGTGGATCACAATAAACTGTGGAAAATTCTGAAAGAGATGGGAATACCAGACCACCTGACCTGCCTCCTGAGAAATCTGTATGCAGGTCAGGAAGCAACAGTTAGAACTGGACATGGAACAACAGACTGGTTTCAAATAGGAAAAGGAGTACGTCAAGGCTGTATATTGTCACCCTGCTTATTTAACTTCTATGCAAAGTACATCATGAGAAACGCTGGGCTGGAAGAAGCACAAGCTGGAATCAAGATTGCTGGGAGAAATATCAATAACCTCAGATATGCAGATGACACCAACCTTAAGGCAGAAAGTGAAGAGGAACTAAAAAGCCTCTTGATGAAAGTGAAAGAGGAGACTGAAAAAGTTGGCTTAAAGCTCAACATTCAGAAAACAAAGATCATGGCATCTGGTCCCATCACTTCATGGGAAACAGAATGGGAAACAGTGTCAGACTTTTATTTTGGGCTCCAAAATCACGGCAGATGGTGACTGCAACCATGAAATTAAAAGACGCTTACTCCTTGGAAGGAAAGTTATTACCAGCCTAGACAGCATATTAAAAAGCAGAGACATTACTTTGTCAACAAATGTCCATCTAGTCAAAGCTATGGTTTTTCCAGTGGTCATGTATGAATGTGAGAGTTGGACTATAAAGAAAGCTGAGTGCCAAAGAATGATGCTTTTGAACTGTGGTATTGGAAAAGACTCTGAGAGTCCCTTGGACTGCAGGAGATCCAACCAGTCCATCCTAAAGGAGATCAGTCCTGGGTGTTCCTTGGAAGGACTGATGTTGAAGCTGAAACTCCAATACTTTGGCCACCTGATGCGAAGAGCTGACTCATTTGAAAAGACCCTGATGCTGGGAAAGATTGAAGGCAGGAGGAGAAGGGGTTTGGGTAAACTCCAGGAGTTGGTGATGGACAGGGAGGCCTGGCGTGTTGCCGTTCATGGGGTCACAAAGAGTCGTACACGACTGAACGACTGAACTAAACTGAACTGAAGAAGGTGTCTGTGGTGGAGGCCATTGATTTTACTTTTGCATCTTTTTAAAACCAGTTCTCCTAAACTTTAGAATTCATCAGAATCACCCTGAGTGCTTGTGAAAACCCAGGTTGCTCTTCTCAGTCCTAAAATTTCTATTTCATTAGGGCAGGGTCTGAGGATTTGTATTTCTTACAAATTTCTAGGTGATGTTAATGTTGTTGTTTCGGAGAACAAGCTTTGAAAACCTAAGGCTTTAGAATAAACCAAAACCATTTATTAAAAACAAACAAACAAAAATCCCATCACATCAAACACACTCTTCATCTGTCCTGAGTCTTAGGATGCACTGATCTGGGATGTAAAAATTATAAACAAACAAAAGGACAAATCCAAATGAATGACTCTAGTGACACCAATAAATTTTAAGAAGGATTTCATTGAGATGTCAACTGACAAATAATTGAAAATAATTTTTGATAGACCACTATGTGATTTTTGGCATATAATTTAAGAAGAAGTTAAAAAAAATTGAGTAGCTTTGCAGAATAAAACTATCATTTCCATTTAGTTAAGTAACTTTTTTTTCCATTTTAAATCTATAAGAATGAAATAGGAATAGAACTGATGCTAAGCCATGACACATTCTAGTTGCATGGAAATGTGAATTCACATAAACAGTCTTAATCATCTCATTGAGCTGTATTTTTTAATAAATGTTACAATTTGTGTAAGGACTTTTCAAATTTTGTAAGAACATTGTGTTGTTTTGACCAATTTTATATCTGTAAATTACAATGATAACTCAATCCAGATTTTTAACTTTACACCTTTATGTTTATGTTCCTAAAATTAATTTTTCACTTCAAAGTACAAATTTTGATGTATATGTGTTGGTAGCTTAATCAATAGAAGATTTTCAAGCACACAAATATATAATATTTAGATACAATTACATGGGGGAAGTGAAATTAAAAAACCAAGTCCCAAAATAAGAAAAACATAAAATATCTGACTGTTAAAAGATTATTTTTCTTCGGTTGTTTTTTAGATGGATGAGAATGGGAATCAAACTAGTATGGTATTTAGAGTCCTGCTGAATATATTTAAGAGTGATGTTACATGTTTATTTTAGAATGGCAATATTTATAATACGCCCAAAATAAAGTCCTTTACAATTGTTTTACTCTGTGATGAAAAACATTTTGGTTGACAATGTCAGACGTGATGGGAACACAGTTTAAAGTTTTATTTTAAAGTAAATACTATCAAAATCATTTACAGCTTACAGCCTTAAGGCAATCAACTTTTAATCTTTGACAGGGATCATTTGATGGATTCAGACAGGACTGTGAATTAAATTCCAATTAAAACCCAAGCTTTGCTTATTCTGTAAACATCTCAACAAAAACCATTCTTGTTCTTGTTTGGCATTTGCTCATTCTAGTCCAGCTGGGATCCAAACACACAGAAATGAGTAATAATGGGAAAAGATTACACATTCTTGAATGACTCATTCAAAGACCTTTATCAACTTTCTGTATAGACTTGTTTTAGAAAAGAATCATTTGGATAAATTCTGGTGTGTTTAGCAAATGGGAACTGCAGCACAATTAAAAAAAAAAAAAGATGTACAAGTTGTATGAAACCATCACTGCAGGGCCTTTTTCCTCAGAAATCCTTTCACTGCATTTGTAATACTAGGAAACATTAAAAGAAACACAATAAAACATGTTGAGCTATCATTGAGGCTTTAACCACTTGACAGTAACATCTTTTGCTTTTATCTAAGATATATTTCCTCTTGGAGATTTCTTTGCTTGGGAGACACTCATGCATAGCCCATTCATGAAAGCAACTCTGCACTTTTTGGCAACCTATTATATTCTTTTCTGTCCATTTCCAAACTCAATAACTTAGGTTGGCATGATATATGCCTTCTGGACAATTAGCTCAAGGCTAATCCAGTTCTTACTTTCTGTTCTGTAATTAAAAATTCACTTAAGATCAGCAAAGTTGCTATCACATCAAAATGATGTATTCCTCCCTATGGGGCTTCCCTGGTGGTGCAGCGGTAAAGCATCCACCTGCCAATGCGGGAGACACAAGTTTGATCCCTGAGTCAGGAGGATCCTCTGGGGAAAGAAATGGCAACCCACTCCAGTATTCTTGCCTGGAAAACTCTAGGGACAGAGGAGCCTGACTGGCTAGAGTCCAGGGGGTTACAGAGCAGAAAGGACTTAGCAATTGAACAACATTCCTCCCTATACAATCTCTCATCTCTCTTCTATTTCAGCTACCCAAGAATACCACCTCTTCTTACATAGCTCCTTATAGTAGGGGCACATTCTTCCCCTGATACGCAACCCAGATTTTAGAAATGAATCGAAAACCGCCTCTGGCTGATATTGAGTAGTGCTGAGTCTCCTTAAACTTCTCAGTTTGTCCTAGTGTTACCGGTAATGGAACATCTCATAGCCTCTATTATTTGTACCTAGATCAACAAACATTTATTTGATGGACTTATAAGCATCTCATAAGGGTGTGTGTGTGCTTGTCCTCAGTCACCCAGTCGTGCCTGACTCTTGTGACCCCATGGACTATAGCCCGCCAGGCTCCTCTGTCCATGAAATCCTCCAGGCAAGAATACTGGAGTGGGTTGCCATTTCCTACTCCAGGGATCTTCCCAACCCAGGGATCAAATCCATGTCTCTCGAGTCCCCTGCACTGGCACAGAGAGGTGGGCCACTGTGCCACAGCTTACACACTCCCTGGGGAATTTCTCTTTAAGGGTCTGTATAGCTATGACAGCACATTGAAAGGACAAGCTCAACAAGGCAAAGTATCTCTTCTGAGTCTCATCATGCCTTCCCATATATTTTTGACATTCCAGGAAAGAAACCTCAAAATAATTTCCCACTCACCTTTGTCCTTTATGATATCTTCTATACAACTGCAGAATATACAATGGATTTGTTCTCTCACAGCATCAATACATATATTGAATAGAATTGACTGTAAAATAACTCACATGGGATGCATTCAGTATAAAAAACTTACAATGGTAGAAACCTGTGTAGCTTGCTCACTGTAGAATGTCCAGGGCCTAGTCCAGTGCCTAATACATAGTAAGTACTTAGTGAATGAATGAAAATAAAGGGATGAATGAATATCTGGATGGATAGGAACTTGGTGTTTGTGACATCTTCTGATCGTTTTGTTAGATATGATCTTCTAGCCAGTAAATTAACCTCCTAAATGTTTAACAACTGAGAATATATTATTTTATATTTTTATTGAGAGTATCATGCAGGTTGTAAAGATGCCATGCATCCTCTATAAACTATGCAACGGGGGACAAGTGACTTAAATTCTCTATGCTGTTCCCTCATCAATCAGACAGTAACAGCCTCTCTCTTGGGCTTGTTGGGAGATGATGCGCATGAAACACTTGGCCTGGTTAATAGGAAGAGTTGTGTGAGTGTGACCTATCACTTTTCCTATTGCATGTTTCTTTCATTTTTGAGATCAATGCCTAAGAATGCGGTTGTAAACATTATCAGAATTACTATCTCCAGTTTTTGCAGGGACATTTATAATCATCTCTCTGCTAGCCATAAAATCATTTCATCCAAGCCAGCAGCTTGGATGCCATGATAGATCTAGAATGTAAAAATGTTGGTGCACATTAGGATTTAAAGTTATAAATATGTAAATAAATACATGTAAATATAAAAAAAAATGTAAATAACCAGACCAGTCACAGTATAGTAAAAGAAGGTTTTAGGTTTCTTTGGTGAAACAAAAGCAGGTATAAAAAAGTTACAAAGATTTTAGATTTTCATTCACAAAAAAAAAAAAACAATCATTCACATTTTACACTATACATGTTATAATATAAATACAGGAACGTATTATGTGCATTGTAATGAAAGAGGAAAAATAAAAACCTCATAGGTAGACACAGAGTTTTTCTGTGCTTTAGAACACCCAAAGGTTGATCACATTTAACACAGCAACCAAGGAAACTTGCCTAGAGACAGTGTGTGTGATTGTGGCTACTGTGGCTCCTTCTAGTCAAAAGAGGTTTTGAGAAAAAGAATCCCTGCTGGGTCTGCTCTTTCTCTATTAGCATTTTATTTATTATCTTGAGCTCTCAAGATCACTCTAAACTAAAATTAGGAAAAAGACACCTAAATGCTTTCTTTCCATCACAGGGTTTCTTTAAACATTAAATTAAGCAGATAATAATTCAAAGTCATCTTTAGGAGTCATTTTATTCAAGTTAAGGGGAGAAAATGGAGTGGGAAGAGATAGGGAGAAATTCCAACACATACACTCCACCTAATAAGAAGCAATGCCCATACTATCTCTATATATGTGCTCCTTGCTTAGAATGGGCAAACACCATTTGCTGAAAGCTATACACTTTTCCACTCTTCTTTATAATAAAACACTTAATGCATTCTATCCATCACATTATTTAATCAGGGACAGAGTACCTAGATTATACGATTCCAAACTGTGAGGGAAGTATAAAGGCTAAAACCGAAAATAACTACCAACTACGTCAATGTTCAGGTTTGAGGGAAAATAACATCCAATAAATTAAATCAGTATGGCTTACTTCATTTATTTATGTATGCTTCACAGCTGCAGCATTCATACATGAACATTCAAAACTTTATAAAAGATTAAAATGGTTATATATACAAAATTTCTTTCTTTGAATGCGTGTTGTTTTAACAAACCCCCTCCCTCCAGAACCCTAGGTCTATATCCATTTGAAATGTGTTGCTCTGTATCTTGCAAGTTAGTGTTATGAAAGCCATTAAAAAGGAGACCCAGTTGAGTTAATAATTAGCACTTTGACCCCTAGAAAATGCTCCTGGTCATAAAAAAGTCCTCCATTCAGGCCTTTCTTGTAAGTGAAAAAAAAAAAAAGGAATGCAGCAAAAAAATTAAAATAAAGAGTTCCAGGTTGCAGTCTCTGGTTTCGTTGGGATCCCATTAGCCAGGCTTCAGCATCATGTGGAAGCCAACTGTACCTGTGCTGGAGATGGGACAGTAACCTACAAAATTTTGTGTTTGTTAATTGTCCCGCAAAAGCTGTCTTCAGTCTTGCTGACAAAGAGCAGGGAAAACCATTTCCAGCCTAAACAAACTACAAAAAGCAGCCGAACCAATGATTAAAGACCTCTAAGGCTCCGTAATCATCATTAAATATGCTTGAACTCAGTGTGACTTTTTATTTTATATACAGGATTAAAATCAACATTAAATCATCTTATTTACATTGCCATTGGTGCTGAAATGGAGCTTTTTAAATAGTACAGTAGGCTGGTATACATTATAAAATGGTCTGCACTGGAGGCAAATAGAAAACTAAAGAAATTAGGCTGGAAACGGTTTCACTCTGCTCTCATTTTCCTTTCTTTTGTTTGCTTTCTTTTTGAATGCCAATACTTTCATTTAAAATGTTTTGGGAGCACAGCAACCCAAAATGACTGGACTGGATGGTGTTCCAAAAATCCAAACCAACTGATAATACTTCTCGAGGTGATAGGAAAGGCACAGGAAGTTAGGACTTTGGCTGAAATGATGAAAACATGTATTTGCCATTTTAGGGATCAGCGCCTTGATTCTTGCCACCTTCGGCTCCAACGGTGATCATGTTTTGATGTATTTATTGAATTGTCCTTTGCTGATGAGGAATTTTTAAAATATTTCTTAGAATAAGTCCTTTGGTATGCAGATGCTACATGGAAGGAAAGAAAGAAAGAAGAGAAAACACAACAATATTACTTGCTCCATACCCTAAACTACAATACCGTAGCCGTAAAATGAGGGTGTCTAGTACTTGTTATAGCATGGTTGTCCATTCTTTCTAAAGGACCACTTACGGTTCAGGCAGGTAATTTTAGGCATAGCCCATCTTCCATTTCCTAGGCAACGGATAGTTGGAAGGTGGCGTTGAATGAAACCATCTTTGCAGTGATATCTAATCAAGGAGTTGATTTCATAACGAGGTTTCATCTTTCCAAAGGTCTTGGCATTTTCTACAACAGGGGGCTGGCCGCAAGCAACTAAAGAAAAGTAAATTGGGTTATTTCCAAATAATCTAAATACTTCTATTAGTATGAGACACTCTTCTTTTTTTTCTTTCCCTCTTTATTTTACCCAATCAAGTACCTTCAGTAATCATTTAGATTAAGAAATTGAAAAATTTTCAAGACAAAAGGAAACATTGAGGCTTTGGGCCTGGTTTGAATCTCAGATTCTGTCGTCTAGAATTGTGTGTGTGTGTGTTTTTTAAAGGAACCATACGGCATATGGTTATACATTCATCTGTCTGTTTGGAAGAGCCACTTTTCTGAAAAAATTCCAAATTAAAAGGCATCTGTCTCATGTCACTTGTGGCCTGTTGGTTTTGTCTCTATCCCAGTGGTTTTATTTACCACTCACCTTCACTTCAAACAGGCTACCCTTGCAGCTCAGCTGGTAAAGAATATGACCACAATGCGGGAGACCTGGGTTCGATCCCTGGGTTGGGAAAACCCCTGGAGAAGGGAAAGGCTACCTACTCCAGTATTCTGGCCTGGAGAATTCAGGGTCACAAAGAGTAGGACACGACTGAGTGACTTTCACTTTCACTTTTCACTTCAAATAATAATAGATTTGTAACCATTAATTACTATTTCTATTTCTCTGAAAAAATTTACAATGTATAATAACAATATAGCTCTAAAATATGGACTTTTCAGTGTAAATAAAATATATCCAGGTTCAATTATGTTTATTTGCTCTTTCCGTCTTCTCTATGGAGATAGAGCAAGTCAGGACATAGATTCATGCCTCAATTTTGTAATTACCTTATATATATATAAATTTCAACTCTTAAGAAAGGTAAGTAAAGGTAAATCTTAGAATATATAACCATCATTTTTAACCTACAACAAAAAATTCTGAATAGCAACAAACTTAGTGGTGGTAGAAATAGTAAAAAGGAAATAACAGTAAAAAAAAAAAACTTTGTAATTTTGAAATTCAAGAAGGTGGGAAAATTGATGCAACTGCATTTGTATTAATTTGTAATTTTTCTCATATTAGTGTACTTACTTTAAAAATATACTAATTTAACTCTAAGTGATTGTGTTTTACTATATAGCTCTAATAAAAATATAACTTAACTTCAATATAATTTCCCTAAATGACATTTCCTACCCATAGTTTACTTTAAGAATGCCGTCATAAGGCCTACAAGGGTATGTCATAGTCTCTTATGAAATAATGCAAAACTTCAATGGGAGAATGATTACCAGAAACCTCAGTACCAAGATGTTTAGATGTCAACATCCTAAAATAACCAGGCAAGAATACTAGCGTGGATTGTCATGCCCTCCTCCAGGGGATCTTCCTGACTCAGGGATCCAATCGAACCCGTGTGTCTCTTATGTCTCCTGCATTGGCAGGCGGGTTCTTTACCACTAGCGCTACCTAGGAAGCCCATTAAAAGGTTGCGAATGTTAAATTTATTTACATATCTAGAAGGCTGTTTACAACCATATTCTTTTGCAGTGACAAATGTAGGTTTAACTCAAATATTTAGCTCTTTAATTTACTTCTACCTAACAAAACAAGTTAGAAAGTATTGACCCCATAGCAAACAAAACTGTCTTTAATAAAACACAATCCAGGCATATTTTTTCATTCACATAAGAAATTGTGTCTCAGATAGACATAACCTAAAAATAGTTTATAAAATCCTACTATCTAAAACTAAGAAATTAGAAGTATTTGTGCATATATTTCATTTTCACAAATTCCTAGAAGGTAAACTGAGAATTCTATAATATGTTATTTTCAATTATAGTCTGCACTATATATAGTTCAATGATAACCCCCATCTGCATATCTACACTTCTTTTATTGTAATATGGAAAGTCTATACTAGAGCCCAGACACCAGTAAGTACCAGACAGAATGAGATAGCAATGATATAAATCAGATAACTCATACTTGATTCTGGCAAATTAAAAGTTGTCTTTAAATTTGAGAGGAAAGCAATGTATAGATTTCTTCCTAAACTATAAATGAAGACTTATTTTGAAGTTAAAATAATTCAAGGAGTGTGGTATTGGCAAGGAAAGGCAAATAGACTAGAAATAGATCCACATATATATGCTTGATGTTTGACAGAGCAACATGGCAGAGCAGTAGCGAAAAGGTAGTTTTTTTCATTTGGACAATTGGGTATTCATAAGGGGAAAAAATGTATTTGCTTCCCTACCTCAGAGAGTCCATGGGAGATCAATTCTAGATGGTGCACATATATAAATTTAAAAGATAAAACTATAAAGCATTTAACAAACAACATAGGATATCTTTCTAATGTTACGGTAGGTAAGAATTTCTTAAGACACAAAAAGGCTTAAACCATAAAAGAAAACTCAACAAAATAAACAACTCTATTCATCAAAAAATGCCACAGGGTAAAGACAAGCTACAAACTAGGAGTAGATATTTGCAACATACAATTATCAAGGGATTAGAAACTAGGACATTAAAAACAAAAACAAAATATGTATTAAAAAAAAGACAAACTCCTGCAAATCAATATATATAAGAGAAGCAATCAATCTTTCAAAATAAGCAATAGAAATGAGCAGATAGCTTACAAAAGAAGAGCTATACATATATGAAAAGACTTCCAAGAAGAATCATCCAAGACAATGCAAGTTAAATCAGAAGAGATAACATTTTATACCCACCAGACTGGCAAAAATTTCAAAGCCCGATAAGATCAAATGTTGGAGAAGATGTGGAGTAACAGAACCCCTCACACATTGCTGGTGGGAGTGCAAATTGGTACAACTACTTCGGAAAATAATTGGCATTTTCTAGTAAATTTGATGGTATATATATCCTATGACTCAGCAGTTCACTCCTGGAGAAATACCCTATGGAAACTTGCAGAGATCTACCATAAACAAGTTCAAGAATATGCATAGTGACATTGTTTATAATTGCAAAAACACTGAATATAACCCAAATGTCCACTTGTAGAACTGACAAATAAAATGTTATATAGTCATACAATGTAATAATACACAGCAGCAACAATGAAGAAATACAGCTACATGCATGGATGACGTGGATTAATCTGACAAACATAATGCTGAACAAAAAGAACAAGGCACAAAATACAAACTTAAAGTTCAAAAATGTGCAGAACTAAACAATTTGCTTACAGATACAAGCATATGTGATCATTTTAAAGAGAAAAGTAAGGGAATTAAGTTATTATTTGTGGCTGGATTTGGAGATAAATGGATGGGATTGGAAAAAACCTGCAGAACACTCCAAAGATGCATGAATGGCATGTACTGAGGTCTGCTTTGTTTAATATGTCTTTTGTAAATAATATAATTCTTCTTTGTAATTAATTAAAACTACCTAGGTCTGTAAAGATGTATAAATTATCTGTAAAGAGAAATGAGTCTATATAGACATTTATAAAATTCATAAAATTCCCCAGGGTAAAGATTAACAAAGAGTTAAGTTTACATATATAAAAATCAGACAGTAGGGAGATAAAATATATGCATTGTTTTGTTTTGGTTTCTTCCTCCTTTAATGAGGTAGACCTAATGTTTTGTAAATCTTTCCCCATTGGGAAATGTATACCATGATGCTGCTTTTGTGAATCCTTTTTAGGTATAGGCCAGTGGTTTTCAACCGGGGGCAGTTTTCTTCCTCTTCTCACTTCCCCAGGGATAGTTGGTGATCCAGTACTCTTGCTTGGAAAATCCCATGGGTGGAGGAGCCTGGTAGGCTGCAGTCCATGGGGTCGCTAAGAGTCGGACATGACTGAGCAACTTCACTTTCACTTTTCACTTTCATGCATTGGAGAGGAAATGGCAACCCACTCCAGTGTTCTTGCCTGGAGAATCCCAGAGACAGAGGAGCCTAGTGGTCTGCCGTCTATGGGGTTGCACAGAGTCGGACACGACTGAAGCAACTTAGCAGCAGCAGCAGCAGCAGCAGCAGAGACATGGATGGCTGTCTCAAAGCAGAGGAGGAGGATGTAGAGTCAGGGAGAATGCCTCTGGCATGCAGCGCATATGTTGCATGTTCAGTTGCTTAGTTGTATCAGACTCTCTGCGATTCCGTGAGCTGTAGCCCACCTGGCTCCTTTGTCCGTGGGATTTTCCAGGCAAGAATAACTGGAGTGGGTTGCCATTTCCTCCTCCAGGAGATATACCTGACCGAGGGAGCGAACCCATGTCTCTTGCATCTCCTGCACTGGCAGGTGAATTCTTTACCACTGAGCCACCTGGGAGGCCATAGAGGGCAGAGATGATGCTCAACATTCTGCAAGGCACAGAACAGCCCCCCACAACTATGGACTGTCTGGTCCAAAATGTCAATAGTGCTGCTGTAATAGACCCTAGTATGGGAAAAAATAACACCGAAAATAAAAGGATGTTTAGGTCATAAACTGAAACATGACTCCAGGGGGCATTTGGAGATCTAAGAAGGCAAACACGACATTTGGAAAAAGACAGACAGTTCATTAAGGACTTCTTACACTAGGGAACAACAGGGAAACAGCAGGGAAAACAGCAAATAACTTGATTTGCTGTTTTCACAAGCTTAATGGCTTAAGTGCTAAAGTAACATACATAGTCAGGAAAGCTGCTCACATAGAAAGGATATTCAGAATAAATTCTATTTTAGAGAAGAGAATAGCAGAGTGAAGTAATCACAGATAACAGCTGAGTTTTGACTCAGCTTTGTGTAAATTACTGTTTTCTGTCTTTTAACAGAATTTCTCACTGGTGTTTAAGTCTTTTCTAAAATATCTATAGAGTATATATTTTTAGTTTTATTATTTTTATACTAAAAAAGAAGTCAAATGGATTTTATATTTTGGTTTGTACTTTGTACTCTTAATTGAGGTGGGTAAAATCTGGGTCTAGAAGTTAAATATGCATGTTCTAACACCATTATCAATTGTAACCAGGTTTAAAAATTGTGATGCAATTCTTGTTGTTTTTATAAGGAAGACGTCTACCTAGTGTGGCTTAGAATTCAAACTTATTGGTCAATGATAAATACTGAAAAATCAGCTTTCTTAATTTTATCTGTTGTTTTATCATTTCTTGAAAATAGTCATAATAGATATAGGGATGGTATTTTTGTTCTGTGGTTTATGAGCATAGATTGAGCTTCTAAGGGACTGATTCAAAAACTCAAATGCCTATAAAGACCAGGAGTTTAACCAAAAAGGAGGGAAAGTCTGAATGAGGACCACAATGAGGCGGGGACCACAGTTTCCACCAAGGCAGGGCAGTGTTATTTAGTTGCAGTACTTTAAGCCACTGACAAATTTGAACATGAGCCAAATGGCACTAAGTGGTCTTTTTTACTTGTAAGTAAAAAATAATTCACATTATCTTATGGCATATCCCAGTTTTTTATTTTTGACAACTAAATTTTTTAATGCTTTCCTCATCAAAATTAACAGATCTGTGGGCCCTTGGGGCTGACAGTTGTTTTTCTTAAAAATACTGACAGAGTTGTTTTGTTTTTTTTGGTTTTTTTTTTGCATAAATGCCACATTATTGTCTTAAGCACTTGAAATCTAAAATGAAGACATTACTGAAAACAAACTTTTCAATTATATTGAGAAAGTAAACTGTTCCAGAGCAATAGGATGCTGTATATGACATCCAGCTTATGTCTGACAGAATGACGTTTATTCTTCCTGAATTTACTTGATAACTGAAATGCAGATTAAGTATACATTATTGATGAGTTAATCATTACCTGTTCCTTTCTTGCAGGTGTAGGTGAGATGGTAATTGCAGGGAACGTCATTCCACTGGCCATTTTCATGCCATATAATCACAACACAATCTTCTCCAGTAGAAAAGAAGCTGTCTGGTTGGTTCGCCTCCAGTTCTCATATTGCTGTAAAAATGCAGGGAAAGATAATTGTTGAAGCATACTATAAAAGTGATGGCTCCATTACAGCACAACTGAATTAGAATGGGCTCAGCAATTCCTGTTGAACAATTTAGCTCAAATAATTTTGGTGGTAAAGATTTTTACACTTTGAGTGGAAAATATGTGTTATCTTGAAATCTCTCTTCAAGAAATATGCATATTTTTTCCTTTGACAATGAGACATATCTAAGGAATTTGGTGCTATTAATAGTGCTTCCCAGTGGTGCTAGTGGCAAAGAACTCCCCTGCCAATATAGGAGACAAGAGACGTGGGTTTGATCCCTGGGTTGGGAAGATCCCCTGGAGGAGGGCATAGCAACCCACTCCAGTATTCTTGCTTGGAGGATCCCATGGACCGAGGAGCCTGGTGGGCTACTGTCCACAGCGTCGCAGAGTCGGACACAACTGAAATGACTTAGTGTGCACACGTGTATCCCAGATTTCTAAATATGAAATCAATGCTCATTTTAAGAATTTTAACCATGGCATTATTGTTAATTGTAACAGCATTGATGGCAGTGCAACAACTAGAGACAAAAATCATAAACTTGGCACTCTAACCTACATGTTTTCTTCCAGACCCTGTGTGTACATATACTTTTATATAGTTGTGATTATAGTGCAGTAAAAGGTTCAGTCCTTCATTTATATTTTTATCACTATAAAGTAACTTTCTTTGTCTTATTGAATTAAATTGTTTTATCCAAATTCTTTGATTATTGATATATATGTAAATTGCTATATTTACTATATTTGTTTTTTATTTATCCAATATACCTATGGCCATCATTTTACATTCAACTTCCCTGAGTAATTCTGTTTTAGATATGATTCTCATGAGTACCATACAGTTGTGTTTTGTTTTATGATCCAATCTGCAAGTTTTTAAAATAGGAATATTTATCACATTTTTATATATTGATACACAAGAGAATGCTTTTAAAATACATCTTACTAAAAATGTTTTTAATGAATGTTCAGATAATTTAAAAGAATTTTATTGATCTGATGTTTTTCTACTGGCTGCCTTTATATTTATATCTTTAGATAATTCCTATTGATTCTCTAGTTGGAGCAATGACATGTAACCAGAAATATCTTTTGCCTTCCACTAGTTTCACTTTTCACTTTCATGCCTTGGAGGAGGAAATGGCAACCCACTCCAGTGGGTTCCACTCTGATGCTGGGAAAGATTGAAGGTAGAAGGAGAAGGGGATGACAGAGGATGAGATTGTTGAATGGCCACCTGTCCAGTTGGTGATGGACAGGGAAGCCTAGCATGCTGCAGACCATGGGGTCGCAAAGGGTCAAACACGACTGAGCAACTAAACTGAACTGAACTGAACTGAACAGTGATACTTGCTTTTTATTTTAGCACCAATAATAGATGAAACCCTATTCTAGGTACTTGATACGCATTATTTCTTACAATGATCCAGCAAGACTGAGAATAACTTGGACCTTAGAAATGTTAAACACCCAGAACTTTTCAGTTTACATTCAATTTTTTGTCACCTTAAAATGCAGCCTCCATATCAAGCAACAATTATATGAAAAACATAGTCCTTATGCCTATTCAAAAGTAACAAACTTTAGTGAGATGAAAATAACATTGGACACTAAAGCTGAAACTCTAGTACTTTGGCCACCTCATGCGAAGAGTTGACTCATTGGAAAAGTCTTTGATGCTGGGAGGGATTGGGGGCAGGAGGAGAAGGGGACGACCGAGGATGAGATGGCTGGATGGCATCACGGACTCGATGGACATGAGTCTGAGTGAGCTCCGGGAGTTGGTGATGGACAGGGAGGCCTGGCGTGCTGCGATTCATGGGGTCGCAAAGAGCCGGACAAGACTGAGTTACTGAACTAAATGAACTGAACTGAACTGATAAATAAGAAAGCAGTTTCCCAGCTTCCAGACTCTTAACTAGAATGTGATACGGGACAAGTTTGTCCAGGGCCTGTCTGACTCAACTTGGGTACTGCTTTCCAATATGCTTTGCTTACTGTCAGCTTTTACAACACATCTAATGTTGACCAGACTGGTGGAGACACATTTCCTTCATCTGAAAGGAATATAGGTCCAGATTTATGGGACAACGACAAATATGATATCTCTCTGGGCATACAGATTTATTAATCTTTTCTTGAATTAGGACTTCCCTGGGGGCTCAGACGGTAAAGCGTCTGTCTACGATGCGGGAGACCCGGGTTTGATCCCTGGGTTGGGAAGATCCCTTGGAGAAGGAAATGGCAATCCACTCCAGTACTCTTGCCTGGAAAATCCCATGGACAGAGGAGCCTGGTAGGCTACAGTCCATGGGGTCGCAGAGAGTCGGACATGACTGAGCGACTTCACGTTCACGTTCTTGAATTATATTTAAAATTAATTTCTAGTGGTAAAGAATCTGCCTACCAATGCAGGAGACATAAAACAACGCAGGTTTGATCCTTGGGTCTGGAAGATCCCCTGGAGAAGGGCATGGCAACACACTCCAGTATTCTTGCCTGGAGAATCCCATGGACAGAGGAGCCTGGCAGACTACCGTCCACTGGGTTGCAAACGGTCAGACATGACTTAAGTGACCTAACATGCATACACTTTGAATTAAATTTAAAATAAGTTTGTGTGTAGAAAACAAACTTATGGTTACCAAGGGGAGAAGAAAGGAGGGAGAGAGAAATTGAGAGGTTGGGATTGATATATATATATATATACAAAAAATAGATAACTACACATAAAATAGATATTATACGTAAAATAGATAATTGATAAGGACCTACTGTACAGCACAGGGAACCCTACTCAATACTCTGTAATGACCTCTATGGGTAAACAGTCTTAAAAAGAGCATGTGTGTATATATATATATATATATGTATATATATATATATATATATATATATAACTGATTCATTTTGCTGTACAGCAGAAACTAACAACATTGTAAATCAACTATACTCCAATAAAAATTTTTTAAAAGGGGGAAAAATAAATCTGTGGTGGCAACATGAAATAGATTCTATTTGAAAAAAGAGAAGAAAAAACTGAATATGACTGAAGGCAATTGTTCCTAATTCAGAGCATGCCAAGAGGTGGTCCTGCTAGTTACTTCCAAAAGTACCATGGCTATTTTTATGTTTTAAAAAAAGTATAGTAAATTTACTAGAAAATGGTTTTAATTTTCCTTTCTCCTCTGGAAAAAAAAAATGTTGTTTTTAAAACTTTAAAATATAGTGAAACAACCTAGATCTTTGAAAAATAACTTGTGAGAGGAAGACCTTAAGTTTGAAAGGTAGAAGATTAAGAGATCTTCTACTTTTCCTTCAATCTCTTTGCTTCACTTTGCTTTGAAATACACCTCAATCATGTGAGAATTAAGATAGGAGACAAGAGACCTCTGTTATGTAAAGAAGAGTCTCTGAAAAGTGATACAACTGCAAAGAATTAAGGGGAGGTTAGTAAAGATTTTTCCCCCAAAACACAGAATTAAGGATGTTTTTATTTCTCTTGTGGAAATTCAGAAAGTACATGGATTTAAATCCATTCTCTTAGCCTGGAGGGTACCACCGAGTTACCCACTAGGTGACCCTTGGAAAGATGCTTAGAGGACCATACACACCAAGCCACTCTGCCTGGCAGGTTTGCCTGCAACAAGGAACTGACGTTTGATCTGACCTGGGTTTCGAATTATTTCTTTATTTTCCTTACCTTATTATCTCTTACCCTCTGCCCACCAAGCCTGTCTTTTTTTTTTTTTGCTATCCTCCTTTAATAGATAATGGAAAAGGAAATGGAGCAACATTGTAGATAGAAATGTCACATTTGTCCTGCTGCTGTATAACTAAAGTATCTTTAATAGATGAATTAAAGCAGGATAAAATTAAAAATTAATAAGTAAAAGAATAAGAATCCCCTAAAACTAATAAAGATCTACATTTAATACTTTTATGGTGAAAGATTCCAGAGTTCCTTATATACTTAACTTGGAGCTCAATATTTTCTAGTTTACTTTCTTAACCTCTTCCAGGAACCAGTGAATGTCTTCAAAGGTGGAAAACTTCCCAGCATCCCGACACCATGTGTATAATATGCAATGCTCCCCTCTCCTTGTCCCTCCCATATTGTTCATCTCCCTTCTTTGCTTTATTTTTCCTCATAACACTGATTGTGTTACCTTCTAACATCCTATGCATCTTATTTACTTATTGCATTTTTTTCCTCCTTAGCAGAGCATAAGCTCATTAAGGACAGAAATTTGGGTTTCTTTTGTTTACTCTTGTATCCTCAGTGCCTGTATCCTCAAGAGCTATGCCTGGCCCCTGATTGAAGATGTTGTTTGCCCCCAGTAAACTGTAAGCAAGACAATCACAAAGTCAGCAGAGTTAAATAACCGTTCTGGGAAACAGTTGGCAATACACATCAAGAGTCTTAAAAAGTTCTCACCATTGGATCTCGTAATTCTACTTCTAAAGAGCTATCCTAAAAAATAACCAGAGGTGTGAACATTTCATCTAAAATATTACTTACACTGGTAGTAAGTGGGAAAATATATATATATAGCAAACATATATTCAATAAATCTTGGGTACAGCCAGACAAATGGGATATTATATAAGCCTTAAATATCATTATTGAGGACTATACAAGAAGATGGAAGATACTAAAAGAAGTGTTAAGTTAAAAATCAAAGGACTAAAAATGTACAATGATCCAAATTTTGCACATACTCTCAGAAGTAGCTGTGTGTATGTGAGCATATAAAGGATCAAAAAAAATGTGATCAAATGTCATAGATAAGGTTTATACCCAGTGATATGAGATTAAGGTAAGTAATATTTTCTTCTACATATTCTTACAGGTTTGACAACTTGCCTTGACTGAGCATGAATTACTTCTGTAATTAGTAAAAGTGAACAGTATAAAATGATCTATTCAGTGATCAGAAAGAATTTACCGATTTCTCAGCTAACTCTTTGTGAATCTAACCTCAACAAATACCATTTCAAGTCATCCAAGTCCCTTAACTGCCATGTATTTTGCAGCTGACATTTCTCCTGATCTGAACAATAACCATCTCATTTTCACACTGAAATGAGATTCTGATTCCATGCCACCAAAGTAATTCTCAGGCCTTAAGCTGCCCAGACTCAGACCTCTGGTAAAAGATTTAATTGTTTTGGGTGGGAATTGCATTTGGCTCACAACAGTGATTTAAAACCCGTGTTCTGTGTTGTTGCTTGGCAGAACTGTGGCTTAATGGTGCAGGACCAAATTTTAAGTCTGTGGTTTTTACAAGAATGTCTGATAGCCACAGGCATGTCACACTATTACCTCATATCTGATTGCTCCATTGTGCACATTTATTTTGGCTTGGATGCTTTGATTTTGCTGCATGTTACTGCCAAACTGACTTAGCAAAGGAAACTCCAGTTTTCTGAACAACTTTCTTTGTATCCTTCTGAATTCTTTATAGCCTTATTTAATATCATTTGCAGGGAGAAAGAGTAGAAAAAATAAATCATTGATTTTAGGTTTAATAATTTTTTTTTTTAACTAGAGCTAAATGTGAGGAAATCAGTTCTGAGTTATAAGAATGTAACTGAGCCTTGTTCACATAGACCGTGTCTCATACATACAGAAGTGTAGACTCTTGGATCAAGCAGAGAAAAATTCTCTACTTTCATCTGGATTATCTTTTCCTCACTAGGATTATAAGCCAACATCCTAGGTGATCCAGCCCAGATCGACCCTCTTCTAGGACTGGATGGACAAACTAAGAATTATCCCAAGACACCAGCATGGTTTGGGGAGAATTCATCTTAACATCCCTAACAGAAATAACTGCTGACCAGACCTCAGCCTGTTTCTGCCTCAGAGACTCATGGTCACCATTCTAAACCTTGAACTCTTGTTCCTTCCCCTAGAGACCAGAATTAGATTAATATCATGTCTGAAAAGAAACCCCTATATTACTTTGCATTTTTGTTCTCTTCTGATGGCAGAGAAAATTATGACATAAAAGTCACACAGTTGATGGAAAGCCAGATCAGATGTAAACTTTTCTACATGTTCTTAATAGACTTGCATTTTATAACAGATAATTATTTAAACCTTGTATGAACTGCTTAATGCTCTATACTGTATGAAAAAGTTACTTTAGAGTCCCAATTAAATGATCATCTCTACATATCTGTACAAAAAGAAAATGTGCCCCCAAAGACAACCATTTCAATTAAATTTAATTGATTAACTTTTCAGTTACTGTTTTCTGTTTCTTTTCCCTCCAATCAGATTCAAGCAAGTTAGCTGCCAAAAACATAAAATGATTCTAAAAATCCTGGCCCAAATCCAACCGTTACATACCATTCTTTCAAATGAAAATTGTCTCCACAAACAGAGAATTCGTTCTGAATCAGTCCTAATATTGATTGAAGTTATTCACCACAGTCTATCAAATTTTACAAATGCTTAGATTATTTATTTCCAAATAATCTGTATCTTACTGTCAAAGTTTTATTCCTGCCTTAAATGAACATAAAAGCAGAGAATTACCCTGCAGGCCTCCTGGAGCACACGGAACTCCCCTGCCTGCAAACATTCTCCACCCTTGGAGAGTGAACTCAGTTCCACGGATCTAAGATGAACTTGACTTAGTTCTCTCAAGCAGAGTGGCTGAAGAGTTATTCTCTCCTCCCCAGTTCTTTGAAAGTTTCCATCTTGATTCACTCAACAAGGGAAAATGTATGTATAGCATTTTGGGATGGGGGTAGAGTCTCTGCTTTTGAAAGTTATCAGCAACCTACTAAACTCAGTCAGGGTTTACATCCTTTCAAGGTGACTCTGATTGTATAATGTCTTGGAGTCCGAACTGTCATTCAAAGATACCAGCCGACTTTTATCTTTAAAATACACACCACCATGATCAATGGCCTTGAAATCTCAGCAGATAACTAGCATCACGAACATGAACAAAATAAACTGAGGATAAAACTGTAATGTAAGTAATTGACTTTTTCCTTAGGTAAAGATAGATCACTGTCTTTTTTCTAATGTTAAAAAGCATAATTTCATAGACTCACAGACACAGAAGGGAAATTAAGGCTATTCAAGGGAAAAGGTAGAGAGGAATAAATTAGGACTTTAGGATTAAAAGATATATACTACTTTAACTAAAATAGATAAACAGCAAGAAAGACCTACTGTATATAGCACAGGGAACCACATTAAATATCTTATAAGAACCTATAGTAGAAAAGAATACATGCACACATATAACTGAATTACTTTGCTACACACCTGAAACTAACACAACGTTGTGTATCCACTATACTTCAATTTTTCAAAAAGCATTATTTCATTAATAGACAAGGTTTAGAAATAAATCAGGTATTTTGCTTTGCTTTACAGAAGGAGTTAGCTT
Source organism: Aepyceros melampus (assembly GCA_006408695.1). NCBI lineage: Eukaryota > Metazoa > Chordata > Mammalia > Artiodactyla > Bovidae > Aepyceros > Aepyceros melampus. Next base: position 215,724 of record SJXQ01007874.1, read on the forward strand.
GGTTCAGCTTTGAGCACTGCTTTCCGTTCAAGAAAGGAAGCATACCATCCAGTATTAGTTAGTTACTTCTGTGATAGGCACATCCCAGCCGGTCCTTTATGTGATACATATATAAACAGATCAATTTATGAGGAAATAGGCAAGCAGCTGGATGGTGAAAAGAAAAGGCTGGATCAAGGAAGGTTCTTGAACTGTGGAATGACTTACTCTCATCCTCACATGCAACATTCCAAAACAGTCTTTGTTTTTAGCCCACCAGGCTCTTCTGTCCATGGAATTCTCCAAGCAAGAATACTGGAATGGGGTGCCATTTCCTTCTCTAGTGGATCTTCCCGACCCAGGGACTGAACCCAGATCTCCTGCTCTACAGGCAGATTCTTTACTGTCTGAGCCACTAGAGAAGACTTTGTCTAGGAAATCCCTTGTCTTTAAAGGATAATGCCAATTCAAAAATCAAAACCCTGAAGATAACAAGGTCATGCTTCAACCTCTAGTAGAGAAAGAATTCCTGGAACTGAAAGAGCTTTGTAAATAAATCCCTTTTATCCGCATCTTAAAGCTAAGACATTTTCAAAGCAATGGACCTTATCAAAACTTGGTTGATAACTAGCCCTTCTCCATAATATTTGACCCATTTCAAATTCTTTTCATTGAGATTTTACGATTTCTTAATTTGGTCAAATAACTACAAAGAACATCGATGGAAACAAATTAGTTCTGCTAAAGAATCAGACACTTGGTTTAGAATCTCTTGGTTTCTTTTCTTCTCTAATGAAATAAAATAATGCTTCCCTGGTGGCTCAGAGGTTAAAGCATCTGCCTCCAATGCAGGAGACCCGGGTTCGATCCCTGGGTCGGGAAGATCCCCTGGAGAAGGAAATGGCAATCCACTCCAGTATTCTTGCCTGGAGAATCCCATGGACGGAGAAGCCTAGTAGGTTACAGTCCACGGGGTCGCAAAGAGTCGGACACGACTGAGCGACTGAACTGAACTGACTGAAATGAAATTAAAGTTCATCTTTTTGCAACACTAATTTGACATTTACTACCATCTCACACACACACACATATTCACCCCTACAAGTACAGGATTTCTTGGCCTCAGGGAAGGCAATATCTAAGCTAGACCTTTGGGAGTGCCCCTGTTCACACAGACCTGTGCAGTGAATAGGTTCCCACTGTAAAGATGATAGAGAAATTCCAAAATGGTTAAATGACTAGCAGAATCAACAGCAGCAGACTTCTTGAGATGGGAGAACAGAGCTGTCCTTTGGACAAAGTTGTTAGTTAACTAAACAATCTTTACACACTAGTCCCTGGGTAGAGTTTGACTTTGTGCTTGAGCAAAAAGTACAAACTGTTTCATGTCGTGGATCTTGAGGCTGTCTCATATCATCAGTTCAGTTCAGTCGCTCAGTCGTGTCCGACTCTTTGTGACCCCATGAACCGCAGCACACCAGGCCTCCCTGTTCATCATCGACTCCCGGAGTTTACTCAAATTCATGCCCATTGAGTCGGTGATGCCATCCAACCATCTCATCCTCTGTCGTCCCCTTCTCCTCCTGTCTTCAATCTTTCCCAGCATCATGGTATTTTCAAATGAGCCAGTTCTTCACATTAGGTGGCCAAAGTATTGGAGTTTCAGCTTCAGCATCAGTCCTTCTAATGAACAGTCAGCACTGATCTCCTTTAGGATGGACTGGTTGGATCTCCTTGCAGCCAAGGGACTCTCAAGAGTCTTCTCCAACACCACAGTTCAAAAGCATCAATTCTTTGGCGCTCAGCTTTCTTTATAATCTTTCACATCCATACATGACTACTGGAAAACCATAGCTTTGACTAGACAGGCCTTTGTTGGCAAAGCAATGTCTTTGCTTTTTAATATGCTGCCTAGGTTGTTCATTACTTTCCTTCCAAGGAGTAAGCGTCTTTCAATTTCATGGCTGCAGTAACCATCTGCAGTGATTTTGGAGCCCAAATCTCTCATGTATATGTGAACTGCAAATCTTGAATCTGCATCTGCCAAGGGCCTCCTCTGTCAGTGACCTTGGACCTACACACATATTTATCTACAGTTTTTCAGCTTCGATTGAGTTAGATTGAATCTTTTGTTCTTTAAAATTCACTGGAATTTAGATTATCTTAATGGCTTTGTGTTTTAAAACTACTTTGGCTTTTGCCAAGTATGTTTAAACAATTAATCACATACATTCCATTGATAAAAACCACTCTTGACATTTGTCCAGTAAAGTCATTCTATGATATAATATATTATTGTAATTGTTGGGAGAATTTATTAAGGCTTCAAGTTATAATTTGGAGTTTTTTTTTTTTTCCCATGAACAATCCAGTCTCTGCTTTCTACCTAGTCTCCCTTTCCCCAAACACTACTGATTTAATTCACTGTAAAAAATTTTTCATAAGAAAACCAAAAATATCCTCTAGGTTCACACGCCAAGGGAACCAGCCAAGGAAAACTTTCCGCTGTTATTACTGTGTATAAAGTGAAGATACGGCAAAGATTGGTCCTAATATTTGCCTCAGTTGCTAGGATTTCACTAAGCATTTGACTTCATGTGTTAGCTTCAATTGTATTTGAAAAATCATCTCATATCACATGTAACTTTCAAGTTCACAATATAATGCAATTCATACTAGAATTTTAAAATCTAAAGCTATAGGGACTTAACTCACAGAGAATATTGCTCCTGCAGGAACCTAAGTGCAGTTCTGGAAATGTGAGTTTTGAAATGCAAAATACTATGTGGCCACTAGGTGGTGATATCCATCCATCATTATATTTTGAATTACCACTAAGTCACAGTTAAAACAATGTAGAATCCCCCCCAAACTATGATTATTTACTCTATATGGAAAAAAAAAGGAATAACATTATCTGCGTTATGTCCTTTTAGTTTTGTGAGGAAAAGTAAGAAGAGATCACTTTTCTAAAAAATAGACCTCAACTAAACAGTAAGTACCAATCCCATTACATTCTATTTGGCTACAGGCCAATGTAGCTATAATCTAAACTTTCTACTTGACAAAAACATTCAACTACAATAGTTTATTTTTACTATTTGGCCTTTTAAAATTATCAGATGACTTACATCAATGGTGAAACTGCATTAGAAACAAGCCAAATCTATAATAGCCCCCTAAAATCCTTAGAACAGGGTAGATCAAAAATAAGTACCTATAGAGGAGAGTGAAAAGGTTGGCTTTAAAACTCAGTATTCAAAAAACTAAGATCATGGCATCTGGTTCCATCACTTCATGGCAAACAGATGAAGAAAAAGTAGAAATGGTGACAGATTTTATTTTCTTGAGGTCCAAAGTCACTGCAGACCATGACTACAGCCACAAAATTAAAAGACAATTTGCTCCTTGGAAGATAAGCTATGATAAACCTACACAGAGTATTAAAAAGCAGAGACATCACTTTGCCAACAAAGGTCTGGATAGTCAAAGCTATGGTTTTTCCAGAAGTTATGTATGGACGTGAGAGTTGGACCATAAAGAATGCTGAACACTGAAGAACTGATGCTTTCGATATAGTGCTGGAGAAGACTCTTGAGAGTCTCTGGGACTGCAAGATCAAACCAGTCCATCCTTTAGGAAATCAGTCCTGAATATGTTTTGGAGGGACTGATGCTGAAGCTCTAATACTGTGGCCACCTGATGTGAAAAGCCGACTCACTGGAAAAGACCATGTGCTGGGAAAGAATGAGGGCAAGAGGAGAAAAGGGAGACAGAGGATGAGTGGCTGGATGGCATCACCAGCTCAATGGACATGGGTTTGAGTAAGCTCCAAGAGATAGTGAAGGACAGGGAAGCTTGGGCTGCTGTAGTCCATGGAGCAGGGATATGACTAGCTATTGAACAACAATATGCACACAAGTTAACGTCTTCATGTGATTTAGTTTGTGTTTAACTAAAAACTTATGTAGATTAGTTATATAAAAACATGACCCTTGTACTAAAAGCTGACTTCTCTGTGTTCACACTCCTTTTATCACCTGGAACCAGTAGGGCCACTGCTGCTCTTCCCATGGCCAAATGCAGATGATGCCAGGATGCCAGGGGTAAGCAGATAACCACCCAAGGATACAAGGATAAAAGCAGACTCCAAAGAGAAAACACCCACCCTAGAGGACTGCTTACCCTTTTGAAACATATGCTGATAAGAAACCACCTTTGCACTAAATGAAGGACCCAGATAAACCACTCTGGGTTTACCTCCGCCCCCAACTCTCCACCTTTCAGAACACAGGTCAAATGGTTATCTGCCAGGAGCTTAGGAGGACTACTTATTAGAGAAATCAAAACATTTGGTAACTTGAAAATGCCTTGCTCCCCTAGATGGCCCTGGTCACAATAGGCATTTGTTTGTAGTCTGCAGCATGGGGGGAAGGGGGGCGGTTGTATTTAATTTTGTTTTATTTAAATTGTCAGGGCACATGACCTCACTCTGAGGTAGAGATATACCCTCTTCTGATCCTGGTATTTGCTTCAGGTTACTCTGGTCTCGGTCCTTGTTTATTTATGTTTTAAAGGAGGTTATGGTTTTGCTGTTGTCTTTTAGTCCAACGACCAAAAGGAAAAGAGCAGCTTTGTTTTAAAGGAGAAAGAGACGTTTGTTTTGGTGTCCCTGCCCCAGGCTGGCAGCCTAGAGTCGGATTCTGCAAACATGAATACGTCGAAGGGAGGAAAAACTAACTTGGGGTCTCCTGATAGTTGTTAAAGTGGCAATATGCCCATTATTTTCCTAGCTGGCAAGTCTCTTGCGGGAGAGATGATCTGCCAGCTTTGGAGCACAGCACTAATCTTGTGTAATAGCGTGAGCTCACTGCCCTACAAAGTAGTAATTATCAACAGCAGTTTCCAAAGGATGTGAGTTCCTCCCACTGTGAGAGCACTTGGGAGACGGGGCCCCAGGCACAGCCCCACAAGCCACTTGCGTTTAATCCCCACCATGAATGATGCCAGTGGGTTCCTTCGCCCCAAGTTTGTTTGTACAGGTCTTCAGTCAGGAAGTGCTAACGATCCAAATGCAACGTGAAACTGCCAAATCCATTCAAAATTTTCTTGGCCTTTTCCTTGGTTATGCATTGCCTTAAACTAATTAGCAATTAAATTTAAATAACCGTGTGTGATTTTCAAGTTTCACAGAGCACTGTTGGAAAAGCCTCTGGGAGAAGGAATTACTGCATTGATCAATTCTTCTTTTTTTTAAGGGGAATTATGTCAACTATGAAGTGATCTTCTGATGGAGGGTAAATATGGTTCTTCCAGCTGTTTGCCTGTAACAAACCAGCTGTACTCAAGGAAGGAAAAGGCAGAGATGAGGGTTTTGTTTTCTCAAACTACAATATTGCTCAATCTATCTCACGTGTAGAATCAGAAGAATCAATTCTTGGTTTCAAATCAAACTGAACTGCAACACAAGTAAAAATTTTCATTAAGAGTTCAGTGGTCTTTTGGACAAGAAACTGAAAATTCTTCTACTCATGGGCAATGTGTGAAAGGAAGAGGAAACAGCATACGTTTTCCTTGGCTTTTAGGATAATGTGATGAAGCCTGTGAGATTTAACATAATTAAATTAATGTTGATATGCAGTGTGACTTGCTCACAGGGAAGTGGCATTTGACTTGGAGCTGAAACCACAGCACAGCCAACACACATCCATCTGCAAACACTTGACTGGAAGTCTAAGATTTTCAGGTAGAAAAAGTAAAACTGAAAGTTTTGGCTTGGGGGGTTTGTTTTGCATCATTGAATGCACTGAATCATTGCCAAATCATTCCAATCCCCTCAAACCTACAAACCTACAAACAAACTTGGAAGACACAGTTAATTCTCTTGATTCTCTTTTCAATGTCCAAGACATCTGGGAAGGGGAGGAGGATACGAATGAACCTTTGTTGTTTATAAAAGGGTAATAATGGTACATTCCTGCAGAAAAAAAAAAATAATGGTTTATGGCCTGCAATTTGTTGCTCTTTTTCTCCGTCCCTTTTAAGTGTCTCTTCCTGGATTAAAGGCCATTTCTTTATTGTTTCTACCTTTTAAAAAGCTGGGTTGTTTTTTTTTTTTTTCTCACCATACTTTGCATGACAAACTGAGGTGTTTATTCATGAAAGAAGAAAAGGGGACTCTGGATTTAAAGTCAAATCCACAACCAATTTGGCTTTTTTTCTGCATCAACTCTGCATCACGACCAGGAGGGCAAGTGAGTATTCCAAATTCTAGGAGGGCCAGTTTGCCAATACTTGACCATGTTTTTTTTTTAAAAAAAAAAATTTTTTTTGCAAAATTCAAATATCTTCCAGAATATTATTCCCGTAGGATTTTTTTTAAGCACAAAAAGGATATCGGTAAGCATTTCACAATGTATCTCATAACATAAAGGCACAAGATTAATTAGCTAGAGCTAGAAAATAAGACATCTATAGATTTGTGAATTACTAACTTGTTTGAGAACTTTCTGACTAAAGCCAGACAAGTGCAGAGAAAAGGAAGTCTGTTGTCTCCAAACGCGACACTGGAGAGTGAGAAGGAGGCCGTGCCTACTTCCTAGGAAGCTGACAAGCTAGCAGTCTTTCACAGAGTGACAGCTGAGGGCTGACAAAATAGAGATGACGGGAAAAGCATAAAAGAGACGCAGAAAGTGCTCTTTTTAATGTATAAGTATAAAGCCAGGGTTTTCCCTTACAAATCAAACTTTCCCAAAGCTCCTCAACATTTTTTTAAAGGGAACTGGATTGTCAGTTCTATTCAATCCTCAACCTCTGGACACCGAAGGTGACATTTTCCTTTGAAGTAATCCATCTGATCCACTGAAGCATCTGGGTCCCAGGGGCGAGGGGGGAGTTCTGAGCTGCTGCAGGAACTGACTAAAAAGAAGACGGAAAGGAGCAATGCAGACCTCGGGAGAATTCTATGAGAATTCTCTGAGAGTTTTATTCCTGGGGGGTTAGAGAGAAGAGGGAGTAAGAGCATCAAAGCTTTAAGTCTCTGAGGGCCACGGGTTGATTTTAAACTGGGGAGTTGTGTTATAAAAATATGGTGTGACGAAGTCACCCGAGAGTTTCCAACATCTTCCTAACTTTGCTGTCCATGGACACACTATAATCTGTACTTGAAAAGCAAGTCATGAAATGATTTTGCCAGGATGTAAGTAGGTGGAGAAACATAAGTGACTCCATAGTGTTCCCTGAGGTCTGGCTCCCTCTGTGCTTGAAAGGATGGACTCAGATAGTGGATGGATAAACGAAGACCTGTCCAACTTAGCAACCACGTCATCCTTAGGGAAGCAACCCATAAGAAATGAAACAAGCTGAAAACATTCAAAAGTGAGATTCCTTTTGCTTGTTTCACTACATTTTGGATTTGGATAATAAGGTTTTTAAAAGTCTGAGTAATTGTCAGTTTCCCAAAACTTCATGGAAAATCGGCCCTGATATAACTCAAACTTTTGAAAAGTTTGCTTTCCATTTCTTCTTCCCAAGGCTTATATGTATTCTTGGGACAACCATGGACAAAATTGTCATCATTTCCAGGAGGAACATCTGTTTTCCTTTGAGTTAATAACTTTTGCGAGATGCAGTATGCTCAGCGACATACTTCTGATTCACAGAAACATTTTCTTTTTCTTTTCGTCATGTTTGAAATACCACTTATTTTATGGTTTAATGTTTTTCATACTGATACAACTTTAAATAAAACAATTTAGATAAACAAGAATTGTTATAGGGAGATTCAGCCAAAAGACTTAATGAGTCTTTTCAGGATTCAAAAGATAACACAGTGAGTTGGTTGACCAATGTATGGATACCGATTATCATTCAATATCTGATTTTGTCAGCCACTCTGCTAGGTGCCAAGAAAATAGGGATGAAAGTTAATCTCTGCCCCAGAAAGCTCAGTGTCAGGAAATTAACACTACAGGGTTCAATGGTAGGATGGGAAGAGTGCACAAAGGTTTCTGCAACATAGAAGAGGAGTCCTTAGTCACATCCAGCTAGGAGGGTTTCCTGGAAGAAGGCGACTCTTGGCTAAGCAAGATATTCAAACATTTATCAAATGAATTTAGGGCAAGAGGTGAGAACATTTTGAGAATGAGGGCACGTGAATGCAAAGACCTGCAGGAGTGAGATGTCATGGCTTATTCCTGGAACTGGATATTCTGAGATAAGACAGCTTAGGAAGTGGCAGATGGAGTAAGTGGGTGTGATATGCCTCACAAATAATTACAGAATTTTATCCTGAAGGCAAGAGGAAGATATTTGCAGAATTTTAAAGGGAGTAACAATAGTTCAGAGCAAGGGAAGAGGAAGGTCATAAGCAGTGGAAAACAAGATCTGGGGGAAAAACACTTCAGACCAGTTATTCATTTAACAATAGGTTAAAGAAAAAACTTAAAAGTCAGCTAATAGTATAGAAGCTAGATAAGCAATGTTTGTTTAAGTTCGCCAGCTTTAATGTGTATTTAACTTGGATGGTTTAACTTAGTGTCTTTGAAGACATTACTTGGGTGACAAGGAAAGTAATTCATTATGGAAGTTATTTGTCAGGCTTTCTAACAAGCACTTGAGGCATTTTGCTGTGAGAAATCAATACTCAAGTTAAAGAATGACTGGTGAGTAGAAAACCAAAGGACAACCTGAAATGTGACTGCTTAGTAGGAAAGCAAGTGACAAAATAAAAACTGAAATGTGTTAAGAGAAAATAGCCTTCATAGAAATCTGAAAAGTAAAGCTAGAACAAATATTGTTCATGAGTACAGTTTTGTGAAATTTATTGGATAAACACTCCAAATAAATAACAAAAAATATTTTAAAGATTCAACAAAGGCAAGAATTTGGCATTGAGCAATATCGTATTATATAAACCAATAACGTGGAATGAATCCATCAGAATCTGAAGAATAAGGGCAAAGTAAATAACTTGGCCAAATAACATTATTAATTTAGTATAAGCAGAGAAATTGAATTAATCCAGCTATAAAGCATAATCACATTAAATGTGATACACTGCAAGATTTTTGGAAGCAAAGTTTAATGATCTCAAGAAAAGAAATGATTGAAATTGAGACCTAGTATCAACTTGTTTGTTTTAACTGTAAGACCGAATGACAAAAGATAATATACGGTAAATATCAAAGGTTCTTTTTGTTTTAATACTGCTCTACCTCCCAAGAAGGATAAGCTCTAATAAACCTTTCAAACAAAAAATGGGGGTGGGGGGAGAGGGGAAAAGTCACTCTAAAATATAAACAAAGTCCTTGAAATTGCACACAGTCAAGTTAACACCATTCCCAAGTGTAAGCAGATACTGCTTTTCCCAAGGAAGAGTTTACTATTAGGGATATTTTCAAAAGCAGGACACTTGGAGTAAACAGCGAAACAAAGGAGAACTATTTTATTCCCAGGCCTGAGCACACATGGAATCTGTTAAGGGGATGGTGGCTGCAGAAAGAACTACAAACGAATTTAAGAAACACCTAGGCTGCCTCGGAAAGGAAGGATGGAGGCAAGGGTGGTTAGAAAAGCAGAAAGTGGGCCAGAGATCAGTCGAATAGGAGGGAGACAGACTGTTGGGCAGATGGCCTCTTCTGTTCCAAAATGTTCAAAGTTAAGGATACTCCTTAGCACACTGTTATTTTACACAAAGAGTGAATTAAGAAGAAATCAGGGGTCTGTCAGAGTTTTTCCTGGATTTACTTGCAGCATTTCTTTGATAAACTTCACCTTGTTTATGTCATTCATTTGCTGCCTTCTTCAAATTAAGCCCCGTTTATTTGGTGCTCTCTCCAAAACCCTTGGGTTTGCATTAGAAAATGTGAATTAATTAAGGGAAAGTTTCTTGTTTATGTGGTATAGTTATCTATCTAGGTCACGTTACCTTCATCTGAAAATATCAGAGTGAGTGAAAGTTGCTCAGTCTTGTCCGACTCTTTGCAACCCCATGTACTATACAATCCATGGAATTTTCCAGGCCGGAATACTGGAGTGGGTACCATTCCCTTCTCCAAGAGATCTTTCCAACCCAGGGATTGAACCCAGGTCTCCTGCATTGCAGGCGAATTCTTTACCAGCTGAGCCACCAGGGAAACCCAGAAAATATCAGAGAAAGATCATTATTTCTCCTTTGAAAAAGTGCAATGCTCACTTATTTACCAAGTTTAGGACCAGTAAAAACTATGGAAATGGTAAGTAAGTTATTTTTTCACATATGTTTCACAGTACAGTCCATTAAAACTTAATGGACACAGATTAAAAAAAAAATCAAATTCAGCTGGCTTGCTTCAGAAGAGTGGAATAATGACATCTGATGAATCAAGCATATCTGAATGGCACCTGACAGGCAAGATAAATTCTCTAAGACATTTTTCAGACCTCACTTAATCTGCCAGCTATAAACTGATACTCAAGCTCACTAACCAAACTCAGAGGGAGTATAGAGCCTTATTCTACACACCTTCAGAAAGAAAATGCAGGCAAGAGAACCAGGTCTTTGAAGAGCTCAATTGCTCATGGAGAGACCAGAAAAAACATTGAGTAACATGGAAAAGTACAGACAATGAGGATATACAAATCCAGTCTATAGGACCCATGACAGGCTGGAGATAGTCAGGGACCTTGCCATCAGACCTGCTGCTGCTGCTGCTAAGTCACGTCAGTCGTGTCCGACTCTCTGTGACCCCATAGACGGCAGCCCACCAGGCTACCTCGTCCCTGGGATTCTCCAGGCAAGAACACTGCAGTGGGTTGCCATTTCCTTCTCCAGTGCAGGAAAGCCATCAAATCAGTATGTTTCAAATGACAGACTTTACAAGTACTCGACCGGCCGAAACGCATCTATCCTAGCTCAGGGCAGGAGCATAGAGCGAGCCAACTAACATGCACACTTAGGATCAGTCATGGTCCAGGTCCGCAGAGCACAGGTCAGTACCCACCAGCACTGGTCACCTGAGTGCCTGGCATTCCAGCTTCTGTAACAGAGCTCACAAGATCCTGCACTTTTACTGGGCTGTTTATAGGGGGAGACTTAATAGTGGGTAGCCTAGACCCAATTTATCCCACAGGAACGAAGCCTACATTCAACAAGGGAAAACTTACTAAATGCCTATATTACATAATAAACTTCAACAAAATTATAAAAAGTTTTACTTCTCTGTAGTAGACATGAAAAATCTTTAATTTTTATGTTAGTTTACATTAATAAAAACAATACTGTCTATCTTAAATTAAAATTTATATATAAGAACTCATCTACACAAACCACTATTAATCTGAACAAAATTATCGTAATTTGATAATTTTGAGCAATAATTTTGAGCAATAATGAGCAATTATTACTCATTTCAGCAAAATGAAAACATACAGAGGTAACAACTGCAGATACATTAATACCATCCACCCAGGACAAGTAGAAGAAAATGAGACTTTTGATGAAATGAAAAGTGAAAGTGTTAGTCACTCAGTCATGTGGGACTTCTTTCAATCTCATGGACTGTAGCCCACCAGGCTCTCTGTCCTTGGAATTCTCTAGGCAAGAACACTGGAGTGGGTATCCATTCACTTCTCCAAGGGATATTTCCAACCCAGGGACTGAACCTGGGTCTCCCATATGGCAGGCAGATTCGTTACTGTCTGAGCCATCAGGGAAGCCTAAGACTCTTGATATAAGGGCTGAAATCCTATACCTTACTGAGAATATATTTTATGGACAAACTACTTTCTGTACTTTTTCTGCCTTTTGCCAAAGAACTTACTTATGGACACAAACGATAAACAATGTTGATTAAATATAAGGAGTGATGACAGAGACAGTGCAAGCCAGGGTATTTTAGGGTTCCTAAAGGCAAAATGTGATAAGGGATACCCTTTTTAAAGTCAAGGAGATACCAGCTAGGAGAAAGGCTATGGCTTCTCCCTTAATAGCATTGTGACTGTGGGCAAAAGTTTAGCCTAACTGACCTTCATTTTCCTATTAAAATAAACCACCTAATGCCTTTCTTACAGGTTATTGTGGAGAATAGATTGAGTACAAAATGCTGAGTACAATGATGGACACAGAGATGAGCTGAGGGTCATGTCCAGGAGAGCATAGAGAAGTTTTCCTAAACAGGCAGAGCAGAACTTCTGAAAACAATAATTAGTTTGGCGTCTGTTCTAGAATGAACTTCACATTTTGCCAAACTCATTAAATCCAGATGAGTGGCAGTAATGAATGAAACTTAAGCACACACAAAAAGTGTTTAAAAATTATTTTCAGGTTTTCCGCTTGTTTATCTAAGTTAGAACTGAATTTACACTTAACTGTCTAGCCTAGTAGATCCCAAATCTTTGTCTGCATTTTAGAATCACCCAGGGAACCCTTAGAAAATATAGCTGCCAGAGGTTTTGCTTTAATGAATTTGAGCCGAAGCCTAGACACCAGTTTTTTTTTTTTTTTTTAAATTACACTCCCCAGGTGATTTTAATGAACAGCCAGAGCCCAGAACAACCGCTATAGCTAGTGGCACTTGAACTAGTTCTTAGGAATTAGACTCATGCATTTACTAGAAGTGACTCAAATCAGCTTCACCCATCCTGACTAAAGAAACTTATTGACGCCTACTCAAGGATGTGGGCAGTATTATCAAATCACCTCTTTCTTTAAGAGGTAGAAAAATCTAAGAGACCATATAATTAGTCAGCAGAGTTTGAATAGAAAGAAATTTATAAGATCATAATTCAACAATCATTTCTAAGATGTAAAAAAAAAAAAGAGCATTTTTTGCTCGGATAAAAGTGAGCCATTGCCTTATAATAGCAGATTTCCAGTGCAATTATGCAAGAAGAAAAGTTTTTGTTGTTTTTAAAAGGACGTTTTCTGTCACATTTATTATTTCCCTTTTTGCTTTGAAGCTGTAAAAACAAAGAAAACCATCTGAAAGACAGACCTGAGGCATTCTGCCGATTGTGCAGTTTACCTATTCAATGGAAATCCAATATACTCTTCTTTTAAGAGAGCCACCTTGACTGCAATATTAGTAGCTGGATCTCTTCTCAGGGAACAAACTGTTTTAACCCCTGTCTATTTCACCAAGTAGATGAAATGTTACATTGATTAGATGAAAACATAACTGAGCAAGATGTTTAACTGGTCTGCAGCCTAATGTGTCTCAGTAAAATGCCAGCAACCCACAGTACCAAGTTCTAGAATTGGCAGCATTTTAATCAGCAACTTACCAGTGTGCTGCCATCAGTCCAACGGAAGTCATGCTCAAACATCTTGTCATTGAGACCTATCCACTGATAATCATGGCCCACACCTGGGGAGGAGAGCAACACAGACCTTTTTATTACCTTCCCCACTTATGGATGAAACGTATCCAAGAGTTATTTTTGGACTAAATCACTGAATCCTCTCCTGGCTGAATTTCTGTTTAGTTGCTCGTAAAAATCTTTCATGGTCTAACTATCTTTTGTTCTTCTGCCCAACATGTTTTAAACTAAAAAGCTAATTTGCAAATATCGTGAAACATTAAAATATCAGACATGGACAATTATTTCCCTAGCAGTTTACTACAATTAAGTAGTTTTTTCCATCTTTACTCACGATAGAAACGTTCCACTTTTTTTTTTTATTAAGCTATGCAGTTGGCAAAAGTTCAGTGAACCAATAAAATGCGACAGATCTCACCCATACTAGACTCACTTTCGAAGCCACATGTTTCTTCTCAAAGCATTTTTAATGGTGAGCACCTAGACCGGTTCTGCAAAACTTCCTCAAAAATAATGACTTTCACCATGAAATGAGTCACAGGCAAAGACACCAAGAAAACAGTTAAATGAACCTCTACCCAGCCTGCAAATCAACAATCAAACTTCTAAAAGATAGCAGGCATCATGAGAACATATGAAATGGATCATCAAACAATGCTTCATGAACAAAAAATTTCTACGCATTTTCTACATAAAAGCTAGCTGCCTCCTCTTTGCCATAGTCTAGGAAGTTATTAAACAGCCCTGGTAATAAGTTTCACTATCTTTCAGCATCCATAAGCCAATTATGCACAGAGAATAACATTAGGGTGCTATTAATAATTTAATTTTAACTAGTGGGATAAAAATAATTGAAAGCAATTTTCTCTTTAACTTTAGACAACATATGTACATATTCAAAGACCAAAAAGTATGGGAAGAATTAGATTGGAAACTTAAGAGGTGGTCATTTCTGTAAGTTAAAAAATGATTAAAAAATGATTAAATGATTAAATGATTAAATTTCATATGATTCCACCTATAGCATGCTATTTCAACTATTTCTGGTGGCAAATCAAGAAATGTCTGCCTATGTTACAGTTGAATGTTTCTCAAAATAGGGGACTCACATAGGAGAGATGATTTTAAGCATTTTTAGATGAGGGATTTAATAAGTTGAGTCACAACTGAGAACACTACTTGTTTCAGTTAGATACAGGAAAAACTAAGAAGGTGGTAAGATTGAATGAAAACCCATGTGTATTTGACTGAATGAAAACCCATGTATATTTGGTACATACGATTCACAAACATTTGCTCCTCGTGAGACAGAATACTGGTGAGATGGGCGCCCTGCAGACGGCATTCCCGTTCAGCTGCATCCCATGTCCGTCGATGGGCAAAGTACTTGTAGCACTGCCCTTGAAATTTGTGCCAGCCGTAGTCACATGTCTCCGTGTCTGGGAAGAAACAAAGATGGGCTTATTAAACTCACCTATATCATTTAAGCTTGGTTCACTCATCCAAAAGTTCATAGAAATCCCAAGCCACATTAATGCAATGTCCCTGAAGCAAGGGATTCACCAATTTTGGTTACAGTGACAAAGAAATCACGATAAAGAGAGCCCACGTGATTTCTGCCAAGTGAGTAACAATACATCTTAGGACTGGAAAGGCACTATTGAACTGCACTTTCCTTGATGAAAGCCAGTATCAGCAGGAGAAAAACTGGAAAAGGGGCCAATCAAACCTCCGTAGGCTGCAGAGTCTACTGACTCACTTGTGAAGCAACTGGGGCTAATAATTTCTTACCAAACTTTTCTAAAGAGAAATCAGTCAAATGATAAGATAAGAATTCTTGCTAAAAGGATTACGAATGCTCTATTTGCATAACAACCTCAAAGGCTCTGGAAATAGTCCTTCCCCACTTCCCAGAGAGAGAGCTGCATGGTCACAGGTTCTTGCAACGTAGATTTACTAAGAGAAAAAAATTCTTCATCAGTTGGCAGCTTCTGGGATAAAACTAACAACTGTGAGCCTTTTTCCCAAAAGAAAAGGGAATATAGGTAACTTCCAGTGCAAAAGCATCGAGATTTAAAGTTTATCAAGAGTGACTTTAACTTAGTACCCCTCATTCCATCAAGCCATATACACATATGTAGATACGTGTATGTGTATTAACATATACATATCAGTTCAGTTCAGTTCAATCGCTCAGTCGTGTCCGACTCTTTGTGACCCCACGAATCGCAGCACGCCAGGCCTCCCTGTCCATCACCAACTCCCGGAGTTCACTCAGACTCGCATCTATCAAGTCAGTGATACCATCCAGCCATCTCATCCTCGGTCGTCCCTTTCTCCTCCTGCCCCCAATCCCTCCCAGCATCAGAGTCTTTTCCAATGAGTCAACTCTTCACATGAGGTGGCCAAAGTACTGGAGTTTCAGCTTCAGCATCATTCCTTCCAAAGAAATCCCAGGGCTGATCTCCTTCAGAATGGACTGGTTGGATCTCCTTGCAGTCCGAGGGACTCTCAAGAGTCTTCTCCAACACCACAGTTCAAAAGCATCAACTCTTCAGCGCTCAGCCTTCCTCACAGTCCAACTCTCACATCCATACATGACCACAGGAAAAACCATAGCCTTGACTAGATGGACCTTAGTTGGCAAAGTAATGTCTCTGCTTTTGAATATGCTATCTAGGTTCTTTTTCTCTTTTGAAACAAGCACACTATAACCAGTATCCTGGTGAGATGAAAACATTTGTCAGATTGTTTAAATTTTACACTGGCAGTAAACTTCAGCTGTATTTTCTAGATTGCCTGTTTTTAAGTATATCAAAAGAAAGTAGTCTTGCACATAGCACTGCCCTCTCATTGGCAACCTTCTCAGACTAGCCCACGCACTGCTGCTGCTAAGTCACTTCAGTCGTGCCCAGCTCTGTGCGATCCCATAGACAGCAGCCTACCAGGCTCTGCCGTCCCTGGGACTCTCCAGGCAAGAACACTGGAGTGGGTTGCCATTTCCTTCTCCAATGCATGAAAGTGAAAAGTGAAAGTGAAGTCGCTCAGTCATGTCTGACCCTCAGCGACCCCATGGACTGCAGCCTACAAGGCTCCTCCGTCCATGGGATTTTCCAGGCAAGAGTACTGGAGTGGGTTGCCATTGCCTTCTCCAAGCCCACTCACAGGTGAGATTAAAATATGCATTAAATGATGATCAATAGAAATCATTTTAACTTCATAAAGCATCTCACAAAGATATTGAACCAGTTACATGTAAAAACGAACAAAATGGCCAAGTTTATAAAACCGAGGACACTGTGAAAACTCCACATTACCTTATGATCAGATGCCCCTCCCCTAAATTTTACTGATTGATGAAGATGACAAAACTCTATTAGATGAAATAAATGCTCATTTTATCTGTCTGACTTGGGGGCCAAGCTGAAAGTCAGATTGTTTCCTGATTCTTACTCCATTTACTCCTCCTCCTATCACTCATTGTGGGAAATCATGCACGATGAAGACTTAATTTTTTTCCTGGCTTCAGCGATTAAGCCAGAGTCATAAAACAGATGCCGCTTATCTCTGAGAACAGTCCTTATTTCAGTTTAGTCTATCAGGCCTGTTGTTTAGTTAGAGCCAGCTGACTAATTGATTTCAACAATGTGCACTGGAAGTTCTGAGTTGTATTACAGAGTTGTTTGGACACCACTAATCTCATAGGAAAGGACTCAAGACACAGATAGGCAGTTTTATAACAGTAGCACTCAGCACCCAAGAAGGGAGCCTTTTTGGCTACTTGGATGTAGCGGGTTTTCTTTCGGGAAGTTCACATGGAAGATTTCAGAGAAGTGGGAGAGGTGTAGAGGAAACAGATCTTTATATATGGAAGGTTGCAGAGGGTTGGCGGGTAGGTAGAATCGGGAAATTTGTTAAAATACCCTTACTGCCAGTCAGTGCTGTGATATTGTAATAGCATCAGTTCAGTTCAGTCACTCAGCCATGTCTGACTCTGCGACCCCAGGGACTGCAGCACACCAGGCTTCCCTGTCCATCACCAACTCCCAGAGCTTGCTCAAACTCATGTCCATCGAGTTGGTGATACCATCCAACCATAACCTTGGAAATTATCATTTATTTGAAGAAACACAGTTTAAGATTCTAGAGGATCCCTAACTTACTGAATAATACATCAGAAAAAAATTATTCTCTACCCTCTTTCTTATCCTCTATTAACCTCAACAGTTTTAGTCTGGTTATCTTTGTCTTTTATCACTAACAGAAAGTATTTTCCTTTTGTGTACAGAAAATCAAATGATCCTAAAAATTTAGATTCATGACCGTGACACTGCCCCAGTGCCTTTCTCAGTTAGCACATGTGTACAGAAAATAGAGGCAGTGTTTCTGCTAAAACCAAATAGGGACAAATTATTTATCTGTACTCTTCCAATGACTGTAAATAGATGTGCAAATACGTAAAAGTGAATTTTTTTTAAAGAAGCCAAATACCTACATCAATTCACTTAATTCTTATTATTCGTGAATTCAACAAATACATAATGAAGGACTATGTGTCAACAGCACCTTCTAGGATGCAATTATGAAAGGAGTTATCGGAAGCAGTTTGTCTTTTCAATCTTAGCTAAAAATAATGTGATACACATCTTATTTATTAAAAGGCAATGCTTTCAGATGATGCTTTCTTAGGCATCAGTCTACATTTGGGAATATTTCTTATGCTTTAAGACTCCTATGGAGAAGGAAATGGCAACCCACTCCAGTATTCTTGCTTGGAAAATTCCATGGACTGAAGGTTTCTCAGAGCCTGGTAGGCTACAGTCCATGGGGTCGCAAAGAGTATATTACAAAGTCCAACATTTAGTTTGGCCTGAGTGTGTTGGGGGAAGATGGGGAGATTACAGCAACACTTGTTCACGACCACAGAGGCTGAAATTGTCATTCTTAAACAACCTCACTAAAACTCTATTCTCCTTATGCTATATAGGTAACGTTTTCAACACTCCTAACATATAGCCCACAAGCCTTAAGAAACTGTCAACACTCTGGCACTTCTGGTTGGCAAGATGTATCTTGACTTGGGGGCAAGCTGTGCGTACAGAACTGTCCCTCCACGGTTCTAAGACCTCCTTCTAGATTTTAAGATCTGTTATCATTCCACCAAATGCGTCCCCTCTTTCAGAGTTGCTGAGAGTTGGGAAGTTACTAAAGCAGAGAACAGAAAAGGTCAGCTGAAGAAACAGCAACACAGTCATCACCGAAATTTGGATAGAAAACTGTTTAGACAACAATGCCGCTGTTAATGAAGAAAACATTTGTTCTTAGGCAACCTGAAAAGAGGAGAAAAAAATCTTTCAGAGTCCTGGCAGTAAATCACAGGAGCACAGCTGCATCTGGTAAACAGACTGGGGTAGCTGTTCCTCAGCGAATCATGCGGATGAAAGCTAAACTTGCTGTAAGATAAAATAGAAGGTACCTGAAAGGCGATACCGGAAACGAGAAGAAAAATGAAAACTTTTTCTTTTTCATATTCTCTTAGAAGGAAGTAAAAGGCAATTGCCCCCAAACTCCCTTCCAAGGATGTTACTGCTGAATCTATCAGCTTCACGTATAAATAAAATGCTTCTCCTTAAGAGTTACTTTAGAATCTGGGCTTTCCAAGGCCACTGAGGTTCATTCTTCCCACTCTCTAATTTACTAGCTGTGTGACCTTGAACACATCACTTTTCCTTCCTGGGCCTCAATTTCTGGTCCACTTAACCCATAGAAATATTGCTGTCAGCCAAAGGAAATGGTGTACCTTGAAGCACGTGGTAATTAAAAAGTAACCAACAAATAGTGTCTCTTTGTATTCCCTGCCAAGAATTATGCTGAGTTAAGAAGATCAGAGCCTTTGTTTTGTTCAGAGCTCTATCACCAGCACCCAGAACAGTGCCTGTAAGACTGCACGTGTTCAAAACACTTGTGGCACAAATGATTTTTTGAATCACTCCTTGTACTTGGAACTAGGTGAAGCCAGAATCATTTTAACACAGACAAAAGGCTCAAGCACCCTTTTGTTTTCTTCAACAATTAGCATCTTTCCTACCGTTTTCTTTAAAGAAGAGGATCTTGTTTGGTCAATTATCATATTTATATTTTATACTTTTCAAACAGACCCATCCTATGCAATAAGGAAAAAGAAAAGAACAACCTAAAAAGCCCAAACATCATCCATCCCTTTCCTTTGGCAATTCAATGTACGCTCCTTTTAGCTTTGCTTTAATTGTGTTGACATTCAGATTCATGCTGTAAAGCGGAATGTGGGGCCAGACCAATGTGTCTGAGTTATTAGACACTCATTTTCATTTTGTCTGGTGGAATGGAAGTTTGGCATTAAGCACTTTTATCAAAGCCAAACCACTGTATGACTTTAAGGAGAGGAAATCAACGTTCCAAAACCGAGTGTGCTGAGTATGCGATCTGTTTCTGATTGATGAGCTCAGAAATGTTACCATTAACCACCCAAAATACACTCTCAGGTTGGCCCTAAAATGCAAATTACAGGGATCACTCAATTCAAGCCATCATGAATTTAGGCCTTTCATTCAGGAAAAAAAAATAGATTTTTCTTCAGTAGGAAAGAAACCTGGTTCATAATATCTTTTCTGTAGTATTTGCCAAGTCAAGGTGAATGTATTCGCACAACTGCATTAACTCATTCTCCAGAGATGATCAACTATGAACAATAAGACCATTGAGTCTCAAATGCTGATAGGAGAAAATAAAGGCAATTAACACTGAATTCAATATCCTTGGTACAAGCCACATATGTGATTAAGGGTCATGCCTAGTCTGCCCCAGGAAGAATATGTACCACAGAGTCCCTTTTGGTGGATGGATGTCCTTAAAATCAGCTCAGCATGCCTGTCTGCAATTCCATTCTATCAGCAAAACAACAATGATCAAATGAACATTATTGTTCAAATGTTGTGAGCTAAATACGCATCAGAAAACCTAATGTATTTTGGCAATCTGAGAATTCCCTCTGCAGAAAAGAATATACAGTATGGTCAAAATTGCTAACAACAACAATAACAACAAAATCCAAATAATTATGGCAAAGGGCTGTCTAGAATTAACAGTTGAAATGAAGTATCAATACTGTTCTTCATGTAAATGGTGCAAAAGCTCTTACCTTGCTCACAAAGTGCGCCAACATAGCTTGGGAGGCAGAGACACCTGAAGGTATTAAAACCGTCAATACATGTGGCTCCATTGCGACAAGGATTAGAATGACATTCATCAAAATCTGTAATAAAAGCCATAAAAGTACTTTCAGTAAAAGGTCAAAAGATCCTATTTCATAAGATTGCCAGGTAAAATACAAGATAGCCACTTAAATTTGAATTCCAGATTGAAATAAAAGAAATTTTAGTATATCACATCCTTTATTTAGGGCAAACTTGCACTAAAAACTCTTCTTTTTTAAATCTGAAATTTAAGTGTCACTGATCTAATATTTTTATTTGTTAAATCTGGCAACCCTAAAAAAATTTCAAGTATATTCAGAGTAAGGTCATTATCTCCATTGCTGTTAGATGAGTCCCATGAGCCTTAAAACCAGTAAAGAATCCCCCTAGCCTTCCCACCCCCAAATCTGGCTCATGCTCTGACCACTTCACTTGTGAAACACTGAAAATATTTCACTGGCTTCATAGTCTCCAGACCCTTCCCTTTCCAATATATCCTTCATTTAGCTGATTGTTATCTTCTTTAGACACCATCAAAATAATTTTATTCACTGGTGTTTTTAATCTTTTTAAATGTTTAAACTTATTTTTCAATTTTTACAAAACTTTTACTTTTATATTGGAGTAAGCCAATTAACAATGCTGTGATAGTTTCAGGCGCACAGCAAAGGGATTCAGCCATATATACACATATCCATTCTCCCTCTGCTACTGCTACTGCTAAGTCGCTTCAGTCATGTCCGACTCTGTGCGACCCCAGAGACGGCAGCCCAACAGGCTCCCCCATCCCTGGGATTCTCCAGGCAAGAACACTGGAGTGGGTTGCCATTTCCTTCTCCAATGCATGAAAGTGAAAAGTGAAAGTGAAGTCGCTAAGTCATGTCTGACCCTCAGCGACCCCATGGACTGCAGCCTACCAGGCTCCTCTACCCATGGGATTTTCCAGGCAAGAGTACTGGAGTGGGGTGCCATTGCCTTCTCCGCCATTCTCCCTCACTGGCATCTAAACATTCCAAAGACCTGGATTATCCAGGGTAGCAGTTGTCAAAATGTGGTCGCTGGACCAGTAGTATTGGTATCACCTGAGAATATCAGAAACGCATGCTCCCAGGCCCATCCAAGACTTACTGACTCTGATATTTGGAGGATGGGAACAACAAACTGTGCTTTACCAAGCCCTCCAGGTGATTCTCATGTACATAAAGTCTTAGACCTTAGACCTAGATCCAACTAGCTTTCCACTGTTGTTTCCTAGTGTTTCTCTCTCACAACCCACTAAGTGGGCGTCCAGAATACTCGCAGTCCCCCAGGTGCATCCTGCAGTTTGCTTTCTGTGCTTTTGTTTGCTGTGTCGAGTCTTCCTCTCCCACTTGTGAAAATCTTCCCTAATTTCATTGTCTATATTGAATGCAAACTTTCTAACAGACATCTATGATCTCTTGTGATGAAATTAATGCCTTTATTCCATAGCATTTTGCAGTTACACTAAAAATTGAGTTAATGTTTATATTAAGTATTAAAAATGAATATATGTGTGTTTGGTCCCTTTGGTCATGTCCACCTCTTTGCGACCCCCTGGACTGTAGCCCGCCAGGCTCCTTTGTCAGTGGGGGTTCTCCAGGCAACGATACTGGAGTGGGGTGCCATCCCTCCTCCAGAGGATCTTCTCAACCCAGGGATCGAACCCACATCTCCTGCGTCTCCCATATAGCAGGCAGATTCTTTACCACTGAGCCACAAGGGAAGCCCAAAAATGAATATAAAAAATAAATTAAATTTCTAGGAGGTATATGCTCTATTCTTACCTAAAGAAATGACCTTAGTAGAAAGGATATTATATTAATATCATAATGATGGTTTTATATTATTTGCTAAGAACTAGTCATTGATCAAACAGTTTCACATATATTAACTCATTAAATTATTTTCAATTGATTGTAATGTGAAAAAAAATGGGGGTCACACATATACTTTTATACTATACACACAAATTTGAGGGCTTCCCAGGTGGCTCAGTGGTAAAGAACCTGCTTGCCAATGCAGGAGACCTATCTTGATCTCTGGGTCAGGAAGATGCCCTGGAGAAAGAAATGGTAACCCACTCCAGTATTCCTGCCTAGAGAATTTCTTGGACAGAAGAGCCTGGCAGGCTACAGTCCAGGGGATTGCAAAGAGATAGACAGGATTTAAGGAACTAGCTAAACACACATAAAATATGTAAATTTGATATTTAAGAAATAATTATTTCTTAAATGTTATCTATTGTGACCTCTGTCTTCAATGGTTAGCACACAAATAGAACTTACTAGCTCCGTTGACTTTTGCTTTTCTTTTTAAAGATAAGCACTCTTTTAACATGAATGTTGGGGGGTTTATCTCAGCATTTCTGTGTAATCTAAAGTGTAATCTTTATTCAGTCATTATGAGAAAACCACTATGGTGCAGCTAAAAGGAGCATCCGATGAGTAGCTGCCATCATTTCATTTCTTAGGGTTCAAGGTCTGCTGCTGCTAAGTCGCTTCAGTTGTGTCCGACTCTGTGAGACCCCATAGACAGCAGCCCACCAGGCTCCGCCATCCCTTGGATTCTCCAGGCAAGAACACTGGAGTGGGTTGCCATTTCCTTCTTCAATGCATGAAAGTGAAAAGTGAAACTGAAGTCGCTTAGTCGTTCCGACTCTTCATGACCCGGTGGACTGCAGCCTACCAGGCTCCTCTGTCCATGGGATTTTTCCAGGCAAGAGTACTGGAGAGGGGTGCCATCGCCTTCTCCGAGGGTCAAGGTGTATATTTAGCCAAATCAAAACTGGAGTCCCTTTTAAATTTTTCTTCAGGAGAAGGAACTCAAATAAGAATGGAAGTAAATGGGACTGATTCAGTAAAGAGACAAAGACGTTCTTTGGAATCCAAAAGAGAGGAGGAAGACAATGATGTCACAGCTCCTCGAGGGAGAGATGGAGTAGGCTGGGCTCTGGGCACAGCCAGAGAAGGTGCTTTCCCATGACACGCCAGAGCAGCAAGTCATCTCAAAACATAAAAACTCCCTATTTTTAAACTGTTGTTTAGTCACTAAGTCATGTCTGACTCTTTGTGACCCCATGGACTGTAGCCCACCAGGCTCCTCTGTCTGTGGGATTACCCAGGCAAGGATGCTGGAGTGGGTCACCATTTCCTTCTCCAGGGGATCTTCCCGACCCAGGGATCAAATCTGTGTCTCTTAGGTCTCCTGCATTGGGAAGCAGGTTCTTTACCACTAGCGCCACCTGGGAAATCCATTTTTTAAATAGAGCTTTAAATTGATAATATTTTGATATGCAGATTTGGAGACAGATCAAAATTTTTTGTCTATATGTAAGAAAATACTATATATCAAACTTTACATTTGTAAAGCCTGAGTGTGAAAACCACACATAAATACAACTGACCTCAGTAATCTTCCTTGAGTCTTGGTGATATCAAGAAAATTCAGTAAGCATCTATCCCTGTTTCCCACAGAGTACTTAAATTCATCTATGATTTTAATTTCATCTAACACGCCATTCATCTACAATGGGCTTCTCTGAAATCTTCTGATGGATTCAAGCAACGGTCTTTCAGGGAAGAACATCTTACCAAGTTCACACCGATCACCACTGTATCCTGGCACGCAGGTGCACACGTAGGAAGTTTCAGTAGCATAACACGTGCCCCCATTAGGCACGGGTTCGTTTTGCAACGATCAGGTCCTACCAGGTTCAGGAAAGTAAGAAGAGCAATTAGGCTCATCTCTCAGTTGCAACATATTTTAGCATAAAAATGCCATTTTTTTTTTTTTTTTGCTACCATAACATAAGGCTTTACCATAGCACTACACATAAAAATTAAGATTAACTTTACTCTCTGGAGTGTTTCTTGGCATTTTAACTAATTATTACAAATTGCATCTATTCATTTCTGGGATCCAATCAATCATCATTATTTTTAAACAGTATTTTGTATGGTATCTTGCAACTAATTAATATACTCTACTGCAGATTTAGTTGGCATGATAATGGCAATTGATTTTAGTCAAAATGATTACACGTATGTGCACAGTGAATGGAAAATGTATTCTTTTAAACGAGGTTAGTTCATGTGAAATGGCTGGATACACAGAACATGCATTCTTTTTAGCATTGGCTTGTTACCATCATTTAAATTATTATTGCCTTTTACCACTTAATGCTCAGAAACTTTTTCTTCGAAAGTGTGCACTGAAGTCTCTTCTGCTACATTAATATGCTTTTTCCAAAAACACGTTCCAATTGTACTCCTTTAAACTATACTTGAAGAAAAGCAACACATGGATTAAACTCTACTGTGTAAAAACAAACCCCAATACAAAAATCTCACCTTAAGTGAAACCCCAAACTTTTATTACAATTTTCTTATTAAAAACACAAAATTGACACTCCTAGGTGATCAATATAAAGGCCAGAGGTACAAATGTATCAGGAGAAAACAGTTTAATACATATTTTCTAAATCCAAGTACTTTCAGACTAACTGAGGCACATCTATTATTCTGTAATACCCCATGGGTAATTATATTTATATTAATAGCTTATGTATATTATTTGAACACTTTTCCAGAAGTGCTTGCTTCAATGTTTAAGAATCCAGATGAGAGCTAACCATTGTTTACAAAAGAACTGAAATAAATAGGCTATATATGGAATAAAAAGCATAGTTTCAAAAATTGAAGACCTGAAAGTCTGAAATAATTGCACACGAAGAAAAGAAGATATCCACTTATGAACCATGAGAAATAGGTATGGCTATAGAAAATAACTGAGCCTTTCCCACCCAGAAAAGTCAAACTCACACTTTCTGAGTGTTAAGGAAATTCTGGACTACTAGAAAGACTGGATAGGGGCGCATGTGCACGCGTGGGTTCCTGATAATTAGGTTGATTCAGATGCTTGCAACTGTTTCTTCAAAAGTGACCCCAATTGTGCTAAGACTCTCCCTATAGTTCCAAAGACCTCCCTACTTCTGCCTTCTGCTTTTGAGAACATGCTGCTTAGATGACAAGGCTACGGTCAACAACACTTCTATGTGCTGCTCTCAGTGCAAAACCGAAATGACACTACAGTGCAAGTGGTTGGTAAAGTGTGACGTGCCACAGAAATGTGAGGTGCACCGTTACTCCCACCACAGACACGGGACACCATGCGAGAGTACAGGACAAGGGCTTCGCGAGGGAGGGGCTGTGAACTGAAAGTAGTTCAGATGAGGAGAACAGTTTTGTTTTCACTCATTTTACTCTTCCCTAAGCAGTGTGTCGTCATCTCGGAAAGTTGAAACTGCAGCAGATAGACCAGGCAATCCAATAGGAGCTGTTGTTTACTGAGTTCACCTAAAGTGACACTTTGTTTTGCAAAGACGCAAGCTCTGATTCTAGCTAAACATTACGAATCGGGCAACTGGTACACATTTCTCATTTGTCAAATCCAACTCTCTCTATAGATATAGTTATTATCAGTGATTTCTCTATCATATTTCCTCTAACCTGAAGTATATTTCAACTAAATTACAAAAGAATAAATGTTGGCCAGATGACTAGGTTATCATTTACAGATTCAATAAAGTGACCAAAAAAAAAAAAAAAAAAATCCATCAGCCACCTTTGATCAGATGTATTCACAAAATACTTCATCATTTATAAAAGTTACACTTTATGACTATTTCACTCTATCTGAAGCACAACAAAACTGAAGCTTGGTAGCACAAGAGACAAGGTTGCAACGCTCAGAAGAATAACTCTAAGTATAGCCATGCTGTAAAAACATACTCATTAAAATAAAACATATTTTTTAATCAACACAGTCCTAGAAGTACTATTTTTTGGTTTCTTTTTTTCTTTTTCTAGGTAGCAACTAGGTGGTGATAGCTACTTATGGATTCCACTAACATTATTATTCCCACTATTCTTGGAAAACACCATTAAACTTAACTTTTCAACATTATCAACTAGACTAAAAGGAAAATAAATTCTACAGAGTAAATATTCCATGATCTCTGCTTTACATGTAATTAAGTATTATTCATTTTTATACTATATTAACAGAAAACCACCAAAGACCAGAGGAAAAAACCACCTACTCTGGAGTGAGGCCCATCTGGGTTCAAATACCACTTTACCATGATATGTGTGGCTACAACCCTGGGCCAATTATAGAGCCTCTCTGAACCTCCACGCCTTACCCTTTTAAATGGAGATAATAATGTACGCACTGTGGCCTTTCTGTGAAGCTCAAATGGCATAGTCTATATGAACCAGTATCAAATTCATGCTTCCTGTCTACTCCGCAAAAAACTAGAAATCTTCTCCCAACAGGCAGAATTTGAATATATACCAAATGAATACTCGCTGTGGCTAGGCACTGTGTTAGAAGCATTAGGTAGACTACCTATCTAAAGCAAGGAAATTACACAAAAGTATGAACTTATAACTGATATTCTGTGAACAATGTTAAGTATTTATTAGAGTTACTTACTAGTCTCATTTGTAAAGGCCTGAAAGAGTTTAATATTGCCATAATAGCACCCATTCATTAGAGGTTTTTTGTTTTGTTTTGTTTTTTTAATAAGATACTTTTCCTGTTCCTAAAGCTAAGATGTATAACTATGGGACCCAAGACAAAGTCATACTTAAGTTGTGGGTAAAGTCAAATTGAATTTTTATACCATTAACAATTTCAGGTTTTCCATGTTACAATTGAAAAAAAAAAAAAGAAATACATGTTTCTTAAACCCAGAAAAATACAAAGTATATCTTGGAAGCCCCCAAACAGTCTATACTTACTTTCTTTGCATCTTATTAGGGAATCAATACTATGGCCTGTTCTGCTGTACATGAACAATACAAAGAACCTTCACCCCTTTCACAGTACAACAAAATTATATAAATAAATATGTAAGAACCAAGGGACTGTTTCCACGTTTGGAAACAGATTTATCAACGTGTGTCCTTACCTGGTAAATAGATTGCTGTGCCTTCCACTGACTCTTCATTAATGCCAATCAGGAAACTGGTTTCATTAGAAGTTTCCAGAAGGGGAAACGATGGTGTTGCAAGCTCAGTATTTAACTCTGTGGTGCTTAGTGTTGCCTGCTTATTAAAATCAAGCATCCTCGTCGGTACTTGCTGTTTGGGGGCCGCTACTGTGGAATCCTCCCCTCTGATCAAAGCTGCCTGTGTTTCAGGGTTTATTTCCAGAGGAGAAGGGATGGTGGGCCGCTCAGAAGTCTGTGGGCTGGGCTGAGGCACCACGCCTGCCTCGACCCCATGAATCACAGAAGCAGAAGTAGAATGTGGCCACAGTGTAGCACCTTCTAAGGTCGTTTCACTTGCAGCTGTGACAATAGTCTCAGCCTCAGGTGTTTCAATACTGGGAAACACCTTGACTGTTTCCCCAGAAACCTGGACACTGGTTGTGCTGTGAGAATTTTGGAAAATCTCAATTTCTTCTTGAGCAATTAGTTCTGTGGCAGAAGCCTCCGTTGGTTCTAATGGTTTAGGTTTATTTTCATCTTCTGAAGGCTCTGTGTCAAGAGATAAGGCTGGAGGCTCGGTTACGTGAAAGTCTTCTTCACTCGGGGGTTTGGTAGTCGCTTCAATGTCTGCAAGTTCTCCTGGGGGTACTGGGGGTGTGCTGGCACCAGTACTTGGCAGAGCACTTGGCTGGGGGTCCTCTGAGTGCTCAGAGTCTCCGCTGCCTACGTGGACACTGAGTGGAGGAGATGAAGGTGTCTGAGAGAGAGTTCTGCAAAAGCTGAAACCGTGGATGTGCCAATAGAATCCGGCAGACGGGCTCCTTCCATCACATCAGGTGCCTCTGTTAAACTCTGAGCCGTAAGGTAGGTAGTACCAATACTTACGTAGGGGGTAGGATCTATCAGTGCCTCCTCAGCCCCAGAGAAGAACTCTGGTTGGAAAGAAGGACTTACATATCTCTTTTCTTCATCCTCATTCTGTGTCCTTTCCAAATAGCCCAACGTTGATATGACTTCACTTTGGTCTGCAATAGCTTGGCCATCGGACAAAGTGCTTGATTCAAAGATGTCCTCCAGGGTTTTGGCTTCAGTTTTTGACTCTGGATTAACTGTGGCAGACTTACGAGGAATGGGCAGAGATGTGGCTGTCGGAAACAAAACGTCTGATTCTGTCTCTGAGCTAAGGATGGGGATCCCAGTTGTGAAGATAAAGCCTGTGTGATCTAATGGATTTCTGTCTTCAGGAGCCTTCGACTCAGGTGTTGCCTGAGTGTAATTAGCCAGCAGAATATCACCGGAAGCCTCAAAGTTCTCCTCAGTTGAAGACAGGTTAACAGCTGTCTCATACTTCTCTTGAACTTGAGCGCTCTCTTCACTACTCTCAGGTGGCCCCGAGGGTACTTCTGGATCCAAGTCCGTCTGCATTCCAAGGATGTCTTCATACATCGGTTTAGTGTGATCAATATCTATGATAGTATTTTTATCTGACGTGAGCTCAGGTAGAATTTCAAGGATGGGACTCTCTGTCATTGTCAATATTAAATCCTTGTCCTCTTTGTCCAGATCTATAATAATACTTTCAGTGGCTTTTCTTCTGTCGGGTTTCAATGTGGAATCCTTGAATCCCCCGAAATGGTCTTGGAAACTATCTGCCGCACCTTCTGTGGCCCTCTCATATGATGCTGTGCTTGCCAGTGTGCTGGTTGCCCCAGGAGAGCCTTCATTCTGCTCAGGATGGAGCGGCAGCACCATTGAAACCGTCGGGAATCCATCAACAGTAACAGCTTCACACTTGGAACCTTGGGATGTTTTTCCAGGGGTCTGTCAGAAACAAATGTGGTGCTGCCTTGCCCAGTTGCCTGAGTCATTCCAGAAGCGTGGACTTCTGCATCAACTGCATCCAATTCCCCAGAACCTTCTCCAGAATGTTCATAAAACAGGTCTTTTGGTTTCGGTGTTGATGTAACAAATCCTTTGGCCATTGCAAGATTATAAGTTCTAGCCAGAAAATCAGTGGAAGAGGTTGCTGTTTCTTTAGTTTCTGCTGTCAAAGAATTCTCGCTAGAGACTTGATCAGTCAGAGGCTGTGGTCTACTGGGCTGGATTTCTTCTGCCCTACCCTGTGTCTGATTTTGAGGATGTCCGGGGCCTGTGGAAACAGTGAGAGGTGCTGTAAACGGCACTTCTGTTCTGGTGTCACTTAAAATTTCTGGTAGCGTTGTACTGGATGCTGTCTTACCATCTTCAAAAATGCTGTCTGTTTTGGAAATGAGTGGTATCATTTCATTTTCATTTGCTACATTTTCCATTCCCTCATAGTCTCCACTTGTATCATTTAAGATGCTGGCTTCTAAACTTTGTACTTGAGAAGTCGGGGGATATAATGTACTAAGGACTTGTTCTATTTCAGTAAAATTCACTGATCCTATAGTAGGCAAAACTTCTTCCCCAGATCCCAGTCCAGAGAATAAAAGATCTGTATCTGACTCTTTCATTATTGGGCTTGTAACTTTGGGAAAGGGTTTTATACTTTCTTCCTCTTTGATGGTTGAACCTGCAATTACACTTTCAGCTGGTACTGATTCAGTCACTGAGGCAGTAGCTAAGAAAAAATGGGATTTTTCAGTAACTTCAGGAAGAGTCGTGTACAATGCCAAGCCCTTTGAATCTAGA
Organism: Aepyceros melampus; assembly: GCA_006408695.1. Taxonomy (NCBI): domain Eukaryota; kingdom Metazoa; phylum Chordata; class Mammalia; order Artiodactyla; family Bovidae; genus Aepyceros; species Aepyceros melampus. Next base: position 245,922 of record SJXQ01007874.1, read on the forward strand.
GTTGGAGTGGACACGTCAGCTAAGGAAATGACTTCCTCCTCCATTTTCTCATCAGTACTGTAAGTTTTCTTTGTTGTTAGTGTGAAATAACCTGTGGTTTGGAGTCCAGGTTCAGGAAATGTCTGTGAATCAAAAGTGTTTGTTCTGGTGCAACAGAGCTTTGAAGGGGTTCAAAAGATTCTTGTTCTTGAGTCTTTTCCTCTGATACTATTTCGCTTCCATTTCCTTGCCTTACAGGGTTGACTTCTTGTCTAGGCCATAATTCGTCTGGCTCCACAGTTGGGGGAAAGTCCATCGAAACTGTGTGATTCTCTTTCACCTCCTCCTCTTTGGTTGAAGCTTTAGTACTCTCAGCTTCTGCTGTTGGCAAAATGATGGATCTTTGATCAGTTTCATTGATAGCACCTTCTTCTCCCAATTGTTGGTCAATAAACGGGGTATCTGTTCCAGAGGCTTTTCCCGCGACACTGGGAAACACTTGGTCAACAGAGCTGCTTACTGAGAGCAATTGCTCACCCGAGCCCTCGGCAGAGGCTGTGAATTCTTCCCAAGGGAAGGCTGAGGTGCTGACCAAGGTGCTGCCAGGTTCTTCCGAGTCAGCAGTGTAGTTACTGAGGTCCGAGGCAGGTGTTACAGATGGTGACATCTGGGTGTCCTTAAATGCTGCATCCCCTGAGCCTTCCATCATCACTATTTCTTCTTTTGTTATGGGATAAGATACCGTCGAGTATTCTCTGAAGTCACCACTGAAATCTTCCTCCAAAGGAAAATCTGTAGAAAAGCCCTTTATTTCTGCCCTGTGAGTTGGCTCTCCTGAGGTCTCTGAAACCAAGTTTTCCTTGGATGTTTGGCTTATAATTTCAGCAACCTCCCTGTCCACTGCAGTACTCAAGACTTGTTTGGTTGGCTCAAAAGGGAATACAGTTTCCACATGTGGAGACCAAGTGCCAGCTGCTTCCTCTTCAGCTAGAATTTCAGGCTCTAAATTTAATGAAGGTGAAGAAACAGTGATGGTTTCTGGGTCAACAGCAGCTTCTCCAGACCCCTGCTCCATAAAGAGAGACATGGGGCTCCCTGGGACAGTAGGTGACCCTTCCAGAATCCCGGGTTGACTGCTAAGGCTGGGAACTGTGGTCTGCGCTGCCAGATTGTCTAAAACTCTGTTTCTGTAAAGACAACAGTAGAACTTGTCGTTTCCCTTTCAGACTGTGTGGCTGTCATCGGGGACATGAAACTCTTCCTAGGAGCAGCTGCTGAATCATCAGGTGGAGTTTCACTCGAGCTTTCTAATTCAGAGGGAGAAACAAACTGATCTGATCGCTGTGTAGGGGAATGTACCTCAACTGTAGAAGCTGTACCTTTAGTTCCCTTCTCCTCATCTTTCCTTGTTGTTTCCTCCAGAGGTGGACTGAAAACCCACTCGAAAGTGTCTGTCTCTCTTACAAATTTGGTAGGCACTACTGCAGAAACCTGTTCAGAAATTGAATATACAGTGGTTGCAGGAACATCCAAAAGGCTCTCTGTGATCATGATCTTGCTGGTGTCTAAAGTAACGAGGGAGTCTGTAGTATTTCTCTGTGATAAATCAGTTATCATGGCAAATATTTTATCTTTGTCTTCTTCTGCTTCCCCAGAGCCTTCCGGAATTGGAATTGAAGGACTTCCCGAGAACTCGACAGCGTGTTTTGGGGTTATTTCCACCCAGCTTTCTACTGTGGACAATGGCTTATCAGACTGTGGAGTCCCTGTTAAAATCAATGATGTATCCTCTGAGACACGTGCTGATACGGAACTTGCAACTATACTTGGAATATGTGTGGTAGAACTTTCTTCTGCCTCTTCACCAAATGTTCCTTCAGTAGCCCCTGAAAAGATGATTTTTTGAGATTCTTGGTCGATGGCAGCATCTCCTGAAGACTCTTCAGGAAACAGAGGTACCGATTCAGTATGTTCATGTGCCAGATGATGAAGGTCAGGACTTTTTTCTGTGATTGAGTCTGGCCCCTCAGTGGCTTCTCCCTCATGGATTGAGGCTGTGGGGAAAATATCAGGCTCGCCACTTGAAAAAGGCTCTGCTGTTTCAGGGTAAATCTCGGGTCTCCACGTAATTTCAAGGGACTCCGTTGTTTCTTTAGATTCATTAGGTTGCATGGCAGTGGACAATCCAGCATGGGTGATTATAACTGATGACTATCACTTTCACTGCTGTCTGAAAAATTTTGAGAAGGTGCAACACTTTCAAACTGGCCACGCCTAGCTTCTGCTGCTTCTGGGTCCTTGGGAACAGTGGTAACCACATGCTTCCCATTTATGTACTGCACGGATGGGGTGGTCGTGACATCAGTGGCATTGGCACACTCCTCATCTTCTTCATCCTCTTCACTGTGCAACATACCGAGTAACTCAGGTAAAATCTCAGCAATTAGATCGTGCTCTGGATCTGTTTCTTCACTACAAGGCTCATCTTCTTTAGATTCTGAATCTATTGGATGACCAATTACACTCAAATCACTCATTCGACCTGAAAAAAACAAAGAGTTTTCACAATACTTAAATAGAAGATTTGGCAGTGTACGATAGAAGAAATCGATAGCAAGGCTGGCTGATCACACTCTCACACGAAAAGAAGGATTCAACTCTGTTCACAGTAAGAGCAATCACCCTTCTACACATGGTTCTCAGTCTTCGCATTTGCTGTTTGATATTAACAATGGGAAAAATAAATCCAGTTGTAGAAACAGGTCACAAAAGCTCTTCCACATGTTTAACAAAACCACATCCTTAAAACGAAACAAGGCACCAGGTACACACACTGTAATCATGAAATGGAGGAATTCATCTCTGCAAACTGGAAAAAAAAAAAATTTCAAGTTAAGATCCCTTCACCGGATCATACAGAAAAAGTAACTGATTGTTGTCCTTCATATTGGTGAATGCGAAGATGCCCTCTATTGCATAGGGAAATGAGAAGTGATTTTTTCTGGCCTCTTGTCATAATTTACCCTAGAGAAGACTGTTTTTAGAAATGTCAGAGAGGTTTCTTTCACAGTGTGATGACAATCCTGTCCCAGTGCAACCGTAAGGCAAGACTTAGCTGTATAATGAACTGCAGCCACATCCCATGAGCAAGGGCAGGAAGCCCTGGGAAGGAGGGGCTTGGGGTCTCCATGCAGGGCTGTCTCACAGAAAGCACCAGGAAAGAAAGCCCTCCACACCTTTACAGCTTTATCTGTAATGAGAGGTGATCTGGACTGGGGCAATTGTCATTCTTTTCATTAACCTTTTCTCCAAAAGAAGTTCAGGAGCCACTTCTAAACATTAGAACTAGCATACCTGAAATAACACCTAGCCTCGGAACATTTCCAGATTGTAGACTGCCATAGGGTACCGACCACTAAGCCCATCTGCCTTTTCTCTCTCCAGAAATCCACCAGCAAAGCTCCTCATCCAGACACCAGGAGGGGGACATTCCGCACCCTCATTTGCATCGGAGTGGAATTCACTGGTCCTTGGAGAGGGTCCTGCCACTGCAGATATGCTAGTTTCAGAATCACAGCAGCACAGAAAGAGGTACCTGTGGGTTTTCTAACCCCAGGAGAGACACAGAGAAGCTCAGAGGGTGGCCTGGTGTCTTGCCCTCTGGTCCCGGGAACACTGTTGCAGATACAGCTTTCAGCCTAGCCCTGATCCAAGCCACACATGCTTAGGCTGAACCTGAGAACTTACAGGAGGAATAATAATGACAACGACGGGATCACTCCCGCCCCCTATTGGTAGGGAAATGGCTTCTGTTGTCAGAAGCCACTCTCCTTCACCTGTGAGAGGATCAACATCTAACATTTCTTCATGGCCCAAAAAGAAAAACACTCTATTGAGATGGAGGCAATACTGTTTGTATTCTTTGTACGGGTGTGCTCAGTTGCTTCAGTCATGTCTGACTCTTTGCCATTGTATTCTCTGCATCAGCATAAATACAGAAGTATATGACCATCCAATAAAAACTCTCAGAGCTCCTTCTAACTATGGTTTGCTAATAAAAAAAAAAACAAAGACCACAAAACTTTTATGGAACTAGAAGATATACTGTATTCACATTAATCCCTTTCACTCTAATAAAAACAAAAAAGAAAACTTTTTTCTCTGTATCCCATCTCCACTGTATTGTCACCATAAAATATCACTACTATTTGTGTCAGAGTAGGTCACTCTTCCCTACTACATGTCCTCCCATTTAACATTCACACACTACAAATCATTCCTTATATCTCCACTGAATACATTCAGTGCTTCAAACATGTAAACAAAGTGGGATAGATACTCAAATGAACAAAAAATACTGCTACCCTAAACAGAAATGTGATCAGTACATAACTCTAGCATATTACAAAAATATAAAACCCCACCTAGAGGGGCGGGATGGGGTGGGAGGTCGGAGGGAGGTTCAAGAGGGAGGGAACATATATATTACCTATGGCTGATTCATGTTGATGTATGGCGGAAATCAATACAATACTGTAAACCAATTATCCTCCAATTAAAAAAACAACTAACAAATAAATAAAACAGATGGCCAACACGGACCTACTGTATAGCACAGAGCACTGTGCTCAATCTTCTGTAATAATCTAAACGGGGAAAGAATTTGAAAGAGAATTGACATATGTATATGTAGAGCTGAATAACTTTGCTGTATACCTGAAACTAACACAACATTGTAAATTAACTATAAACCAATATAAAATAAAAATTAAAAAATTAAATATGTACTAATATAGATGATTTCTGCCACAGAAGTTATAGCTACTCCTAATTGCCAAACTCATAGAAATAACTAAATGCCTTACCTTTGTTTTCAAAAAAGGGTAAGTTCATTTAATATTAGATCATAGAAGTTATTACTGTGATCTTATACTGTTTCACGGTGTATGTTTTAAAAGTAAACATCTTCAGATGATAAATACCTTTTAATATAGCTTGTGTTGAAGGCTACCTCTAACTAAGGAAAAAAGAATGTGAGAGAATATATATGCATATGCTTATACAGGTATATGAGAGAATGCATCTTTAAATGCCCTCCGTACAAATGAATCTTTTGAAATATCACATCTATAACCTTATCTAATCACTAAATCAAGTAGCCTCATTGTTAATACTATTTGAATACAGTTGAGTGAAAGCATGTTAGTCTCTCAGTCATGTCCGACTCTTTGCAACCCCATGAACTACAGCCCACAAGGCTCCTCTGTCATGGAGTTCTTCTCAAGGTAAGAATACTGGAGTGGGTTGCCACTTCCTTCTCCAGGGGGTCTTTCCGACCCAGGCATTGAGCCCAGATCTCCTGTGCTTCAGGCAGATTCTTTACCATCTGAGCTACCATGAAGCTACACTCAGTTACCTGATTCTGTGAAACTTCGTAGAATTTAACAGGAACTTCAAAAATATGCCTATTTTAAATTGTTTATAGTGTCATTTAGCTTATCACCCTTTTCATTAGGTTTCATTAAGTATAAATATCATGAGAACTCATTATTAAAAATGATCACATATACAGTCTAAATTTCCACAGCACCTTGAACTTAAATACAGAAAGAATTTCAATAAGAAGCATAGGTGTGTGTCAAGCATATAAAAAAAAAAATTCCCATCACATTTTGTACCTTTGTATAAGCAGTAGAGATTAAACTAACTACTCAGCCAAGCTTCTCCAGCCAAACACAAGGATAAATAAGGAAATAACTGCTTGATAGTCTTTATTTATAAACTCCTAGGCTGGGAATAGGGTAAAAATATTCAATGTTATTATAGATTTGTATGATATTCTAAATAAATTCCTTACTTTTTAGAAAAACAAAATGGATATAAACATATCCCATGAACTTCTTAGTGAATAATTATAGAGTTTCCATTAGGTATGATGTTGGTAGCTCTGAAAACAAGTGGGGTGGAAAAAAGCAAAAAGAAGACACAGAGGTCTGTCAATGTGTCAAATGTCAGCATGTCAAAGGAACTGACACTCTGACGCTCACTTACATGTTTCACAAAGGAAAAGAATAATTTAAAATAAAATGTTTTCCTAGCAAAGAAAACAAAGAACTCATTGTAAATCAACAATTTTTATAATAATTTCATTGTCTATCAACTCATTAAGTCTATTTAATTCAATTAATTAAACTCCCTGACACTCACTTTATGTTCTCTAATTGCAGTTCAATGAACAGAGTATAATATTCTTTTAGCCCATTTTCCACTTGGATAAGGAACCCTGACATTCTCATTGCTCATAAATCTGAGAACTCCCTTAGCATTTTAGACCAGCATATTAGAATATTTCACCAAAAGACTCGACTGTTAGATGCAATTTATTCCATTTTCTAACCTAAATGAATACCACAATACTTCAATCACAGCCATATAGTTCACAACACAGCTCAGCATCGTACTGGTCTTTGCATGCAAAATTAAATTAACTCCCACAACCATGCATGGCACCCAAAAATGCAATCTCCCCAAGACCAACTGATTGCACAAAATTTACTAAATACCTATTCTCTGTGAGACTATATGGCAGACTCATATTTACCAACTTTACAGAAACCTACAGCCTCCAAGGTTATCTGGGTGTCTTCCAAATCTTTCTTTCTCTCTGAAACAAATCCTCTTGCCAATAGGTTAGAGAAATGACCTTCCTATAACTCTTTTTTGCAAAGGACACTTTTTGATTGTACGTAATGCAAATGTACCAATCATTACATTTAAATTAGAATTCCTTTTTCCACCTGCCTTCCAAGTACCTGATCTGCCTTGCCTCAGAATGGCAGAAAATACAGAAATAATTAATTTCTTCTTATGCTTCTCATTGTCTGAAGCTGGCACTGACCCAAGGACTATCCGTGCATCATAATAAACAGTGATTGAGAAGATACATTTCAAAAACTGCTCATTGAATATGAGCACTGTAAAAATGCTCCATTTAACAAGAATTCTTAAACAAAGATATGAAATGTGACATGAAATTATTTGGTTTCCTTTTCTGAAAGGAATCTTCTCACAATTAACTTATCAGTGAAAAGTGAAAGTAAAGGCACTCAGTGTCTGACTCTTTGCTACCCCATGGATTGTAGCCCACCAGGCTCCTCTATCCATGGGATCTTCCAGGCAAGAATACTGGGTGAGTTGCCATTTCATTCTTCAGAGGATCTTTCTGACCCAGGGATTGAACCCAGGTCTCCCGCATTGTAGGCAGACACTTTACCATCTGAGCCACCAGGGAAGTCTTAATAACTTATCAGTATTATTATTAAAATAAGTTGTGTTCCAAATGGTTTCTTCTGATTTCTTAATATTGGTTCAATGGTGAGGAAAATATTCATTGCTCAGGGCTTTGAAGACAATTTTTTTGGCCAACAGATTCTCTACAGATGAATATACATTTTATTCTTAGCATGGCCAACTTATTTTCATACTTTTAAAATGTCTGAGCCTGGTGGCTCAGTGGCAAAGAATCCACCTGCCAAAGCAAGAGACCCGGGTTCAATCCCTGATCCAGGAAGATCCCACGTGCTGAGGAGCAACTAAGCCCGTGCACCACAACTATTGAGCCTGTGTTCTAGAGCCTGGGAGCCACAACGACGGAGCCCACGAGGCACAACTGCAGAAGCCTGTGAGCCCTAGAGCTCATGCTCTGCATCAAGAGGGCCACTGCAACGAGAAACCCACATACGGTAGCTAGAGAGTAGTCCCCACTCACCGCAACTAGAGAAAAAGCCTGCGCAGCAACAGATCCAGCACAGCCAAAATAAATAAATAAATAATTATTTTTGGTAAAAAGTCACAAAATCTACTTGGGATAGACAAGTGAATTCACTTCTGCCACTGCCCCCTCCATCTCACCCATATTCCAATTCGCTCCTCTTTATTTAGTTTCCGAAGTTACTTCTTCATCCCCCTTTCTTGCCACCACCCTCACCCACCATGCATATTATGAGAGTTGCCAGAGCTATAATTATTGCAAACCAGAAAAGTTTCTTTGTAAGGTGTGTGACCGGCTCGGGGTGGAGGGGAGTAGGGAACACCTGTGTTTTTGTGAAAGCAAGTATTTCATCATGAAATTGTGATCTGCTTTATTCTGTACTAACAGTGCAACCTCATGGAATAATTAATGACCCCAGCTCTTAGGTGAACAAATTCTTACAAAAGAGGACTCTATTTTAGAATTTTATTCTAAGGGTGATATAACTTTTATTTGGACTGCAAGAGTCAAACCACAGAACTCTACACAGCATATGTATAATCTTTTCTCTGTTTCTATGAATGATTTTAACAGCTTGAATATACCACGCTAATAGATTTTTTTAATGGCATTTCACACAAAGCTTTATTGCTAGCTGACCTCAAATTACTCATCAAGTATATTTAAGTACTTAATGGCAAAATTTTGTAGACATAGCACAAGTCTTACAATCACACTGTTAGCAGACACAAAACATAGTTGCTAAGATGCAGAGGCAGCTGGCTAAAGTCCATGCTTTCTATAGGGAATTCTACAATTTAAGAGCTTTTAATTAAATATAAGTATAGACCAATCCACTCAGTGGAGAGATATTAGGGTCACATTTCTCTATTAAAATAGATTTCATTTTAATGTGTGGAAAAAGAAGATTTTTTTTCCTTATTTAAAAAATACAATAGACAGCTATACTGAAGTACTTGAGAAGCACTTACAGAATTTAAATAGAGAAAACTTGAAGTTGTCTAAGATATTTAAGCTTTCTGACACATGCCTATGAATCTAATATATCCAGACATAAGCAAATGCTTCAATTTCATTCACCATTGATATATTCTTAACTAAAATGAAATGCTAGCTGCAACCTTGTAAAGCAAGGAAGACTACCTAATCTGTCTTTCCACTAGGTTGTCTCAGACATTCCAAATTTCCCAACATTTTCAAAATTTGAGACACTAAAAACGGTGCCAACTCAGGATGTTGAAAAAATAAATGACATTAGTGATCAAGATATAAATATCTTCCCCAAATCTTGTCATTTGTTTTCATATGCTTAAATTACTTTAATAATTGAAAATCATGTGATATTTAGATCAACGCCCAATCCCTCCAGAGGTAAGAGATTAAAGTAGAGGCCGGAAGATCAAGATTGGATTCTGTGACCCGTGTCTCCCTGTTAGCTCTGCTGGCCGAGGTTCATTTGGTGTACCACCCATGCATGCTATCGGACACTGACAGCTCCTGCTTGCTGAGAAAGGAGCTCAATATTTCTCAATTCATGAATTTTACACCCAGAAAGCGCAATAAACAATATAAGCGTTTCTGATGGCTCACTTTTGAGACAGACATGTTATGGGGATGATAAATGGGAATCATCTCTTTTCCCAGCTTCAGATAATCCTCTAATAATGCTGTTCTTTCAAGTGGAAAGAATGTGTTTAGATACAGTCATCTGCTCTAAGTGTGCTTAAGGAGTTACCACTGAGTGTGGGCTTTTCTTGCTTATAGAAGAGGCCCAAGGGACTCCCTAACTTCCAATTTTTAAAGGGTAAGGGCTTTCCCGGAGAGCTTAACCAAGTAATTTTGGGCCCTTCAAGCATTTTTGAACAGTAAGATAAAGAGCTGCATGAAAAAGAAAGCAGGTTATTTCAGTTTGTAAATGTTTCCTTGAAAGCAGAGCAAATGACAAAAACCAATTAATGGGCAGTACTTACTTTTCTTAATAGGGGCTTCCCTGGTGGCTCAGACGGTACAGCATCTGCCTACGATGTGGGAGACCCAGGTTCGATCCTTGGGTCAGAAAAGATCCCCTGGAGAAGGAAATGGCAACCCACTCCAGTATTCTTGCCTGAAAGATCCCATGGACCGAGGAGCCTGGGAGGCTACAGTCCATGGGGTCACAAAGAGTCGGACACAACTAAGCAACTTCATTTACTTTTATCTTTTTCATGTTAGTTCCCCATGCTTATCAAAGCTTTTCATAGATAAATAGATGACAGATAATGACTAGATGCCCAACACCAGAAAAAGACTTTGGTCAAAATCAAGGATTCAAAATGTAGGTAAAACACTTTGACATAAGTAAAACAAATGCCCCTCATGTATATGTGTGTGTATGTGTGTGTGTTTATCTTGATACTTCCTTCTAAGCTCTCAAATTACAGCTACTAAACTGAACTTTACCAAACATCATTTTGTTTTCATTACAACACTCTCTTCTTCAAAAGTTACCCCTTGCAATCGACCACTTCAATAGCATGTTCAAACAGCTCCATCGCTGTCCTCACATTTATCCTCATTCTCTCATTCTTTTTTCTCATTCTCTGCATCTCTGAGTTGGATGCAGAGAAACTATGCCTCTATCTCAATATCCTCCTCATTCCTAACTCACACTTCTATTCAACAAGAATCCTCCTGTCCCGACCTTGGAATGCTTCATAAACCCTCCTTGGAGCTTCACTCCTGCATTTATGAACAATCCAGCTGAAGTCTCCATTCCTCCAGTCTGTCTTCACTAAAACTCCTCAGCCCAAACTGGTCGTGTCTTTCATTTGTATGCCATGGGACTTATGTCATATTATTTGTTATTTATAAATTCCCCAGTGGTTATTACTTGTCTCAGCTTCCTTACTAACTTCTATGTTCCGTAAAGTGAAAGGATCTTTTAAACATGTACTGCTACTGCTGCTACTGCTAAGTCACTTCAGTCGTGTCCAACTCTGTGCGACCCTATAGACAGCAGCCCACCGGCTCCCCCGTCCCCGGGATTCTCCAGGCAAGAACACTGGAGTGGGTTGCCATTTCCTTCTCCAATGCATGAAAGTGAAAAGTGAAAGTGAAGTTGCTCAATCGTGTCCAACTCTTAGCGACCCCATGGACTGCAGCCTTCCAGGCTCCTCCATTCATGGGATTTTCCAAGCAAGAGTACTGGAGGCTCTCCTTATTCTAGCCACTTAGCTTCTCTTTGGGAAGTTAGCTGATAGAATGTCTACATAGTTATTTATCATCAAGAATGGAAACGTTTACATTTACTATTTTGACACCTTCTTTTAAATATCTGCATTTTTTTCTGGTCCTGAAGAAACTGTTTTTTGGCTGCAATAATAGCTCAAATTCTGAGACACAACTGAAAGAAACACAGATTACGCAAATATTAAAGACTTCAATGGCTATGAAAATCAGATAATCTAAGTGGGCAGGCATAGTCTCAATATTATTTTTTATCATTCTTTTCCTTTCCAAATATAGAATCCATATAGGTTTTTCTCAGGGCAATACTCACTATTTTTCTCAAGTGGAAATCTATAATGAACATATTCACTTAGTATAGTCAAAAGAATCCTTCAGCCATGAGCATATGTATTTCCATTTAATACCATGCTGATAGAGAGAAAGTAATATGGGTATGGCAGTGTGAGGTATGGAGGTCCGTGTAATTCAAGATACATTCTCCACCCCTCAAGATCACTTTTGATTCAATCACAATTACTCTGAAATATTAAAAAACATATGTTTCAGTTATAGTTAATTCTATTTTCTTCCTTCCTTACAGATGCCAAGGTTCATTTAACATGTGTGAGAAAAGCTACGCTTCCCAAAATGTGATAAAGTCCAGCATTTCATTTAGGGGAGACTGAATTAAACATTTTTGTTTCCTCCTTAAAACTGGTAAAATACAACTTAAACTTGCAGAGGTTTAAAGCAGCCCCTTCCCCAGGTATATGTCTGTATTTCAACCTCTGTCTGAAGGTCAGAAAGCCTTTACATTACTGTAGGGTTCAACATTCTCCATGAATAAAGACTGCATGCATTAAAAAATACAGACATCTAATACTAAAAACAGAAGGCAAATTTAAGAAAAGAAACATAAAATATGAAGGCCTGGGTCCCACCACTAGTTGTCTAGTAGGGGGTGGGGGAGTGGATATTTTTATATGGATGCTCCCTGGTGATTCTGATATAAAGCCAAGGTTGAGAGGCAACATGAGCAGAATTCGTGCACTGGGAGCTTTCCTGGGGCTCCTTCAAACCTCTGCACAGGATGGCATCACTGTCAGTCAGCTGCTGATACCTGGTTGGTGCCGTTCTGCGGCCTCCTGGGCAACAGGGATGGCTGCTCAGCAAGAGGATGAATGCCCAGAGTTCCCTGTGAGGCTGATTCTGAGACTTTGTTATAGTGACTTATTTCACTGTTGCTGTTGTGTAGTCGCTCAGTCGTGTCCAGCTCTGCGACCCCTAGGACTGTAGCAAGCCACGCTTCCTTGTCTTTCACTATCTTTCAAAGTTTGCTCAAACTCACACCCATAGTACCTCTATTTTTCTTTTTATTAAAGCAAGCAACTAGCTTTTATTGTATACTCTTCTTGCTTATTGATTATTTCAAGTTGCCTTCCCACTAAGCTGTGGGTGACATTATTTTCCTTTCTCTAGCCCTGGTGGCCCAGACGGGAAAGCATCTGCCTGCAATGTGGGAGACCCGGGTTTGATACCTGGCTCAGGAAGATCCCCTGGAGAAGGAAATGGCAACCCACTCCAGGACTCTTGCCTGGAAAATTCCATGGACGGAGGAGCCTGGTGGGCTATACAGTCCATGGGGTCGCAAAGAGTCAGACATGACTGAGTGACTTCAATTCACTTCAGCCACAGAGTAGCTTGATTGAATGGCTTTATTTCAACAAGCCTTTAAAATACTTCCTGCGAGTGAGTGTAAAGAGATGGGCAGAGAATGTTTTATCTTCAGAGAGTGAAATGACTCCCTTAGAAAGCAGAGCGAGGTAAGATCCCAATGTAATAAAAGATGGTAACTATAGTATATCCTGTTGTACTCTACAGAAGCATACATTGGTGTGTTTTCTTTTCCCTTTCTCAACTTAGAGAAACCCAAACCTACTCCGAACAGCACATGGCCAAAGCAACTAACTCACCCTGTGAGATGCCAGGAATACTATGGTCTAAAATAAAAAGATGAAGTCACTGGAAGCCAGACAAGATAGTGTATACCGACTAGATACGAGGGGCAAGCAGGTCTAGGTACCATAATGTGACATAATATGTCAAGCTTTCATAGACACAGACGTCGAAGTACAATTAAACTTTCCCTCTCACTCAAAGGGTTCTTTCTTTCCAGTTTCAAATCTCCTACTTTAACTTATCTATGGAAAAAATTTTTATACATGATCACAATAATTCTAGCAAGTATTTAGAAGGTTTGCCATAATTTATTCTCCTCCTCCAAATCAAACCACACCTTTTGAGAATAATTATAGCTTTCATGCCATTGGATCAGGGTTTCCTTCTTGATTCACACTCAAAAGGTCTGAATATTGGCATATCCCTCTAAGGAACACAGTTTCTCATGCAATAGGTGCTGAATTGTCCACAGGATACCCTAGGTTGAAACAATATTTTACAATTTCCTCGCCTCAATTGTGTTGTAAAAAAATCAATGTACTTCCATTCAAACGAAAAAAAAAAATATACAACAGTTTTCACTAAAAAATGTTCCCCTGCCCCCTCAACCGGAGCCCCATTCTTAGAATCTCTCTATCAACAAAGTCACTTATTAACCAGCTTTTTTTTTTTTTTTAATGTGACAAACTGGCCTCACTGGGGTCCAATGTAATAAATTTTACAAATAAATTTTAAAACTGACAAACACAGATAATGCATTTAAATTATTTTTTCATTTTACCTCATTAAAATGAAACCTTTACAAAGCATTTCTTTTTCTGTTTCTTTTATCCCTTTGCTCCTCTCACCACATGTCTCTCCCCTTAGCTACACCCCTCCCCTCCAAAAGTTCTGAACACTGTCTGGGCCCGTGAATACATTTTTTATTCACTGCACAAATGAATGATCTAAGAGCTATTAAGAAAGAAGAATGTAATCCCTGTGTAGAGAACTAGGGGGTTTCCTTGACAACAACAAAAAGACAGCAGGAAATGCCCATGTTTTCTATGAATATGCAAGAAGAGGCCTGGCCCAGCACCTGGAAAAATTTATAAAGAATTTGTGAAAAGATCTTTTCTTTGAAAAAAAAATTAAATTTGCAATCATCAAAAATCACCAGTCCAATTTTCACACATGAAAAAGAGCAGAAAGCTAATGAGTTCTACATATTGATAGTATAGAATCAATACTATAACTATATTTAAAATTTAAATAAGGGCTGCAGCTGCTTCTGATTTGCAACCAAAATGGCATCACCCTAGACAAACACAATCCATAGATGATTAAAATTTTAACAAGCTCTTGCAGTCAGACAGATACTAGAGTATAATTATATTTGTCTCACTGTGGTATAAATCATCTCAAATTTTAAGGAAACTGCATTTTTAACATATTTAATACAAAACAATCTACATTTTCCAACATTTAGACGTTCACAATGAAACAACTGCCGTAGCCGAGAGGGAATTCGTTTCTACTACGTCATTGCCTGTGCAAGGCCCTGTGCTGGGTGCTTTCTAGTCAGTTAGGAGGTTTTAACATGCAATGTGCCTGCCACTGTGTCTTGCAAGCCCAGGAAGAGATCCCCTTCTCTTTTAATTAATCTGGTGAGTTTGTAGTATTAGCACATCAGAGAAGGCAATGGCACTCCACTCCATTACTCTTGCCTGGAAAATCCCATGGATGGGGGAGCCTGGTGGGCTGCCGTCTATGGGATCGCACAGAGTCGAACATGACTGAAGCGACTTAGCAACCAGCAGCAGTATTAACACATATGTTTACTATTATAACAACTGAGGCCTGTGTCGATCAAGCAATTTACCCAAGATCAAATAGGTGGCAGATAACAATGTTGATCATGAACCCAAGTCTGTTTCCAAAGGCTCTTTCCACTCCATCCCATGGATCAAGTCAACTCCCTATCAGAATATCAGAGTGCGCTTCAAAAATCCAGTTCTAGTATAGTATGTAGTGAATGGCAATTATTTGACTATTTGTTGGATACATGTATATTAATAAATTTGGAGACATACACATATGTATAGCTCAGTTGGTAAAGAATCCACCTGCAATGCAGTGAGACCTGGGTTCGATCCCTGGGTTGGGAAGATCCCTGTATGTGTATATATATACACACACAGTCACCTTTTGTTACATAAAAAAAAGGGTATGTATCAGAATTTAGGAACTATTCTTTCTAAACAATAATCACTACTATATCCATTTTACTGGCAAAAAATTCTGACAGAAAGTTTAAGAAATTCCTGGGTCCACATGGCCAGGAATCAAAGGAAAGACTGAGTGTAGTTTCCCCAACTTATATCACCTGCTTCCGTAATATTGCTAATTCAAATTGCATTTGAATTAAGATATTATAAAACTTTAAATCATCTTTTAGGGTATGCAGCCCACTCTAAAAAGTAGTTTTATATCATTTAATTTTACAAATGTGTAATTCTGAACCATGATACATCATGGGACATGTTTTGAAAAGCTAAATGTACTTAACTTAAGATGATGCTATCTTTATCAAAATGCATCAATCACTGAAAAATAGGAAAATGTGAGAGAACACTCCTTCCTGAGGAAGTTGCCCGAAGTTTCCATGAATCTGTATAGGCTTCTAGGTGAATCCTAAGAAGGCATTCATCTTCCGAATCAGGGGTGCCACTCTATCATTCGAGCCCTGTCTAGAATAATGCCTGATAGCACCTGGGGCTCCTCGGCCCAACTGGTGAGTCTCTGTTGTGAAGCGATAGGTTAACAATGAGTTTCCAGTTATTTGTTTTTGATCTTACCCTTCCAACAAGAACCAGCTTATATTTCATCCTTCTCAGGAAATATTTTCTGAATCCCCTGCCTTCATTGATTTCTTCTTTGTTGATATTATCTGCCATTTAGTCAGTGTCTCATTCCTAGTGTGTAATTATGCATTTCTGCACTGTTAATTACATTTGACTATGTTGATATAGGCTTCTCAAAAGCATTTATAGGCTTTGGGAGCAGGGCCTATGGTTTACAGTTATTTTTTGTCCCTTTTGATTCTGTTAAAGAACAAAGCATGTTGTAGCTTTACCTGAGGATAACCCTTGACTGACTACTCTGCTAGAAGGCAGTGCGTACCTTTCTCTCAAGGTCACTGCTAATGACAACAAGTGGCATTTGTCTTTGGCTGATGCCCCACCTCAATAGGAGCTTTGATACTGGCAACTTGTAATTGCAAGTGCCATTTTCAGAAAGAATAGGCTTCTTCATGCTAAGAAGACAACAAAGTTCCTTTTACCCATCTATAGAACATCTCTTTTATTAGTAAGCCTCAACTTGTGAGAAGCAAGATTTTAATGTCTTCAAGATTTTCTTGAGATTAATATTTATAGAGGGTTAATAAAATATTTATAGAGCATTTAAAAGTTTGAGATTCTATGTGTTTTCTATGTGCGTCTTATGTGAGTGTATGTGTTACACACACAAAACATTTCACCTAGAAGGACTTGGTAAAAAGGTAAGCTTTGATCTGTAGTGTAGTGTTAAGCTATTAATAATTTAAAAATATTAAGGCCAATTCTTTTTTTCCTACTATAGAAATGAAGGGAAAAGAGACAGTCTCCTTTTTTTCATTATTTTGCCAATAGAAGAATTCAGTCCTTTTCTAGACAGCCAAGGAGGAATGAGGGAAGCCATCCTAATTCCCTGCAGGAGAAAAAAAAAAACATGTGCTTCCCTGGCAGGGAGCCACAGCTGGAGCCCAGCAAAGGGAACCACTCAAGTGTGTAGACACCCGCCCCATCCACTTTCAGGGATGTGCTCCAAAATTCTGCAGGGGCGAAACAGCCCAGAACCAGAGCTGCTGGTTTCAGCATGCTGTTCTCCTGCCATAGCAGGTATCTGAATAGCATACACAGAGCCCCTTATTAGCAGCAAACGAAATCTAAGCCATCTCCTCTTAAACCAGTAGAATGCCAATGAGAAGCCAGTCTTTCCAGAGTCTATGTTCTTTCAGAAACTGACAGAGCAGCACCTGAGCCAACAAGGAGTCATTATTCCTGTGAGTTCATCAGGGGAGAGAATTGCCTCACTGCAAAAATGCTCCAAGGAGTGCCAAGACTCAGACTAGTACCAAAGTGCCAGAACCAGTGTGCCTCTGTCTGCCATCTGCCGCACTTGCCCTAGACACCTCACAAATTACCTCTGAAGTTTAAACATGATAAAATATATAAAGAGTGGTCTGAAAATATCAAGCTTTAAGTGTACGCTTGATGATTTTGCCCTGCACATACTCTGAAATATAATTATATATAATTTTGATTACAAATAGCTATCAATAAGATTAAAGTTAGATTTGCATAATTTGTTTTATTCAGAATCATGTAGGTAAATGTTCAAAGGTAAATGTTAATAAATGTGTGTCACTATAGTGAGACATATACATACATGTAGTGAAACTGTGTGTGCTTGTTGCTCAGTCGTGTCCAACTCTTTGCCACCCCACAGAATGCAGCCAGCCAGGCTCCTCTGTCCATGGAATTCTCCAGGCAACAATATTAGAGTGGGTAGCCTTCCCTTCTCCAGGGGATCGTCTCCACCCAGGAATCGAACCCATGTCTCCTGCATCGCAGGCTGATTCTTCACCATCTGAGGCACTAGGAAAGCCCATATAGTGAGAGACCAATTTAAAAAATGTTTTTACTTAAAAAGAAAAATTCATTCAGAAATGAGTAAATTTTTTGCTGCTCTATTCTGAATTATCCAAATGATCTCATTCTCTTTCTAGCTGTGTTCTAAGGTACATGTTACTTTAGAAACTACCATTAGGGATGAGAGAGGTCCCAAGAAAGTGGGACTCCTAATATCCCCCTCCCCAAACACTAACCAGAACAGCCACTCTTTTATGTGCTCAAAATATAGAAGCCCAAGAAAGGAATTTGATCCTATAATTAAAAATCTGAAAGTAGTTCTACATAATAAATTCTATAAAAATGTGATTAAAAAATTATATAAGGTTATCTTGAATAACATTACTTTTTAAAAACTGATGACTGTGCTTTCAATGGTATAAATATTGGCATTTACCCAGATATCTCCTGTACTCAGAGCTAATGACACTTATTCCTTACCCTCTCCTCAACAGCATCATATCCAGAAAATAAATATTTAGTTCTATGTACATTTCTCAAATATACAAACAAAAATGCAGATGGGATTAATCATATGGGAATTATTTCTGAAAGATGTAAGCAATCAGTTCAGTTCAGTCGCTCAGTCATGTCCAACTCTGCGAGCAATAAAGAACCATAATTCTCAACAAGGAAACAGAGCAAAAGAAACTCTAATTTAGAGGCCAAAATTATTTTTCTCAAAACTTCCTAATTAATGCCATTTCATTAATAATTTCATCAATATTTTATAGTTGTTATCATTTTAGTTTCATATTGGCTTAATACCTTCTTAGACTGGGTAGCTAGAAATGATAAAACTAGCAAAAAAGAACACCTGACCAGCAAATAATACCAAGCAAATCTGACAAGTAATAGGCAGTATACATGAATTTGTTTAAAAAAAACTAGTAAGTCACTTATTTAATGTTATAACCATAAGCATTTGCCTAATAATGTTTACAGTCAATATCTGTAGACTTCTAAATTATTCTTTGAGTTAAAATTACAGTGTGTTAGCTTTTAAAAACATTCATAATCCTGTTACACTAATTTATGACATTTCAGATGATTTCAAGGAGGAGCATTTTTCTAAAAACGGGAAAGAGTGCAGAATTGAGCTAACTCTTCCTATGCCTTTAAACTCTATAGATTTCGTGTGTGTGTGTGTGTGTGTGTGTGTATTAGTCACTCAGTCATGTCTAACTCTTTGCAACCCATGGACTGTATAGCCCACCAGGCTCCTCTGTCCATGGAGTTCTCCAGGCAAGAATACTGGAGTGGGTAGTCATTCCCTTCTTCAGGGGATCTTCCTGTACCAAGAATTGAACCCAGATCTCCTTCATTGCAGGCAAATTCGTTATCGTCTGAGCCATCACATGTTCACAAAGAAAACCTTTCAATAACTTTTCAAAGTGCAGGTGTACAAATTACTCCTGAAATAGACAGGAGCCATGTTTTCAGTATCCCCTGAACCACTGTTAAACACACCCTATAGCATTTTTCAGCTCATAAAAATTTTATGAGCTGAAAAGTTCCTTCAGATTTTTTTTAACTGCTAACTACAGTTGCCCTCCAGCAACAGCACCCTAAGTTGCTATTAAGATCCATTTGAGCAAATAGAACATAAACATGTCCTGCATAGTGTGTTTTGTTTAATAGTAGTAAAAATTTTTTTAAAAATCAAGATTTATGTGACTTGCTGAGAGCAGCAAAAAAATTATGAATGCCTTGGTTTAGAGTAACATGGGTGGTATTTTTGCTTACTTGAATATACAGTATACGTAGAGGTCAATTTTATGTTTTTGAATAGATTTATACAAATTTGTACATCTACCAAGGATTTTCCAGTTTGGAAAAATGTGCCTTGATACATAAAAACGTTGGTTTTCCAGGCACATATGTATTTTTCCTTATTAATGTACACCTGCCTTAAAACTCATTAATTAACATCTGCTCTCAGGTTTTCCCTTTCCAAAGTGAAAAATGCTTGAAAAATTAACTTTCTCATAGAAAACAAATAAAATGAGTATAAAGCAGTTGGACCTGAGTTACCACCCTCATTGTCTTATCAAGACAATAAACAGTGTTTTTATTCTTAAGAAGGACAGATATAAAGCATACAGAAAAGATAGATAGACGCAGGGACAGGGGAGAAAAAGAGAGATGGAGTGAGGGAGTTAATAGATAGATACATGTTATTCTCATCCCTAGCCCCCCGCATCCCACCGCACTCACTGAAACCCCCTGCCAAAGAAGATAAACAAGTATTCCCTCTCCTTTCTGACCCATAGTTATCAATGCTGAATGGAAATTAGTTTGAAGGCAAGTCAAGGCCACATGTTTTAAAAGTGAGATTGACACATATACGCTGCTGCTGCTGCTGCTAAGTCGCTTCAGTCGTGTCTGACTCTGTGTGACTCCATGGACGGGGGCCCACTGTCTCTGGGATTCTCCAGGCAAGAATACTGGAGTGGGTTGCCATTTCCTTCTCCAACATATACACTACTATGTATAAAATAGATAACTAATGAGAACCTACTGTATAGCAAAAGGAACTCTACTCTACACTCTGGTGACAAAGAGGGGATATATGTATATGTATAGCTGATTTACTTTGCTCTACAGCAGAAACTAACACAGCATTGTAAAGCAACTAAACTCCAAAAAAAAAAAAAAAAACAAAGAAAAGTAAAAAAAAAAAAAAAACCTAGAAAAAAGAGGAGGAAATACCTAATTGTGTTTCCCAAACCCAGCTGACTTAAGTTTATAATTCAGATAAAAATACACACTTTGTATAAATGGTTTATGAGTTAAGTTACTCAGACTCTCCATTTCAAGTAGCCATTTATAAACTTAGACTTTTTTTTTCCTGATGACTGCCAATTCTTCCAGGGAGATTGAGTTTCACTTTTCCCGTTTAGTAATTTGATTACCCTCACCTCAATGCGCAGTTTCCCATTTAGAAGAGTTTTTAAATGCAGAACATGTTTTACTGCTTTATCTATCATTTGACTCAACATAGTATCTACACTAACAAGAGAGTAATCTAAGTTGGGAAAAAACTTTTGTATAGCTAGTCATTCAAGAATTTTTTTTTTTTAATTCTCAAATTAAGCATTCGTAGGAATCCCTAAGCTTCTCTTCATTGCTTTCTTTTTCATAGTAATATCTTCTTGTCCCTTTTCCAGCCCCACTAACAGCAATCCTCATTCCCACTACTTGGCAGCCTGTCCGCTCTCTCCATCTCCAGTTCCAAGAGGCAGAAGAGCAATGTAGGAGAGAAGAAATATGGTTTCCAAGAAACAGCATCATTAACAGGAAAATAATGCTCCAATCCTGACCTCATTCAACTGTATTGGAAAGTGGAGATTAATATCAATACTCTGAGAGTGTATTCTCTTCTCTGCTATTCACCGTCCTGCAAGAGCTTTTACATGGAGAAAGTTCTGGGTGGTAGAGGCCAAATTACCATCGAACTGGAAGCCAGCAGACTAGACATTAGAGCCACCTGTGTTCCCAACAAGTGCATCCCCAAGCAGGCTCATGAGTATCACATAAATTACAAAAAGTGACACCTCTTCCAAAAAAATGACACCTCTAGGGGAATAGCTCAACAGTAAGAGAAAAAAACCTCTCAAAAAACATTCTTCTAGCTTCACTTCTCATAGCTCAGTTAAGGAAAACAAGCATTTATTCCTCTAATCCACACACTAAAACTAAAATACAGCAACTTAACAAAAATCGATGATCTTAACTTCTAAATTAAAAAAAGACAAACCTGAATAGATCTATTGAACTGCATATAACACGGATTCGCAATTCAGCTTACCAAATTTGGAAGATAGAGTATACTGACCTTTAAGAAGGAATAAGTTAAGTTTAATGATAAAAATTGCAAGTATTAGTCAATGTAAAGAAACAGCTTTTAAGAATTTTGCCAGAGAGATATATAAAATACTTGAGCAGAATAAAAGGCACCATGAATATTCCCATAACTAAATCACAAAATAAAAAACATTACAGCCTGGGTTTTTAGGGAACCGAGGTAATCCACTTTCTGAAATTGTATTTGATAGATATATTACAGCATTTCCTAGAATTGAGCTAGACCTTATTTGTTCTAAATATTTAAAGCTTAATGAAAATATCCAAGGACAACAGCTTGAAAATATGTTGAACTTTCTTTAAAATAACATTAAACTGCATACCTATTACCCACCCCACAAGCTGTATAATAAACCTGCAACTCATGGAAGAGAAAAACCAAAACAAACCTCTAGATGTCTTTCTATCAGCCCTAGGGATATGCAATACGGTTTTAGCTGTCCACAATGTAAGAACTGAAGGTTAATAGTTAAAGACCAATGAAATGTTAACACAGTCTAGTACTACACTTGAGTAGTAACACATGGAAAGACACTGAAATTAAAACATCTTGTTCTGCATGTTCTGAAGTGATGTAAGAGTGATGATTTGGTTATATTAGATGACAAAGCAGGGCTTCTTACACTTTTAAAATAAAATCATATCTAACATTCTTCCAAACTGTTTAACATATTCTTCCAACTCATGTACAAATACACAATATGTGAAGCTAAAACAGAATTTTTTCACACTCCAGTTATCTTCTAATGGCAGCATTTGGCATGTTGATATTTTTTTTTTCCAAAAGTAATTTTCAAGATAAAATGCTGATTGCCTTGATGGTATGTCTAGAAAGCAAAGACTTACCTGTCTTGTTTTCTCTGACCTCAATAATATAAACATTTATGTCAGAGTGGAATTTTGTCCCTGCTGGGGGTTCTGAAGTAGAAAATGCCTGTGGTCCAAAGGCTTCTTTGCCTTCCACAGTGGGAGGTCTTGTTGGCTGTGTAGTAGAAGTACTTGAAGTTGTGAAATATTCTCTATCAATATCTGTTTCTGTTTCCTTGGCTACAATATCCTCAAGGGTAGTGGGAGGAACACGAGATGTTGATTCTCCAATGATTACCATGTCACTGGTTGTTTCTTCATCAGGTTCTCTATCAATGAGAGGTGGCTTCTCAGTGGAGGATGAAGGTGTGTGAAGTCGGTCTGCTAAACTGAACGCAGCAGTGATGTCACTTGGAACTGTGGCTTTAACTGTTGAAAATTCTGGAAGTTCTGTGGCCTTGGGCTTTTCAAATAATCCTGAACCTAAATCAATATAATCCGGGGATGTTTGCTCTCTTTTCTCAGTCGTGGTCTCTTCTATAAGCTGGGTAACACTGATGCTAAAAGGAGATACAAATCCCCTTGGACTGGTACCTTCTGTTTCATA
Organism: Aepyceros melampus; assembly: GCA_006408695.1. Lineage (NCBI taxonomy): Eukaryota > Metazoa > Chordata > Mammalia > Artiodactyla > Bovidae > Aepyceros > Aepyceros melampus. The sequence goes on from SJXQ01007874.1 coordinate 268,831, forward strand.
TTTTTGTTCAGGCCATGGGCTGAAAGTTACCTTTGACCCTGTGGTTGGTGTTAGCGTTACCACTTCATCTGTTTTTGCTTTGGTGACAGCACCAGGTGGAAAAGATGTACTCTGCTCAAATTTTCCAATTGGAGTTGTTACTAAAACTGAGACTCTGTCAGAACCTGTCACTGATCTGTCTTCAAAGACAGTATATGCTGACCCATCGCTCTCTTGTTCATCCAAAGGTGGTGTTGTCTCCTTGGCTGTGTCTGTTGTAGAACTGGGAGGAGAAAATGGTTTCTCTGGAGTCTGTTCTTTCCAAGCAAAATCTTCTCGCTTTGCTTCCTGTGTAATTTCTGTTGTTGTTCTTACAGTCTCAGGATAAACAGAAGCTTCAAAGTGAGTCTGATTAATGACACGTATATCTTGAGAGGGTTCACCTAGACTTCACCTTCTGATGGAATGGAAGGTACCAACACTCCCCATTCTGTCTTGGGGATTACAGAAAGAGGAATGGTATGGGAAGTGTCTACATAAGTAGTAGGCTCCTGGGTGCTACTATAGTTAACAAAGGTTGACCCTTCCACATCTGAAGGGTGTGCAAATTGAGGGACAGTAGACAAAGGCTTCAAGACATCCACATCTTCTCCTTCACCCAAAGCACTTCCCTCTGTGGTTGCATGAGTAATTCGAACTTCTGTGCTTGTAAAAGGTGGAACTCTTTCTTCAGTTATAGAATCTCTCAAAGTGGACTTTTCTGTGGTAGCAATTGATGCAGTTGGCTGAAATCTAACTGTGAATTTTTCATGGTCTGCTGTGTCTTCCTCAGCAAACTCCTCTAGTGGCTTTTGAGTACTACCTGGGATACGAGTGAATTCATCTCTTCCATCTTCAGTAAGACTTGGCATGTCTTTGTCCTTACCACTCACTCCCGTGGTGGTGATCAAGGCAGGGGGCAATTTTGGAGAGCCTACGTGTTCTGTGGACCACAAAGGTTTCGATGCATTATCTTCATCCAGTGACCATTTTGATACAGTAACCACCTCCACATTTAAAGTGCTCTGGATCAAAGGCACTGTTGCAATACCCTCCTCATACTTTGCGGTATCTCGAGAGCCATCTGTTTCTATTCCACTTGGAGTTGTGAAGTCTTCCTCCACACCTGTTGCCTCTGCTGGTGTCACGCCTAGCTTTGTCGTTGTCGTCAGTGCTGGGGATTCAAAAGATTTGGTCATTTCCACCGAATACTCTGTCTGATGAATTTGCTCTGAGGAAGCTGTAGGGAACTTCATTCCAGAGAAGCCTTCTTCCTCTATTTTTTCTATAAATGAATCTTTGGTGACCTTTTCCTGTATTTCATCCTTGGTGTAAGTAACTGTTCTCATGGCTGGTCTTAGTGTTTCTGTTCTTTCTCTTCCTGTTCGTGGAGTGGGAGAAATAACTGTGGATGTTCCCTCGACGAATCTTTATCACCAGAATAAGGAAACAATTCTACTTCTGTAGGATGCTGTGATGGGAAAGGTGTGGTGGACACATACTGGCCAAGAAAATCTTCAGTTATCCTACCATGAGTCTGTTTCTCTTGCCTGTGGTCCACGGACGACCCTTCACTGTCGGGTGAAACAATCGTTGATGCTGAGACTGACTCCACATCCTCTAGCTGCCTGCGGGTGGTGTCTTCTGAAGTCTTTGACACTGTAATGACCTCAGGTATTTGGCTAAAGATTGAGGTACCCTGACCCGATCCGACCGTAGATGTTCTGTCTTCACCATCATCTTCTCTCAAGGTGAATCCATAGCGGCTTGTGATCACTGACTCAGAGACTGTGCTTATTACTTTCTTTTCAGTTTTGGATTCCAAGGCCATCGTTGTAGATACAAATGGTGTCACAGTTGCAGTGAATTCCTTAGAAGGAATGTGCTTTGAGATTTCCATAGATGTTACCAAGGGACCCACTTCTATTTGTTCAATTTGTGTAACTGATTCTTTTATTTGTAGATCTTCCTTCACACCATCCCATGAATCAGGAGCATGATGGGAAACGACAGTTGTACTTTGAGGCACTTCTTCCTTCATTTCAGAAATGTCTGGCTCTCCAAGAGGTCCTGAAGCAGAAGGTGAGTAATAGTCCATATCCCAAGGCTTCTCTGTACTTCCATCAGGTGGGAGTGATTCTGTGGCTGATCTGTGGGTACTAGTTAGAGGTTGAACTGTGGATTTCTGTTCAAAATTGACAATATTTCCTATAGGAGGGACCTTTGTTGTAATGACCGGTAATTCAGTGATTAAAGGGACGATTGGTGGGGTTCTGTCCGGTCCCATTTGTAGTTCTTCCAATAAAGCGGGTGAGACAGTTTCTGCAAGCATATTCAGTTCGATGGTTGTAGCCTCTGATATATTCTGTTTAGCTAGAAAAATAATTTCAAAGAGTTGATTAGACAAGTCACTAATAAAAAGTTGTACGTCCAGTGTTTGTTAAGTGCTGTGTTAATTTGGAGTGACCCAAAAGTGTTTTGTGATGGAGGGGAGTCTAAAAACTATACTTAACCCAAAGACAGAAACTAAACATTTAATCATCACAAAAGACTGTTCTTAGTTAACGAACGTGAATATTATGTAGTTTTCAGATAAGAAGTTCAAAAAACAAATGCAGAGTTTGGAAACAGTAGGTACATTATTTCTCAGAAACTACAGCACCAACGTGAAGTTTAGTAGGAGAAGTCAATGCTACTATTCTGTCTCTAGCTACATAATGTCTCCAGGGAGAGGGAGTGCCTCAGATTGCAAAATAACAAAAAAGCCACATCAAATGTACCCGAGTTACATATCAACGATTACATGGTCCATAATGTGGAAGCTTTCATAAAAACAGGATATTAAACGTTTTAACACCACTTGTTGCTTGATCCCAGGTGTTGGACATTTGTCTTCATGTTCCTTTCAACTCTACAGGGTAGCCTTGTTTATAATAAATACTAAAATGCCTCTGGCAGAGGCTGCTTCCATTTGTTGTAGTTCTACATCTTGTTCTATGTTCTACACGATATGTTTATAACTCTTAGGAGTCTTGGGTCCAGGCTTACTTTCAGCAGGAAATGCAAACGGAGAACAGGAAGTAAAGTACCCACATGATATATTTTAGCTCTGTAATTACAAATCACTGGAAACAACCCCGAGCATCAGAAAGAATGGGCTCAGGCAATAAAAAGTAACATGTCATCATAAAATGCTACATTATAACGCCTGCAGATTTACAGAGAATGGCCTGGACTGTTGAAAGAAATTTAAGTTGTATATAAAAATGACAGTGTTGCAGATAGGATTCCATCTCACCATAAAGAAAATGCAGTAGTTAGGCACGTAAAGACTTTGTCTTTTTAAAAATACTCAAGATTTTCAAAAATCAAAAACCGCCACTAGCCTCAGAAGGAACTGATCTGAGGACATCTGTGGTCACTGCTTTGCTAAGTTGTAATATCCGTAGTATCTATAATATCTTGTGGCCTACTCTAATAATCCCCAAACCAGAGTCCTTGGAAGACAAAACTGGTTGATTACTTTTGAGCTCCATCTACTCTGTCAAAAACGTAATGATATTAGGGCAGTGAAACTGCTCTGTGTGATGAGAGAATGGCAAAGATATGTCATTATATATTTGTCCAAATTCAACCCAAATGTTGAATGTACAACACAAAGAGTGAACTCTAATGTAAACTACAGACTTTGAGTGATTATGCTGCGTCCATGTGGGTTCATTGGTCTCATAAATGTGCCATTCTGATGAGGGATGTTGACAATGGGAGAGGCTGTGCATGAGTGTGGACAGGGCATACACGGGAAATCTCTGAATGTTCCACTAAATTTTACTGTGAACTTAAAACTATTAAATAAAGCCTATTTTAAAAATTTAATGATAAAATGATGTGATTTTGTTGTAAATCAGACTTGAGCTGTAACAGATTCCTCATTTTTTTTTGGTCTGGTATGAGCTATTATTAGTTGTGTTCATTCCCTAGACCATTTTAAAGCCCAGATTCATTAGTATTATACAAAAACTTGGTGACCATTTCATTATCCTGTATTTAAAATTCTTTAGTCTGTCACTATTTATCCCTTTATCTTAAAACAAAACTAAACAATAAAAACAAAAAGAATTAGAATCTTCAAAAACACGTTAAATAATGTTTTTCCCCTTTTTTAAAGAAAGCTTTTTCTGCAATCATTTCCTAGAGGAAGCTTTGGTCTATTTTGATTGACATGAACAACTTAAGGAACCAAAGTGAGGTTGACTATTTTTCTTTTCATTCAATTCTCTATCCTCTGAAATTCCATCACTGTTACCTCATTTAACTGCCAGATATCATGTTTGTTTTATAACTGCATTCTTTGGGGAAGCAGTAAAATGTACATACAGAGAAAGTTCCCAAGGAAACATAATATAAACACTTGGTACACTACATGTTAGAGAAATTTTAATCATATTATTATTAATAACAACACAAAAGCTAATTTTACTTTTTCCCTCTGAGTGTTCCATGGCTGATGAAATTCACTTACAAGGAGGTGATCACTGGCTGAGAGCCAAAACAGGGCCTGTGAATCAGGTCTTCCTAATGTTCCAACCCAATTTGTATGCCAGCAACTTTCTGCAGTACTATGAAAATACTTTCATATCATTTTAAGAACAAAAGACTCAGATTTCAAAAACTACGCGACTGTGTGTCATTCTCAGTTGGTATTGTACTATTTGGTGCTGTCTTCCTCTAGGCCTGAAACATAGTCATAGGAGAGTAGCGTGTCTCAGGATCTCCTTTACATGACTTTGTTTTCAGAACAAGGGTTTTTAATGAGAGCCCCGTTTAAGGGTCTGCTTATAGTTAAGCTGATTAATTCTACTATTTGGAATGGAAAAGCTCAGACTTCCTTTTGGGGTTGGGTTACTTTTTCATCAACTTAACAGATGACTTCCATCACAATTCAGTATATCTGAGCATCTGCGCCATTTGTTTCAACTCTTCCAAAAAAAAAAAAAAAAGAATTAAGCAAAAAACAAAAACACAAATATCTACAAAGAAATAACCTAAGAATAAATACCAGTGTATTAATGATGACTATTACAAAAGTGAAAACACAGCTCCAGACTTTTCTGAAAGGGTCTCTCCACAAGAAGAATTCACGTGGAGAAGCTTTTGTCCTGGAAAACTACCAGTGTCCCTTCATCAGCTTCATTATCGAGGAAGCCAGCTGAAAGCAGCAGCCTTCTTTTCCCACAAAAGCTCCCCTAGAACATTTGCAGCTGTTTGCCATACAGATGTTTCACATCACTGTACTTATGGTATTTTATATCCTATGGACTATCTTCTCCAGTGCTTCTATTGTGAGACACAAGGCCGATTTTCCTAATAAAATATGAAAACCCTATTAGCAGCACGATAGTCGATTTAATTTATAGCCATACTGCCTTTATTAGAGGGAAATGACTAGATATTCAAAAAGTTGATTTGGGGTTCACGGTTGCAGAAAGAGGAACGGTCAGAACCGCGGGATTAGAATTAAAGTAATATTTAAGTTTTATGAGTGATTTGAATGGCACCTATGGTCAGATGATGATCTAGGGTGCGGAAACGATAACAAGCTGATCAATTAGAAGGGCAGATCAATTGTAAAAGTGAACAAATACATAAGAAAGACATCACAGGAAGTGGTGGGTATTTATTTAGTCTTCTTTAGACCATTATCTTTAGCTCCAAGCTTAATTGAACAGAGGGATGTGAAAAACAATGAGGGTTCAAAGCAAGATGGCACAGGTGATTAGAGGCCTAGAAATTAAAATTTCAAAACAAGGAAATTGTTTCAGCTGAAGGAGACACTGAGGAACAACTGAACAACGGTTTTCAATAATAGAAGTGCTGTTACTTAGATTTTGGTTTCCAACTTGAGAAGGAAAGATGGACTCGGATTCTAATGCAAAGGATTTAGATAATTAGGAAAACAATCTGATATTGGAATGTGTTTTCTAGGAAACATCCCCTATCTTCCTCTCCTGGAGATCTTTAATAATATTAAATGAGAGGTTATCACGAGTCTTTAATGGTTTTGATTCACTTAAATTTGGGGAGTATGGATGAACCTTCAGAGCACTGCATAACTCTATTTTGCAAAACTGAGGTCAAAGAAAAATGAAAAGTGCACAATTTAATCAAGGGGAAGCCAGCAGGAAGACTTTATTTCACAAGGACATTAATTTACTTGTTTTTCAAATCTGTTTGACAAGAACAGATTCTAATTATATTTATCATCGGCCATTGTTAATGTTCTATTCAGTGATGTCAGAAGAGGGAATTATAGCAAAGTGAGATTTGGTATTGTTTATTCACCATGAAGTGGCCTTAAAAACACTTTTGACATTTGGTAAAAGCAAACAAGAAAAATATGGTTATATCTCTAAATTCTTCTACTTAACCAACTAGCTGTACATCCCTGACATCACTTTTGGAATTTTTCCTTAAGGTCACAATTCTTATCAACTTTGACCCTATAGATTTAGTCATGACTCAACTCTGTGGGAAACTACAGAGGCAAGTCATTTTGAGAATATTTTCAAATAAAAAAAATGTATATGTTTTAAAAAGAATCTTTTAAAAATGAATTCGAAATTTGGGGAGCGTGTTGGCATTGTGTGTTAAGGAAGGCTTTTATGTATGACTAAACTTTCTTAACCTTTTATGTGCTGAATAAATTTTGAGTATGGTAGAATCTTAGGGAAGAACTAAGTAAGAATCTAGTCTTTAGCTTAACTGGGGTAAAAAAACAAAAATTTGAATCTATTATATCTGCAAGTTATATATTTCCAAGTTACATAGATTCAAATGGAATTAGGGAGAAAAAAGAAGACCTAAACTTTCAAATTTTGTTCGTGTTTTATACAGATGTTCTAGTAGGTGGTTATTCTACTTGAATCTAAGTATCTTGTTATTTTGTACATTCATGTGAATTCCTTATTTAAATAAATAATTTAAAACACATCAGGATGAATTCTTTGGGGCTATAGACAGGCTTTGTTTGACATTTTTCTCTCATAGAAAACAAAAATGTTTAAAAGTTTTCTAGTGCCAGGTTTATAAAGCACAAGAAAATAAAATCAAGCAAGGTAGTCACACTGGATAATTCAACTCCTTCCTGAATTTAACTTCTCTAATCCACTTGTTCCCTCCCCTCCCCAATACACACACAAAAATTTGATTTTCTCCCTTAATCACACCAGTCACTTAACATAAAACTGATTTTAAAGCTTGAACTACTTGAAAATATTCCCGGAACTACTGTTATAGGTATGTGGCTTAAAAGAATGATATCTTCCTACTTCTGGGGATAAGGTTTGGCTATTATTGTTGTTTTGTTTGTTTTCCTGAAAATGATCAAGACTTTTCCTGTAGTTTCAGGGCCTAAGAACAAAAACAAATAATTCCAAAGGCTTTTCATGGCCAGCTTGTATTGCACTGATACATAACACATGGCTTTAACACTCAGAAAGTTGACTTTACAGGAGGAGATCCAAACAGAAATATCTTAGCTGGGAGATAGCAGGATATGAAATTCACCTTTCCACTGCACTAACAATCTATTCTCCTGACTACTCAGATATCCCACTTCAGTGTCTTTTTGGTTGATGAAGAAAGTCTGTATATTTAGAAGCCAATTACAAAATAAGCTAGTGTATTTTTGACTCATTTCAGTTACTGTTGACCCTCTGTATCCATGGGTTCCATATCCGAGGATTCAACCAACTTCTGATTAAAAACAAAAAAAACTCCAGGAAGTTACAAAAAGCAAGACTTGAAATTGTTGTGTGCTAGCAACTACTTACATAGCTGATATTATATCCCATGACACAGTACAGGTATTGTAAGTAATTCTGGTATCCCTGAGGGCCCTAGGAGCAATCTCCCGTGGATACTGAGGGGATGACTGTATGTATTGCTAAAACAATACATATATTGAAAACTTAGTTAAAAAATCCTCACTAATCCAATATAATATGGCTCCATCTTGAACACACTAAAGGTCACCAAAATTTCTAGCAGATCTTTGTTTTGCTGGCATAATATTGATCCTACAGTAAACATCACAGTGAGACTCTGGATTAGTTGCTTGTTTAATTAAGCATTCTACAAGCATGACACTATGGTATGTGACTACTAGTACTAAAGTAATTTAGGGACATGTAAAAATTAAAATATATCATTAATGTTGAGAAATGTTACTTCAAATCCATTTTAAGTTATTTTAAATTCATACTTAACTGAAGGTAGCCTATTTATGTTAGAGCTTGCCAAAAAACATATACTGTACTTGAATATGATACTAGAGCATTAGAAGGAACATATTTCCATTATATGAAATAAACTGAGATAAAATGAAATTTTTACTTATAGCATGGTTCATTTTTAGGTATTATCCATGTCAGCTCCAAGTACTCACCTGCAGTTATTGAAAATTAAATCCTCTGCTATTTGAAAGAAAGGGTAATACCAAACAAAGAGGGAAAAAAACAGAACTCAGGGATTCAACTCAGCCATGACTGGCCCCCAGCATTATAATAGCACCAACAATCCAATTGATTGAAGGACTGCAATTAATATAAAACAAGGGCTCAGAAACATATTCTGTGCAATGCAGCACAGTTAAGGCCTTTGCCCGACATTCTTTCATCCTCTCTAAAAACCATTTGTCTAACTGGTTTTAACCATATCACTGCTGTTTCGTTTCCTTGTTTTTGAGAGTCACTGAACTGTTTCCATTCTGTGCACACAATGCAAGACATGGAATCATTCCAATGGCTAGTTGAACATCAATTGCATGCCTTCGAAGCTTTTTTTTTTTTTAATCTAGAATGTTTTAAAAGGTATCAAACACTTACGTTTAAAGCAGTAGGCATCAAATCTGCTATCAGGGGGAGGGAAGCCTGTCTGGTTCTCAAAACGATACAGGGTTCTCACCCCAAGTAAACCACCTCCACACTGGGCCCTGGCCACAGTCACAGGGTGGCGAACGCTGGCGTCCAACAGCCACCCGTAATCACACCGGTCGAAGCCGCTCCTCCATGCTGCTTGGAGCTCCCCCACCGTCGCCAGGCGGGCGTCCTGGCTTTTGCACTCTTCTCCAGCTTCCTCAAAGGTGAGCTTATTGGGACCAGTGATGTGGAACACATCACCTGCAATAAGAACAAGAAAAAAGGGCCTAAAGTTTACTCTTCAGTCTTTTCCTGTTTATAGGAGATGGGGAAAAGCACACCATTCTTTTTTTTATAGTGAGGATCTTCTGATATTTACAGCAGAAAACTCAGTTACCTAATTTTGTTATTATTAATATTAGTGTATGATAAGAAACAACACAATAAACACACACCAGAAACGTTTCATTTTATATGCGTACATTCCCTAGGTCATAGAAGCAGCCATTTGATAATACAGTTACAATAGATTCTTTAAAGTGAACAAACTTTTCCAATTGATTCTTTGATTTACTGTCCAGGAAATGGGTTTTCTCTCCAATCAAAGAGGCCGTGGTGTACTTATTAACATTGCATGCCGGAAAGAGAAAGCTGCACTGAAATGTCTTTGAGGTCATTTTTCTTTGTTTTCCTAAAATCAAATAGCAATTTTCTGACTCTCTCATCCATTTCTGCCATCAAAATGGATTAACTCCCAGCAAAGCAAACAACAAAACAAGAAGACTTCCAAGGTCTGAAGAGGGGGAGGGAAAGGGGCAGAATGGAATGCAGTTTCCTGCTTTTCTGTCCTAGGCACAGGGCTGCCTTGAGAGTTAGGCAGGTCATGGCCTGCCCTTGGGCAGGGCTGAGGATGTATGAGGACCAATATCAGCTCCCAATCAACCAGCCAAAGAGACCAAAAGTCCCCCTGGAAGAAGGGGCGCCCTTTTTTTGACTTGCTCTGCCCAAGGTGGATACCGTTTGAAATCCCTCTGCCTTTCTGGTTCTCACAAAGTTACCATAAGGGGCTCTAACTAGGTTGGGGAAATTTTCATGTTTATTTATTGATTAACAAAGAAAAGGTGAACATTTCCTTTGTTCTTCACATTAGGCTCAATTAGACCCAATTAGTATGCTCATTATCACTTAACATGTCACAGTAAAATATTCTGGAAATGCCAGAGAGCTTGTTAAATTGGAATGTTACTTGTGTAATGTAACAACTGGCTGAAATGAATGCAATGTGAATTAAATGATGCTTTTCACAAGTGGCTAAAAGACAGAGGTAGAATTAGAGAAGACCTAAGCAAATAGAGCTTCCCTGGTGGCTCAGAAGGTAAAGCGTCTGCCTGCAATGCGGGAGACCTGGGTTTGACCCTGGGTCGGGAAGATCCCCTGGAGAAGGAAATGGCAATCCACTCTAGCACTCTTGCCTGGAAAATCCCATGGATGGAGAAGCCTGATAGGCTACAGTCCACGGGGTCGCAAAGAGTCAGACACGACTGAGCGACTTCACTTTCACTTTCAAGCAAATAGAGCAGACAGGAAGAGGAGTACAAAATGAGGTAGAGAGGTAGCTAAAATATTGAGAGCCCATTTTTATAGCAGCCATGGGTCCTGCTTCCATTTCACTGAGACTTGTCTTTGATTCTATGATCTATCAGACACAAGACTCTCATGATCTGGATCTTCACCTGACTAAATCCAGATGTAACAAGTTATTGTTTAAAATGAATAGAGTCATTACTCCGTGTGCGAGTGTCAAAACTTTATAAAACCAGAAAATCATAGTCAGGAGAAAAAGGTCAAGTCACCCAGATCGGCTCTTCTCACTACAAATCTAAAAACGCTGCCAATGAAACGAGGACAAATTCCAATAAAAGCTATTTGATGAAGAAAAAGAAAAATGACTTTTACCTGACTGCAAAAAGTAAGGCAGAGGTGAGAATGGGGTTTTGTCCTTAATTATCTAGGCTGGCAAAGGACAGTAATCTCAAACCCAAAAATACACTGAAAGAACAAAGGCCCCCCCATTCCTAGAATGTCTTCCTTCCTAGTAGGTTTTAAAATCGTAAGCTCATAGTACCAGTTGCGTAGCATGTATTCAATAATTTGTTACATGAGTGGCATTTCAGGTTCTTATTCAGAAAAAAGGTGCCACTTTTCCTTCCATCCTTCCGAAGCGGCACATTAAAGACTGCTCCCTGGGCTGCAGTGCTCTGGGTAGCTGCCATCCAGGACAGGAGACTCATCTCGCCTGTGGATCTGGCTCAAAGCAATGGGCTACATACAGTCCATGGGGTCGCATAAGAGTCAGACACGACTTAACTGACTAAATGACAAGAAATTAACAACAAAACCTGGGGAAAGGCAGGCAGACAGACCGTGTCGCCCCAAGCAGCCTCAGCAGCCTTGTTCACCTGAGCATTACGCTTGCATCTGGCCTGAAAGCAATGGAAGTGTGAAAGAGGGCAGCCCGCCAGCACGCTTCCCTCCAAGGTGGAACCCTTGGGTTTGTTATTACAGCTGGAATATCAATTTTGTTGCCTTCGTTTCCTGTATGGTGAGGTGCTTCTACATGGAGGCAAGAGTACTGTTCCTTTTCAGTAACAAGACTGATCAGACAACCAGAGCAAGGCAGAGAAACAAATTAAATGAGTAAACCTTTGCTTCTCCAAACAGCGACTTTTGCCCCATGATGGGGGAAATCAAAATACAAATAAAGCCAGACCAAAGCTAATGAAGAAAAATGACAGCATGATTTTCTGGATAACTTGTTTCTCTGTTTTAAGTAGCAAACATGTTTGGGGTATTAACAGAAGGAAAGGTTTCGGTAGGTGCTGGCAGGTTAAAAAAAAATACCTTTATTATTATCAAATCAATAAAGATCTACTTATAGAACTTTTCATTAAAAATTCTTTGTTAAGTCTGACTTTATATCAATTTATTAGTATATATTAATTTAATGTATATTAAATTAATTATTTAATTCACTTGTTTGGGGTATACAATATCTATCTCTCCAAGCTCCAAAAAATAATGATTATACTTATTTAAGTATAAGTTCTGTTATTCCCCTATTTTCCTTTTCATTTGTATGTAAAAACTTTTCAAACATTGCAAATTGAATTTTAAAAACTTATTGAAAGTGATGTCATCATTGGGTTTCATGTAACTCAGATGAAAAAAGGAAGATTTAACTAGCATTAATGTGACTTAAGGTGAGAATCAAAACAACTCATCTATAAAGATCCACATGTGTGGCTCATCATTATACCTGGCATAATTGTTGTTTGATTTTGAAATAACAATAAAAAAACAGTTACTTTAACTCTGTTGCCAAAAATAGATGTCTAAGCCTTCCTAAATCATAACTGTTTAACATAAACATTGCCTTGTCTCTTTCAGAATTCTAATGATACAGGGAAGTATCCACACTACGGAACTATCTTACTGAGTCTAGAAGCTTTTAGAACTGACACTCCATCTCTACCAAAGGAAACTAAGTTGAATGTCTAAACTGTGACCTTTCTATGTAACAACCTCAAAATATTAACGTCAGACATCTAATACTGTTCTCAAATGTGCCAGAATATCCCAGCATCAGTTTCATATACTAAAACCCAAAGGAAAAAAAAAGGTAAATTAAAGGGTAATACACAGATAGCAATCACTGAATTAATTCATATTCCTAAGTATTCTTGATTTCTAAGACACTGTTCTTCGTTTTTATTGATATTACTAAAATAATCTCCTGTCAAGTCCTTTTTGATTCACAAGCTGCCAGGCTTTAGACAATCTTAGACATTATGTATTTTTTATCTAACATAATACAAATGGAGATGGTCTGTTGTTTAAATCAGAATTAACCTATTAAAAGCTTCACCAGTGAGCTTCCCGGGCAGCTCAGTGGTAGAGGATCCACCTGTAATGCAAGAGATGTGGGCTCAATCCCTGGATCTGGAAGATGCCCTGGAGGAGGAAACGGCAACCCACTCCAGTATTCTTCCCTAAAAAATCCTGTGAACACAGGAGCCTGGTGGACTACTGTCCATGGGCCTGCAAAGAGTTGGACACGCCTGAGCGACTAAGCTAGTACACAACCAAATAAAAGCTTATTCCTGAAGATGTGGGTTGGGAAGATTATTAACGTATAGTCAAGTTCTAAGAATACAATTTCCAAAAATGCCTTATACAAAAAACTGGTAATCCCTGAGACATGACTAGGTATCCAACGAGAGGAGGTTTGGTGGACGGCATTTGGAAAACAAATACATACAAGTCATCTGACAGGTTTCATTTCTGTAAGACTTCTCTTACAGAAGAGAAGTTTCTGTAAGACAGGTTTCATCTCTGTAAGAGCAGGTAATATAGAATTTACTGCAAGTTCCTATAAAGAAGTCAGGATTTTTAAGCCATTTAACTGTTTGAGGAAAGAATAATCTCCTTTTCTCATAGAAGACTAACTAGTAGTCCACGGATCTATTTCTTGGAACAGATTGGACTAAACTTCCATAGAGACATGTATGGCAGCAGCATGAACACCCTCTTCCAATAACACAAGAGAAGACTCTATACATGGACATCACCAGACAGTCAACATTGAAATCAGACTGATTATATTCTTGTAGCCAAAGATGGAGAAGCTCTATACAGTCAGCAAAAACAAGACCGGGAGCTGACTGTGGCTCAGATCATGAACTCCTTATTGCCAAATTCACACTTAAATTGAAGAAAGAGGGAAAACCACTAGACCATTCAGGTATGACCTAAATCAAATCCCTTACAATTATACAGTGGAAGTGACAAATAGATTCAAGGGATTAGATCTGATAGACAGAGTGTGTGAAGAACTATGGATGGAGGTTTGTGACATTTTATAGGAGACAGGGATCAAGACCATCCCCAAGAAAAAGAAATGCAAAAAGACAAAATGGCTGTTTGAGGAGGCATTACAAATAGCTGTGAAAAGAAGTGAAAGGCAAAGGAGGAATGGAAAGATATACCATTTGAATGCAGAATTCCAAAGAATAGCAAGGAGAGATAAGAAAGCCGTCCTCAGTGATCAGTGCAAAGAAATAGAGGAAAACAGTAGAATGGGAAAGACTAGAGATCTCTTCAAGAAAATTAGAGATATCAAGGGAACATTTCATGCAAAGATGGGCTCAATTAGGACAGAAATTGTATGGACCTAACAGAAGTGGAGAAGGTGATGGCACCCACTCCAGTACTCTTGCCTGGAAAATCCCATGGACAGAGGAGCTTGGTGGGCTGCAGTCCATGGGGTCGCAAGGAGTTGGACACGACTGAGTAACTTCACTTTCACTTTTCACTTTCATGCATTGGAGAAGGAAATGGCAACTCATTCCAGTGTTCTTGCCTGGAGAATCCTAGGGACAAAGGAGCCTGGTGGGCTGCTGTCTATGGGGTCGCACAGAGTTGGACACGACTGAAGCAACTTAGCAGCAGCAGCAACAGAAGCAGAGGATAAGAAAAGGTGGCAAGAATACAAAGGAGAACTGCACAAAAAAGAGCTTCACGACTGAGATAATCATGAAGGTATGATCACTCACCTAGACCCAGACATCTTGGAATGCAAAGTCAGATGGCCCTTAGGAAGCATCACAATGAACAAAGCTAGTGGAGGTGATGGATTTCCAGTAGAGCTATTTCAAATCCTGAAAGATGATGCTGTGAAAGTGCTGCACTCAATATGCCAGCAAATTTGGAAAACCCAGCAGTGGCTGCAGGACTGGAAAAGTCAGTTTCATTCCAATCTCAAGGAAAGCAATGTCAAAGAATGCTCAAACTAACACACAATTGTATTCATCTCACACACTAGTAAAGTAATGCTCAAAATTCTCCAAGCCAGGCTTCAACAGAACAAGAACTGTGAACTTCCAGATGTGCAAGCTTGATTTAGAAAAGGCAAAGGAACCAGAGATCAAATTGCCAGCATCCGCTGGATCATGAAAAAAGCAAGAGAGTTCCAGAAAAACATCTATTTCTGCTTTATTGACTACGCTAAAGCCTTTGACTGTGTGGATCACAACAAGCTGTGAAAAATTCTTGAAGAGATGGGAATACCAGATTACCTGCCTCTTGAGAAACCTGTATGCAGGCCAAGAAGCAACAGTTAGAACTGGGCATGGAACAACAGACTGGTTCCAAAAAGGAAAAGGTGTATGTAAATGCTGTATATTGTCACCCTGCTTATTTAACTTATATGAAGAGTACATCAAGAGAAACGCTGGGCTGGAAGAAACACAAGCTGGAATCAAGATTGCTGGGAGAAATATCAATAACCTCAGATATGCAGATGACACCACCCTAATGGCAGAAAGTGAAAAGGAACTAAAAAGCCTCTTGATGAAAGTGAAAGAAGAGAGTGAAAAAGTTGGCTTAAAGCTCAACATTCAGAAAACGAAGATCATGGCAGCTGGTCCCATCACTTCATGGGAAATAGATGGGGAAACAGTGGAAACAGTGTCAGAGTTAATTTCTGGGGGCTCCAAAATCACTGCAGAAGGTGACTGCAGGCATGAAATTAAAAGATGGTTACTCTTTGGAAAGAAAGTTATATGACCAACCTAGACAGCGTATTCAAAAGCAGAGACATTACTTTGCCAACAAAAGTTCATCTAGTCAAGGCCATGGTTTTTCCTGTGGTCGTATATGGATGTGAGAGTTGGACTGTGAAAAAGGCTGAGCACCAAAGAATTGATGCTTTTGAACTGTGGTGTTGGAGAAGACTCTTGAGAGTCCCTTGGACTGCAAGGAGACCAACCAGTCCATTCTGAAGGAGATCAACCCTGGGATTTCTTTGGAAGGAATGATGCTAAAGCTGAAACTCCAGTACTTTGGCCACCTCATGCGAAGAGTTGACTCATTGGAAAAGGCTCTGATGCTGGGAGGGACTGGGGGCAGGAGGAGAAGGGGACGACAGAGGATGAGACAGCTGGATGGCATCACCGACTCAATGGACATGAGTCTGAGTAAACTCCGGGAGTTGGTGATGGACAGGGATACCTGGTGTGCTGCAGTCCATGGGGTTGCAAAGAGTTGGACATGACTGAGCGACTAACTGAGAGACATGTATGTTTCAATCAAGAAGAAGAATCTCAGTTGAGCCATAACAAAGATAACTCAGCACATATTAAGTTTCTCATAGCCTATGTGTTAACCTGTCCAAGACAGAAACACAGTACATAGACCAGGTAATCAGAATCAAACAAGAAACTAAAAAAACAGAAACACAGGTCATATGAAGTCCACTGCCTACCAAGGCTGTGTCAAAGACTGTAAATGAGCAGAAGAAGCTGGACCAGGGCAGAGACCCTGATGGTGTCTAGGACCATATGTAAGGTGGACACATAAGTGTTCAGAAGTAATAACAATCATTTGCTCTTGAGAGCAGATAAAATGTTAGGAAAGAAATACACAAAATAGCCTTTATACCCAAAGCAATGCACGACTTAATCTAAAATGTGAAGTTAAGTTGTTCTAAGTAAGAATTTACTGACATGTATATATGTATACATTCTTATTAGTACACACATAAACTATAATGTAGAACAGAGGATTTCATACACGGGATAATTTGCATGTTCATATGGTAAACATATATGCAGTAGCTTAACCTCTGTTTTTCCAAAATATCAAGTTAAATGCTGTGACTTTAAATTATTCCTATTTTTCCAACTTTCTAGGGATGCCCTAGAAGAAACTGGAAGACATTGCTGGTGAGACTTTAATATCTGGTGACATTCTACAAACTAAATTCGTCTTAATTACAGGAATTAACTCATCAAAAATATTAAGGAAAAATAATACTTAAATTTGAAAAGTAACTGCTAAAAGACTCTCTGGAAAGTGGATCATGCGTGTTCTTTTTCCACACTTTTGATTGCTAAATGGAAAAGCTATTCCTTGGCAGACTTAGAAATGACACATACTAAAATGTGGCAAGCAATGATGAAAACAAATCAAAACATTAAGATGACCTACAATGTTCAGAAACTAAGAGTTGATACTCAGGAGTAACTCAGAAAAATTATGAAAGAGACTCTGAGTCCAGAGCAAATTGAGAGAGGATCATTTTCTTTCACAAACAATTCTCTGAGATCACCAAGGCGAACAGGAAACTGGCCCCAGCAGATCACACAGAATTACTCAGGTCCTTCCTAGACGGGCTACTCTCTGTGGTAGTCAAAGCTGGGTCTCACCACAGTTATCTAGATGGGTCTATTTTCTGGACAGTGTGATAAATATTTATGCTTCTTCTGTTTGTGTGTATGTGTGCATGCTCATAACCTATCTATCCTGAACTGTCTGAAAATTAGCTCCTATAAACTCATCATGAGTCTCTTTGCTCATTTGAGAATAGAACTTCAAGATTTTTCCTTCACTATAAGGAAGATCAAGATTTGTGATTATTATTACAGTTCCCTGCTGTTTGGGTCAAAATGGTATACAGGCAATAAGTGTATGCAAAAGTAGACATGGTGTATGAGCTGGAAATAGTCACATGACATGTCCATAAGGATAAGACCACTTACAGTATATGGTGTTATGGTAATAAAGACAAGTCAATATAATTATTACTAGGTTTAAAGTTTTGGACTTTTAAGTTTTTTCAAAGAAAGTTTCCTTTTTTTTCCTGCCTTTTGCTCTTTCTCTTTTTTTGCCCATGTCTATATACACAGGACCAAAGCAATAAAAACTAATACTCATTATCCTGGATCACAAAATCCATCCACTGTACGTGGTTGGTTAATAGCCAACATTCACTATTATATAATCTTTTGACAGCCAACATTTGTAGATGTTCAAAAGCATGTCAGTTTTCCCTAAGATCTGATTTTTTAACCTACACAGAAACCAATCTTCTGTTAACAGTGACAAGAAAACTTCTGGGGCTGCCAAGATAGCTTCTTCCAATTCTAGTGTTAGGCTGGCAATGTATGTAATTTGGGGTGTAATGGCCAGGTCAGTGCCTTTCAAACATCTCACTTGTTTTAGGCTGAAGTAGAAAACACCTAGAGCCAGACATCCTGGAGTGTGAAGTCAAAGGGGCCTTAGAAAGCATCACTATAAACAAAGCTAGTGGAGGTGATGAATTCCAGTTGAGCTATTTCAAATCCTGAAAGATGATGCTGTGAAAGTGCTGCACTCAATATGCCAGCAACTTTGGAAAAGTCAGCAGTGACCATAGGACTGGAAAAGGTCAGTTTTCATTCCAATCCCAAAGAAAGGCAATGCCAAAGAATGCTCAAACTACCACATAATTGCATTCATCTCACATGCTAGTAAAGTAATGCTCAAAATTCTCCAAGCCAGGCTTCAACAATACATGAACTGTGAACTTCCAGATGTTCAAGCTGGTTTTAGAAAAATCAAATTGCCAGCATCTGCTGGATCATGAAAAAAGCAAGAGAGTTACAGAAAAACATCTATTTCTGCTTTATTGACTATGCCAAAGCCTTTGACTGTGTGGATCACAATAAACTGTGGAAAATTCTGAGAGAGATGGGAATACCAGACCACCTGACCTGCCTCTTGAGAAACCTGTATGCAAGTCAGGAAGCAACAGTTAGAACTGGGCATGGAACAACAGACTGGTTCCAAAAAGGAAAAGGTGCACGTAAAGACTGTATATTGTCACCCTGCTTATTTAACTTCTATGCAGAGTACATCATGAGAAACGCTGGGCGGGAAGAAACACAAGCTGGAAATAAGATTGCCGGGAGAAATATCAATAACCTCAGATATGCAGATGACACCACCCTAATGGCAGAAAGTGAAGAGGAACTAAAAAGCCTCTTGATGAAAGTGAAAGAGGAGAGTGAAAAAGTTGGCTTAAAGCTCAACATTCAGGAAAACAAAGATGATGGCATCTGGTCCCATCACTTCGTGGGAAATAGATGGGGAAACAGGGGAAACAGTGGCAGACTTTATTTTTTGAGGCTCCAAAATCACTGCAGATGGTGATTGAAGCCATGAAATTAAAAGATGCTTACTCCTTGGAAGGAAAGTTATGACCAACCTAGATAGCATATTCAAAAGCAGAGATATTACTTTGCCAACAAAGGTCTGTCTAGTGAAGGCTATGGTTTTTCCAGTGGTCATGTATGGATGTGAGAGTTGAACTGTGAAGAAAGTTGAGCGCCGAAGAATTGATGCTTATGAACTGTGATGCTGGAGAAGACTCTTGCAAGTTCCTTGGACTGCAAGGAGTTCCAACCAGTCCATTCTAAAGGAGATCAGTCCTGGGTGTTCTTTGGAAGGACTGATGCTGAAGCTGAAACTCCAATACTTTGGTCACCTTGTGAGAAGAGCTGACTCATTGGAAAAGAATCTGATAATGGGACAGACTAGGGGCAGGAGGAGAAAGGGACGACAGAGGATGAGATGGCTGGTAGCCATGAAATTAAAAGATGCTTACTCCTTGGAAGGAAAGTTATGACCAACCTAGATAGCATATTCAAAAGCAGAGATATTACTTTGCCAACAAAGGTCTGTCTAGTGAAGGCTATGGTTTTTCCAGTGGTCATGTATGGATGTGAGAGTTGAACTGTGAAGAAAGTTGAGCGCCGAAGAATTGATGCTTATGAACTGTGATGCTGGAGAAGACTCTTGCAAGTTCCTTGGACTGCAAGGAGTTCCAACCAGTCCATTCTAAAGGAGATCAGTCCTGGGTGTTCTTTGGAAGGACTGATGCTGAAGCTGAAACTCCAATACTTTGGTCACCTTGTGAGAAGAGCTGACTCATTGGAAAAGAATCTGATAATGGGACAGACTAGGGGCAGGAGGAGAAAGGGACGACAGAGGATGAGATGGCTGGATGGCATCACTGACTCAATGGACATGAGTCTGAGTGAACTCCGGGAGTTGCTGATGGACAGGGAGGCCTGGCGTGCTGCGATTCATGGGGTCGCAAAAAGTCGGACACGACTGAGTGACTGAACTGAACTGAGAAACAAAATGTGGCTTAAAGCATAGACACTGCGTTTTGAAAAATTCAACCTTTAATTAATTTTAGAGAATTGTCATCAGTCGTGTGATAGTTAACATTCTTTAAATCAGATAACATTCATGGGAAAAGGAATCCACATATTTGTCGATGTGCTATTACACAAGATCTTCTATATATCATTTGAAGGGATTAAAGACGCAGGAAATCCCATCAAAATTTAAGCATATTTTTATGGTTTTCAGGATGTCAGATCTCATTCTTTCCCCATGACAGAGCAGTAAGACTTTAATTAGAGTGAGAAAGAGATTCTAAAAAATTTCTGGATGTCTGCGTCTTCAAAATATACAAAAATCGAATGTGTTATTTGGTTTGACAGGCACAGTATGGCTGCAGGTCAACATAGGAAGATCAGCCTAGTTTGTTTTTTTTTTAACTTTTCACAGCTCAGAGTTAAATGGCCCTGTATTTCCAAAGAAGCTCTTTCAATTTAGAATTCTAGAAATTGCCATCAAGCCTTAGAGCAAATGACTGTTACATGTTTTAAGGGGTTTCTGTCAAGACATTTCTACTTATTTAATTTTAGATTATAAAATAAAAGGGACTATATACAGAAAACCCTGTGGATTCCATAAAAATATATTAGAACTAATAGATAATTTCAACAAGCTTGTAGGATAAAATATACAAGGCCAATATAAAAAAATCAGTTTATTTCTACCCACTTCCAGTGAACAATTAGAAAAAGAAATAAAGAAAAGTCCATTTATATTTACATCAAAAGAGAAAAATATTTAGGTTAAATTTAACAAAAGTATTGTAAAACCTATACTCTGAAAGCTCTGAAACTATAAAACACTGCTGAAAGAAAGTAAAGAATATCTAAACAAAAGATGAAAAAATATCCCATGTTTACAGATCTAACCTGAAGACTCAATTTTATCAAGATGACAATACACCTCAAATTGATCTGGAGATTCAATTCAAACTCAGCTGGATTTTTTGCAGAAATTGATAAACGGATCCCAAAGATCATGTAGGAATTCAAGGGGTCCAGAAGAGGTAAAACAATTTTGAAAAAGAAGAACACAGTTGAGAGTCTCATATTTTCCAATTTCAAAATTTACTACAAAGCGATAGTAATCAAAACAATGTGATAGTGACATAAGTGTAGTCCTAGAGATCAATGGGACAGAGTCCAGAAACAAACCCATATATGCACGATCAATAGATTTTCACCGGGGTGTCAAGGCCATTAAAATGAGGAAAGAATAGTCTTTCTAACAAATAGTGCTGGCGTAATTGAATACTCACATACCAAAGAATGGATTTGGATTCTTATGCCATATATAAAAGCATTTCCCTGGTGGCTCAGATGGTAAAAAATCTGCCTGTAATGCAGGAGACTCCAGTTCAATCCCTGGGTCAGGAAAATTCCCCGGAGAAGGGAGTGGCTACACACGCCAGTATTCTGACTTGGAGAGTTCCATGGACTGTATAGTCCACAGGGTCGAAAAGAGTCAGATACAACTGTGATTTTCACTTTCACCTTCGACCCCATGGACTGTAGCCCGCCAGGCTCCTCTGTCCATGGAATTCTCCAGGTAAGAATACTAGAGTGGGTAGCTCTTATGCCATATATAAAAGCATTTCCCTGGTGGCTCAGATGGTAAAAAATCTGCCTGTAATGCAGGAGACTCCAGTTCAATCCCTGGGTCAGGAAAATTCCCCGGAGAAGGGAGTGGCTACACACGCCAGTATTCTGACTTGGAGAGTTCCATGGACTGTATAGTCCACAGGGTCGAAAAGAGTCAGATACAACTGTGATTTTCACTTTCACCTTCGACCCCATGGACTGTAGCCCGCCAGGCTCCTCTGTCCATGGAATTCTCCAGGTAAGAATACTAGAGTGGGTAGCCATTCCCTTCTCCAGGGGATCTTCCTGACCCAGGGATTGAACCAGAGTCTCCTGCATTACAGGCAGATCTTTACGATCTGAGCCACCAGGGAAATCCCTTTGTATATGGCATAAGAATCCAAATCCATTCTTTGGTATGTGGGTATTCAATTATGCCAGCACTATTTGTTAAAAAGGACTATTCTTTCCCCATTTAGTGGCCTCGGCACCCTGGTGAAAACCTATTGATCGTGCATATATGGGTTTGTTTCTGGACTCTGTCCCATTGATCTCTAGGACTATCCTTATGTCACTGCCACAGTGCTTGGATTACTATTGCTTTGTAGTAAATTTTGAAAGTGGAACATATGAGACTCCCAACTGTGATCTTCTTTTTCAAAATTGTTTTACTTCTTCTGCAAAGAGTTGCCATATACAAAATATAACTCAAAATAGATAAAAGTAAAAGTGAAAACTTCTACAGTTCTTAGAAACAAACACAGAAATAAGTCTTCATGACTAGGGATTTAGCAGTGTTTTCTTAGATGTAACACCAAAAGCACAAATTATCAAAGAAAAACTGATATTGGATTTCATCAAAATTAAAAACTTTGTTCATCAAAAAGTCCTATTGAAAAAGTAAAAATGCAAATCAGAGAATGGGAGAAAATACTTACAAATCATATATCTGAATAGACACTCTTGAATCTAGCGTATACAAAGAATTCCTATAACTCAGTAATAAAAAGAAAAATACACAATTAAAAATGAGCAAAGCTTCTGAACAGAAAATTCTCCAATAAAATTATGTACATTGGGAGGTGGGGGTCGGGATTGGGAGTTCGTGTACACTCGTGGCTGATTCATGTCGATGTATAGCAAAACAAATACAGTATTGTAAAGCAAAACAAACTAAAAAATAAAAATTAATTAAAAAGAAAACAAAAATTTTCCAGTTTGTTGTGATCCACACAGTCAAAGGCTTTGGCATAGTTAATAAAGCATTTTATCAAGTATTTATTAAGTATTCAATTAAAAAAAAATAAAATTATGTACATAGTCAACAGTCATAGGAAAAGTTGCTCAATATCACTAGCTATCAGGGAAATACAAATCAAAACCACACTGAGATAGTATTGCACACATAAGGATGGTTATAATAAAAAAAAAATCAGATTAGAACAAATGTTGGCAAGAATGAAAGAATCAGGACCCTAAGGTACTTCTGGCAAAAATTTCAAAACAGTTCCTCAAAATGTTAAAAATAGAGTTGCCATTTAACCCAGCAATCCCAGTCACTGTAATCCAAACAGGAACGCAATCGTTACTCAGATAAGAATTAGGAGATTTTTACGTGAAAAATCAGAGATTTGGGGGAGCATTAAGAGTACTTTGCACCCTCCTGGTTTGTAAGACTGCCTGTTGCTCTACTGGGGAATCTCTGGTGGTCCTGAAAAGCTACTCCAGAAGGACAGTAAAAAAAGGGTATATCCAGTCACTTAACTTCCATTCCTTCGTATGTTCATGTATAAAAAGGAAGGTTTTACAAAAATCCCTGCCAAGGTTTTTCTGAGAATTAAGTTAAAGGATAATACAACCATACACAAATAGTTTTTTTTCTTATTCTACCCATGGAGCTACTTCACAGTCAATCTATTCAAATCATACTGACAGAGGACATCATTTTCCAGAGATTCTGCCAGGGTCCACGCCTGGACACCTTCCTCAGTGACTCTTAGCGAGACATTCAAACACTTAAAAAGAACTCCAAGTTCAATTTCAAACCCTTAGCAAGGTGTATTCATGTCTAAAGCCTATTTGGGAACCCACAGTCTTAACTGTGATCTATGATTCTGTGAGTTCTGTAGAGAATAAAAAGTTTCAGCATCTTCGAGCACCGACATCAATCAATGTGGAGAGATTCTATAATCCGGAATCAATATTTGAAGCCATCTGCTGAACCACAGTGTGCAGGAAGCTATTCTAGTCGACATGGGGCATTTTAACGGAATCAACTCAATTATCACTAATTCTTAAATAACTCCCAGCAGTAATCTGTAGATTACACACTGCAAACTCCATTAATATTAAAAGTCAATCTGAGAATCCACAGGCAGGAAATCACACAATTTACAGATTTGGTATCTGATTTTGATCCTATCAAATCCTCTAAAGAAGCTGGAATTAAGCCCTGCTCTAAGACCTGTTTAATGACATTCAGGTTTCTACCTGAATATTTTTAGGTTTTCATATCGAAGCTGCATCTCCTGCATTGGCAGGAGGATTCTTTATGGACTGAGCCACCGGAGAAGCTTTCATATATAAAGGAGTTCATAAGACAAAAAGGAAAAGTTGCTTTTGGTTCTAGGTCAGACACCTGGATGACATGGAAGCATTAGACAAGTCATAGAGGTGACAAAGTTATCCTGATTTTGAAATAAGGAAGCGGTAGAAAAATAAACCTATGATTTATGAATAGGTACAAAGGGACCAATCCCAGAAAAGACAATTGGCTGGGGAGGCAAAAAAGGGAAATGACTGGAGAGGCTAGAAAGAATAAAGGAGTATCTCTAGGAAAAACTTATTTCTAAGAGACATCACAGAAAAGAGTGAAAGGAGAAATTCAAGAGAAACACTAGCACCTTGGTGACCCAATGAAAAAAATAGATCCTTAGTAAGTCTGGTGAACAAAATTTGACATTTGTTTTCAAGCACTGTAGAAATGGTAGGGTGGTGGAGGCGGTTTCCGAAAGAGACAAAGCTTGGAAAAATACTGCAATTACCACCGTGTAGTTCTTGAGTTCTGCTATGTCTTATACTGGAATAGATTCTTCACTGTGGTTGGAGAGTTATAGAAGATGGTTATTCCCTTATTTCTACCAGGATCTTACAAAAGTTTTTTTTAAGAAATAAAATTATTAGGTAATAGTTTGTGTATGATGAATATAAAACAATCAGAAAGAAGAATTCAGCACCAGATATGTGGCCCTAACTCTAAGACAAGTGGGAGTTCAAAATCAGAAAATGGCAGTGTGAGCTGGAAGGGCCAAAGATGGGCTCTTGAAGGCAGTCTGCTCACAGGCATAGGGAAGAGTGGAATGCTGGGAAGATGAGAGGTTTGTTCTCAGAGAGGCTCAAAGCACAACTGTTGGCAGGAGCTAGGGACAGCTGGTTCACATAAGCAAGGTCATATCAGAGAGAGGGAAACACAGCTGAAAAGTTTATACTCCTGAGCGAGGACTGAGGTTCTTGATTGAGCCAGCAGCATTTGCTTGAGGAGGAAGGCAACAGGAAATTCACACCATACCATGCTGAGTAGGCGAATGATATGGCCATGGTGATTGCTTGCTTTGATGGTCATAAAACAGGTCCCTTGAAGAACTATTAAAGGCTTGGGGATCACTTGTGAGGTAAGACAGAAAACCAGAGATGAGACACCAAAATGATTCACAAACCAGAAATGCAGGTATGAAATTCAGAAGAGAGTTTGGGGCTAGACATGCAAAACTAAAAGTTATCATTTTCATTTTTCATCTTTTTTTGTTCTCTTGGTATCTTTTCATGTCCTGTTCATCCCTCAAGTCACTTGACTTACTTACATACAAAAGAGCAAAAATGAAATCAATTAAGAATTCAGTAGAAATAAGACCTTTTGAAAATCTATAAACTATAATAACTACTATTTATTGAGCACTTACTTTGTGCCACACATTGTGACAAACACTTTATACCTTAACTCATTTTTTCTTCCTACTGTGATGAAAAGGGAATTAGCCTTACTGACCCCATTTCACAATAAATGTCGTTACAAACATATTGAACATCCTCTGAAACTAAGTTCCTTCTGTGAAACAAATTAAAGCCTTGTAACTCTGTTGACACAAATTTCAACCAGTGCTTGAATTCATGTTTATATCAATTCTTTCATCTTTGTCTTCCAACTTCTACGTGGTAAGACAAAAAATTTCAGATTCTGTCATTTTAGTATAAATACCTCAACTAAAGTTATTCTGTGTTACACACTTCAAGTTTTCAGTTATCAAATACATGAACATATATCCCAAGTAAATATATAACTATATAAAACACAGTTGAGTTACCCTGGAGCAGAGACTGGTTTTACAAATAACAGTTGCCCCAGAAGTGACAGTGTTTATGGAGGTGGAGAACTCCTATATGACTAATAAATCCTTCTCATTGTGGTGTATGCATACATCCTCAGAGTGGCTCTTCTGAGACCTCAATTTTCCCCAAACACTAGTTATGATACTCTGAACAGATTTTAGGGAGCCAGCTCTTGATGGGTACAACATGGCTAGGAATCTTTGGCAGGGCTTTTCCCACCAAGACCTGTCAAAAGTATCTCACACAGAATTTGTGGAGGGCATGGAATTTCTGGAGCTTCTGCACAAAGTCCTCTAGTCTTCAAAGAAGCTAGCGATTCTGTTGGCACCCCACTCCAGTGCTCTTGCCTGGAGAATCCCATGGACGGAGGAGCCTGGTGGGCTGCAGTCCATGGGGTCGCTAAGAGTCAGACACGACTGAGCGACTTCACTTTCACTTCTCATTTTCATGCATTGGAGAAGGAAATGGCAACCTACTCCAGTGTTCTTGCCTGGAGAATCCCAGGGACAGGGGAGCCTGGTGGGCTACCGTCTATGGGGTCGCACGAGTCGGACACGACTGAAGCGACTTAGCAGCAGCAGCGATTCTGTAGCCTTAGAGACTGGGGTTTCAGTACCTTCATCAGGATAAGACTGAAGAAGAGACATTCAGAGGGACCCCTAGGCATGCTTTCTGGGAGCATTGTAAATACATAATCCTAACTTTCCATCACAAAGGTTGGCTTGTGATGTTGATGTTTATTCACATTGGGATCAAATTGGCCACAGATTTATACCTGAAAGCCACCATTTCTATTACACTTCGTAAAGATTTTTTAGATAATTAGGACATATATACTTTTGCAAAATCTGTCTCTGATTTAGTTCCAGTATTACCAACATTCCAGAAATTTCTATTGGTATCCCTCTAATAGACATTATTCCAAAAGAAAACAACAGTGGTAATATAAATTCCACCTTACTGAATTTAGGTACAAATTTCCATCTTACTGAGACAGCAATAACAAAATTTATTTCCTAGAATCAGAATCTATCAACCATCTCTTATCCTATGGAAAAAGTTAACTAAATTTAAAATTAAACTTAAGGAAGGAGATAAGCTATATCTCATAGCTTGATTTTTCTAGATTATTTTCCCTTTACCTTTGTGAAAAATGTAAATTGTTAGTATCTGAAATTATGGTTTAGAAAACACATGTATCAATCTTAAATAACAGTCATAATAAGAATGTTAAGACGCTAGAGAACCACACTAAAGAAACCTTCTTGGAATCAGGCTATCCTATTCAAATTTAGGACACCAGGCAAATATAAGCTGCTTATTTTCTAGCTTTCAGTCACTGAGGTTGTTTATTCAATTCATAGAATCAGATAATCTAATTATGTTGGGAGGGACTATGGAAATTTTCTAGTCCAATCTCCTCATTGTAAACATAAGAAAATTGAGATCATTCTTTTATGGGTACCCAGCTAAAATTAAATGTATAACTCAACGTGATACCTCTATTTATATATTTAGGCCTCTAAGATAGCTATTGCTACAAGTGAACTTCCATTTCAAAAATCACGAAACTTCTACTCCATGCATCTTATAATAAAACTATATTGTGTCCTTAGGTAACACTGCCAGAAGAGAACTCAAACTTACTATCTCTAAGAGTCTCACTCTGTCACCGAGGAAGAAAGTCTGATGCCAGAATCAATCAGGCTCTGAGAATCTCTAAAGCAAGGCTTATATCTTACCTGACTTCACAGTTCTAACAAGCAGAGTATCTGTCACACAGTGGGTGTTTTTTTTTTCCTGGCGTGCTGATTGATTGAATGAATGAATGATTGCTTTAAATATTAGTGTAGCAAAGTGAACACAAGGAGAAGCGAACCATGAAAATCCTTCCTTGGCTAGTTCGTGTTATTCAGTTGCACTTTGGGATGTTTATCGGCACTTGGATTCACAGTGGTTTGTCATCACAGGATTTTACCTGAAGTTCTTACAAGAATAGGTACCGCCCTTACAGGTTTCTATTCTTAACGCTCTAAAAGTGTATTGGAAACGTTCCAATGGCAGCATGACTGAAAGCAAACCTGCGATTAACTAAAGACATTTCAAACCTACATAACCATTTACACAGCCCTCTTTCTCTTTCCACTTTAATTTAAGCTTATTTCACCACAGAATCATACGGTTATTTAAACTAAATGTTGCTGTTTGGAATCCAAACAAGCATGAAGACTCATTCTATCCCCACGCGCTCCCAGTGTTTCCTCGGTTTTCTTGGGTCAAATGAAGCTATAGAAACGTGAGCATCTTACCATCCAGATGGTCCACGTAGCAATACACATCGTAAGTCTCATGAGGAGCACGGAATCCGTAGGTCCGGACTCCTTCCTTCCCCATCATGTCTCCATAGCAGCCTTCTCGGGGAACCCGGATGGGATACCTGGGAAAATAAAGGACTAGGAAGTAGCACTGTATTCTCACTCCCCAAATGATGAAGTAAAGCCGGTGGCCCCCAGACCACTCACCTAACAGTCTGATCTGACAGCCAGCCTGCATCACACTGCTCAAAACCGTCTTCATAGGCGGCATGCACTGCTCTGGGGTGGCTATGACGGCCCCAATGTCCACACAAGCCTTCTGTGCCATCTCAAAATTCAGGGTGTACCTGCTGGTTGCCGCCCTGTAGTGAAACACAACCCCTGCAACGATAGCAGCGAACAATTACAGGCAAGTTCAAGTCTCCCCACATACTGGGCAGTTTCTCATTGGAGCAATATGTCAAATGACTTGCTAACACGGTCTTAAGACCATGACAATTTCTTTTACTTCATATAGCATTATGCAAAATTATGGTGATCCGAGGAACCCCAGAAATGCTATTCACTCAGGTATCCCATTCTGCTCCATCAGAGAGTTTCCTAGTCAGGAGTTTTCTGATCCCACAGAAACCATCTGAAAAAAAGATTTAAGCCGCTAAATCCCAAATGGTGACTAGTTGTCCTAATTATAGGTAGTGTTCAGGCTATCACGGCTTCCCAGGTGCTTCAGTGGATAAAGAATCTGCCTGCAGTGCAGGAGGTGCAGGTTTAATCCCTGGGTAGGGAAGATCCCCTGGAGGAGGGCATGGCAACCCACTCCAGTATGCTTGCCTGGAGAATCCCATGGACAGAGGAGCCTGGTGGGCTACAGTCCATGGGGTTGCAAAATAGTCTGACACGGCTGAAGCAACTGAGCATGCAAGCACAGGCTATCAGGGGAACCATGGACGACTAAAGGGAGTAGGTGCTGCAAGAGATCCAGAGAGTTAAGGAGGTCACAAGATCAACTCCTCTTACTTCATGTTTGTACTCAGGGCCAACTCAACAGAAGCATATAGAACCTTCACCAATACCACTTCCTCCAAACATGAAATACTGTGATATTTACTTACAGAGACAATATACTATAATGGAAAAGACACTGGAGTATATAAGAGAAGGCCTATTCCAATTCCTGATTTGCTCCTTAATCATATATAAGCCTTAATTTCCTCCTCTATAAAGTATACCTAACAGTGCTTATGTTGTTTCATTGAAATGAAGATCAGATTAGATAAAGAATTTTAAAATATCTTAAATACTGGATAGGCTACTATAACAAATGTTTATCATGTTTCACTAACTGATTTGCATAATGTAGGATCTCCACTTTGACAGGTAAAATGTATGGTTTTTATCCCAAAGAAGGCCTGAAATAAAGTTCTCCAGACTCCCGCGGTAGAAGCCAAGCATCCTGATATGTGCTTCAGATTCCACTTTGTTGTATTTTAGGAGCTGCATAAACTAGTGGTTCTTGAACTGTGTTTCAGGGTCAAAGAGCTGTCAAAAGCCTGAGGAAAGAGCAACTGAGGGGGTGAAGCTTGGGCCCCTCCTCCCACTTGAGCAAGGGCATCTCCATTTTTAACTGGGGTAAATATGGTGACTCATTTTCATCAGACAGCAAAGTGAGTCAAGCTAATGTGCCTAGGAAGTCACTGGAAAATAGAAATCGGCGTAATTGGGTTTTACGGATGAGATTTTATTGTCATATCATTTAACACCACATATTTATTATGTGGAATTAATTTTGGTTTCCAAGATATCTTTCACTTTCCTTTTATTCCTAGTAATTTTTTAGAGTTGACAACAGCCTCCCTCCATCTCTCTCTCTCACACACACAAACAGCTTGACTTCTAGCTATTAAATTGTTTTCCACATGCCTGTCCTTGCTTCTCTCTTCCAAAACAGGTATGTGCCAATAAAGCATCCACAGGGCACAGACTAGGCATGCCATCAATAAGCACCTCTGATCAGTGTCAATTCAAAAAGGCCTGCACAGGTACCAAGTGGATGCACTGACAACTGATACTTATTTCCCATTTCTGATATTTCAAAGAAAAAAAATACCAAATGCTTTTCATAAAATCTATACCTTTACAGAACAACTTTAAAATTTCCAGGAAGTATATATGGTCCTATAAGTATGTTTATAATGATCTCTAAGACTTGAGCAAGACTTTGCATGGTTTTAAATTAGTCTTCTGCTGATCAAAGCTTCAAAGAACCTTCTTGGTAATTAAAAGTCTTCCTTGTGCACCTAGGATTGGCAGTAAGGGGGACAAAGGGGCCTCCATGACCAAGGCAGGGAATATCAGGCTGTATAAGTATCTATAATTGCTGGATAATTTGAAGACCTCATGGGGCTAAGGAGATTAAGTGGAGAATTTTCATTGTTTCAGAGGGGCAAGGGGCAAATCCACTGCTAATTCTTTAATGATGAAGATTGTAAGGAGTTTTTAAACTTCTTCTGGGATTTAATATATATATAATGCATATATATATTTTATATATATATGGTATGTTACATTACACAAAAAGAGGAAGAGACAGATCAGTAGAAAAACCAATCCAAGACTAATCAAAGTAAATGATAAAAAGATTAAGAGCAAAGAGCCCAGGGTGTTCAATGAATGCCTGGAAAACATAAAAATAGATTTATAGAAGAGAGCAATAGGATCTGAATGGGAAAGGATGTTCAGAAAATTAATCTGTCACATCTGAAATTCAGAGTATTTCCTTTTGGCTACACAAGAAAGAGTTTTAATAAAACCCTTTGTATATGTTTCTGAAAGGTAAATATTTTATAGGGAAATGGAGGCTTGGAAGAAAAATCTGTTCCATCATGTCTGGGTATGAGAATTTTGCTTAATAACTTGCCAAAATATTCTGCTTCCAAGAGCTGTGGCATTATGTGTGTACCCAATTAAAGCAATTTTTCTTTGCTTTGTCTCCTAACTTAAATTCAAATGACATACAAACTACCACTGAAAGGGGGGGCTGAAACTAAAATGTCTCATTGCAAGACAGTGGATAACTAGTGTATTGACCTTAAAAAAATACAACAAATTCTTGTTTTGATCCAGTTCAAATGTTTATTGAGTCCTTGCCTTTTCAAAGCACTATGACATTAATATATACCATGAACTTATTAGGTGCCTTATTTATTCAATGTAAGTTAAGATATAACATATTTCTTAAAAGCAAACTCAAACATTTTAATAATCATGCTAGGAGAGTGAGAAAAAAGGTGTGTGTGTGTGTGTCTGTGTGTGTGTGTGGGTGTATATGCATGCATGTGAGGTACAAGCACATATACACATATGTAAAAAAAATTAAACTGTAGATCAACCTTTGCAGTCTTAAAAAATAATTGCTGATAGGTCTCAGTAATGAAGTAATGATTCTTGAGCTATATACCATGTCTTGAGGTTTTCATTATATCTGGTATAAAGTCACCTTCCTTGACTCCTGAACAATTAACAGTTCATTTTTAGTGAAATACGTGGACTATTGGGTCGATTGGTGTGTTTTCTCCCTTTGTTCAAACCCTGAGCAATGGCTACTTCTGAATCTTGTTTCACTACACTTCTGAACCAGGTATCCTATAATACCAGCTTCTTCTAGATCCCCAAGCCTTACCCTCCACGATCAATGACACCGTGTCCTGTGTGTCTTCGATCCCGTACATGACGTCACAGCGGTAGCGGCCCGCATCACTGGCCAGCAGCTTGACCATGGTGAGGGAGGCATCGCCCACGTCCTCGGGATGTGTAGGCACCGACACTCTCCCTTTGTAGTCTTGACCAATCTTGATATTCCCATTTTGGGCCACGAGAACAGTAGTCTCCTTTAAATCTTTTCCCGTCTTGTCCAATTCAATCTTAGACCATTTGATTCGCAGAAATTCACTGGTGGTGTTGTAACTAGGTGGTAAGGTAGGCATGGTTGAGAAATGACAAGGTAGGTTGACTTTTCCAGAGAGGGAGCCCTTAACAGACGGGCTTTTCTCCATGTTGACTACAGGAAAAAGAAAATACAAAATCGACAAGCTGAGTCTATTAAATAAGTGAAAGGATAAGAACCATTATAGGGATTTGGTTACATCTTCTGTAT
Organism: Aepyceros melampus; assembly: GCA_006408695.1. Lineage (NCBI taxonomy): Eukaryota > Metazoa > Chordata > Mammalia > Artiodactyla > Bovidae > Aepyceros > Aepyceros melampus. The sequence goes on from SJXQ01007874.1 coordinate 301,268, forward strand.
GTAAAATAATTAGGATGATTTTATATACAGAGGATAGTATATCATTTCAATAATGTTTTATAACAAAGACAGGAATTAATAATGCTCATTAAAAGTTGCTTTTGTTTTTATTTTTTAAAGTTTTTATTTTATACTAGAGTATAGCTGGTCAACAAAGTTGTGATACTTTCAGGTGGACAGCAAAGGGACACAGCCATACATATACACGTTCCACTCTCCCTAAACTCCCCTCCCATCCAGGCTGCCACATAATTCTGAGCAGAGTTCCTGGTGCTATACAGTAGGACCTTGTTGGCTACCCGTTTTAAATATAGCAGTGTGTATATGTCGATCTCAAACTCCCTAACTATCCCTTTCCCCGTTTTCCCCCATGGCAAGCGAAAGTTCATTCTCTAAGTCTGCGAGTCTGTTTCTGTTTTATAGATAAGTTCACTTGTATAATTTCTTTTTGGATTCCATATACACCCTCATCCAGGTATATTTATAACACTTTTCTCATATGATATTTCTCCTTCTCTGTCTGATTTCACTCACTTTTACAATCTCTAGGTCCATCCATGTTGCTGCAAATGGATAATGCTCATTTTTATGTGCTAAAATATGAGCATTCATTTTAAATTATTTGTAACTTAGATTTTAACATGAACAAAACAAGTGATAAAATAAGGCCATTGTAGGAAGGCAAGAAATCAAGGGTAAGAGGAACCTAGACTAAGCAATGCAGGTTTAAAAGACCTGGCCAATGTTAGGAAGAATAGTTAAAAAGCAGATTTAAGTCAACAGATGAGAAGAAGAAAAATGATTAAGATAACTGCCACATTACTTTAGAGGAAATGAAAACAACTTCAAGAGGAAGTGAAAATTATCAAAAGTACTTCAGTAGACTGGAGCAGGGAAACGTCCAACACTTGAAGGACCCACTACGGTTCAGTGTTGAATCAAAGGCTTTCATTGTAATGACAAATCCAGCTGCAGTTGCTTTGCAGCAAAACAGTACTTCTCCATTATATCCTGGGGGGTAATGTTACCTTCTGTTCACCTAACTCTTCTAGGCCTGGCTTCCCAGGTGGCTCAGGGGTAAAGAATCTGCCTACAGGGACTTCTCTGGTGGTCCAGTGGCTAAATCTCTGTGCTCCCAATGCAGGGGCCCCAGGTTCGATTCCTGGCCAGGGAACTAGATCCCACATACTGCAACTAAGACCCAGCGCAGCCAAAAAAAAAAAAAAAAATTTATAAAAAAAAAGAATCCGCCTACAATGCAGGAGATGTGGGTTTGATCCCTGCGTCAGGAAGATCCCCTGGAGGAGGGCATAGCAACTCACTCCAGTATTCTTGCCTGGAGAATCCCATGGACAGAGGAGCCCGGCTGGTTATAGTCCATAGGGTCGCAAGAGTCAGACATGACTGAGTGGCTGAACACACACACATGCAACCCTTCTAAAGTATTAATCTACAGAATGCTTTTCTGCTTAAGCCCTTAAACTTTTAATGAGAAAGAACACTTCGACTATAATTTAACACCATGACATGCAGATAAATAAATAAATAAAACCCACATTCTTTCACTCATATAGGGATCTATACCTCTCCTCCCCATCTTGCACCCATCTCCTAGTCTCTCCTAGTTGGCGAGACAATGTGTTGGTAATAGAATATAAATTATAGTGCACAGGGAGCTCCCAGTTCATGCAAACATGATAAACATGTTTGTAACCTCCAGGTGAGTAAAATAATACTTCTTAATTGACAAAATGATATGTATCTAACACTTGGTATGTTAGTGGTTAAAGGCATTAGTAACACACATCTCAATATGAACAAACATGCATTAGAAATGATACAGACGCTAAAGATTAAAACTTAAATTCAAAAGGACTGAATCCCATTAGGGAGCTAAAGACAACAAAAAGATGTCTTGTACTATTGGTTTTTGTTTTTTGTTTTTTTTTTTTTTTTTTTTTGCAGAGAATAGGGGTCCTGAGAAGCAAAGAGGTGAGAATTTTATGAACTAAAAATGTCTTAATTTGTACCCATCATATGTTCTAGGAATTCCTATCTTCCTACCTGAAGAGTTATAGATGATTAAGCTCACAAATAAAAGATGGCTTTTTAAATGGAGAATAAACATCTTTACCCTCGACATCAATTGTGGTATAAATTTATAAGACTCTTTGATTCACCCCAATCTATTCAATTGGGAGGTTTTTGACACTTAGAGCATCTCTCCATAACTGTGCTATAATGAAAAGATATTTGGAACAAAATAATGTCAAAAGGCAATTTCCCAAGGTTTATTTATTGTTCTGGATATTTATAGATACAAGAAAATTAAAAGCTGCAGTTGTATGTAAATATATATTCATGGAGAATCCAGTCTTATCAACAAGATAACAAAAAGCTGTGTGGCCAAGTCTTCTGTGTATGAAATCTTGGGTCTTAATGCACTGGGTAATGAAAATTGAGTTTACCAAATACAAACATTTTAAGAAAAAAAATTAGTAGCACAGAGGATAATGTTTATCGACTATGCATGTTAAAAAAGAATGCTACCTGCAAGAACTTGTCTGAAATTCTGACGTGCAAGAAATAAAAATGAATGCTAACAACAGTTCACCATTCAAGTTTGTGATCTAAATTAATGTAAGGGAGAACACTCCAAATAATGAATAATCAATTATGCTTCATTCTATGTCAGAAAATTCTGCAGAGCAAGAATGATGCAAATTCTATCTACACAATCTAATCAAACACACACACAGACCTTGGCCTGGAAGTGCCAGAGTGAAACTAGGGGAATTCATCACCCTCTCAAGTATTAATATCACTCCCTCATTCATTCATTTACTTGTGACTGTGCAGGACTCCATTTATTATACTAGACGAATATCCAAATAACAGAGTCAATGGTAAATAATCCATATAAAAGGTATTGTTAAATCAAAGAGTTCCTTATGCATTAAAATAAAGCCAATAACCAAGAGACAAAACGTGCATTAACTATTCACCTTTCAAGTACCTAGACTTAAATAGAAAAATCCTTAAGGTGAGAGTACTTGTGTGGACCCAACTAGCTATTACTCTGTGCTTCACTGTGAACTTGGCAAATATATTTCATATGTATCTTACATTTTCAACTTCATCCCTTTGAAAAAATGAAGATTCTTCTGAAATTAGCCCCAAACTAATGATATTGCTTAATAGTGATCACCAGTTCACAAAACACCTGATGCTTGGGGTAAAGTACAGTACACCGGCTGAGAGCGTGGACAGTAGAACACATTGCCAGGTCCACCTCCAGGCTCCATCACTAACTCGCTGTGTGATCTTCTACATTAGTTATGTCGAGAAATCTTTTGGTATTATTGTTTCCTCATTTGCCAACTAGGTAGAATAAAGCACGTGTCTCATGGAAGAGTTAAGATTAAAAAAGATTAACAAAGTAAAATACTTAGAAGAAAGCTCAACATGTAGAAATTACTCAATATTGTTACTGGTTATTACTATTTAAAATATCATCAAGGAGCTATACCATAAGCGTTAGTTTCTCTATTATTTGTGTGAGCTCTTTGTTTTAAGTGAAAGGGTGATGGTCCTGTTTCTCAGTCCTTCCGCTACTTTCTCTGTAATTTCCTGCCATTACGACCCAACCAAATCAACTCCCCTTTCTCTATCTCTTTTCTGTGTCCTCCCTCTTCACTCAATGCTGTTGTCCTTTCCTCTCGGTCACCTTTACTTCCCAGAAATGCGGAAGAGGACAGCGTCTTGGCCATTGGGTTGGTGGCGTCTAGACTCTGATGGCCATCCAGGTCATTCATTATGGTATTCACTCATTATTTATTTATTCATTCACTTATTCACTCAAGCATAAATTGATTAAGTGCTAGCAGTGTGTCAGAAACTCTGCTAAAAAAGAAAAAAAAATACAGCTCTCTTGAAGTCACAGTCTGCTTGGGAAGAAAAACAAGGAATAGCTTATCCTCAATGAGTGGTATGGACTATAATAGCTGTCACAGCACAAGGGACAATGAGAATGTAGACAAAGGGCTTTAACACTGCTGGAAACAATTTGGGGGGTGAGAGGTGGGAGCCATCTCAGAAGTCAGCTCATCCTCATCCCCTCCATGCATCGGTCCTAATCCTCCAGCTCCACCTATCCAGTTCACTTCTCTCCAGCTCTCCTGCCATCACAGGATACAAGTGCCTCATCTCACATATGAGTAATCACAATAACCTCCTAAGTCACCTCCCTGGGGCCGCTCTTTCTCTCCTACAGTCAAACCAACATAGAACGGCAAACTGGAACTTGGAAAATATTCATCGACTTACGTTTCACTGGCTGAAAGCCTTTAGTGCTTCCTGGGAATAAAATCCATTTCTAAAGCTTACAATGCTTACATGCATAAAAAGCGTAACAGTGGTAAAGCTCACACACTCCTGGGACAGCCTTGGTTCTTCTCCCAGTTCTGCTACTTACTTTGAGCAAGTCACTTAGGTTCTCTGGATCTCAGTTTCCTCTATGGATAGTGAATGTTTCAATAAGCTAATGTTAAGTATTAAAACTGTTCCTGGCTCATAGGAAGCTCCTTCTTAAAAAAAAAAAAATTATTTGCGTATAGTTGCTTTACTATGTCGTGTTAGTTTCTGCTGTGCAGCAAAGTGAATCAGTTACTCCTATACATATATCCCCTCTCTTTTGGATTTCCTTTCTGTTTAGGTCATCACAGGGCATTGAGTAGAATTCTCTGTGCTTTACAGAGGGTTCTCATTAGTTATCCATTTTATACATGGTACTGTATATATATTGGTCCAAATCTCCCAATTCATCCCACCCCCTTGGTGTCCATCCAGATTTGCAAAGTAGAAATAGAGACATGGGAGCAGAAAAATAAACATAGGAAGCTCTTTTCTGAGTGTCAGGTTGAGGTGAAGGTGAAGTCGCTCAGTCGTGTCCGACTCTTTGAGACCCCATGGACTGTAACCTACTAGGCTTCTCCGTCCATGGGATTCTCCAGGCAAGAATACTGGAGTGGATTGCCATTTCCTTCTCCAGAGGATCTTCCCAACCCAGGGATCGAACCCGGGTCTCCCGCATTGGAGGCAGACGCTTTAACCTCTGAGCCACCAGGTGATAGTGTTTCTATTTACATGAGCTGATTTCTGCCTATCTCTCTATCTAGATCTCCTACTTTTTCCCTGATCACTGCTCTCCAACTGCAGTGACATTTCTATTGCTCACACTACCTAATTTGGGCCAGATCTTAGCTGGCTGGCTCCTTCTCGTCATTCCCACGTCAGTGTAAGTATTACTTTCTCAAAGACCCTTACCACCTCTCCTGCCCCCACCCTAAGCCACTTTCTATGTCGTCACTCTGCTTTATTTTCATCAATTCAGAAGTACTTGGATTGTTGGTTTACGTGTTTATCACCTACCTCATGTAACTAAGGAGATTAGGCTTAATGAAATCTAAAACAATGTATGACTCATCCACTGATATATCCCTGGAGACCCAGACTAAGGCATAGCACGTAGAATCTGTTCAAACAATACTGTCAATGGATAGATAAATGAATGGATAGGAAGGATGGATGAATAAATAGGTTGAGTGACACAAGTTCTGAATCTTAAGAATGAACTGAAGTGGGACTGTAGAGGACAAAAGAAGGGACCGCTAAGCAGAAGGAACTGCATGGGGGCAGGGGAAGGGAAACAAGGTGTAAGGAAAAAATAGGGAATAAGAATGGAAATTCTAAATTATTTCAGAGACTCTGAAGCAGGCAATGAGTGTGAGAAAGAAGCAGAAGCTGAGTCTAGAGAGACCTTTGATGGGAGCAGGTCACTGATACTCAGCACAGATTCTTTCTTCATGGACCAAGAGTCTACAAATTTGGAATCACAAAACTCTCATTAGGTGGACATATAATTTAAAGCTAAGAAAAACAGTGCATGTGTACTTATCCAGTTACAAAGGAGAAAGAGAGAGAGAGAAGAAAAGAGAAAAAGAAAGAAATGGAGGTAGGGGTAAAAACTTGTCTATCAGACTTCTCTATATCTTCCTGATTTCTTTCAAATTGTATCCCTCTGAAAGTTCAATAGTCTTTTTTTCAATGTAGAAAAGCCTTTGAGTGGTGTCAAAAAGAGTGGAACCTTAATATATGCCCAGCCACTCAAATGAGCCTTTTTGCACAGTCTGAAAGTAATCTGGGAAGTTACTGAAAGCCCACTTTCTTCTTTAGCATCCTGTTCATTATTTTGTTATAACCGATTTATTTAAAACCACAGTTTTCAGCCTGATGATATTTTAGCTAAAAGTCTTCAGCAACAAATAGATTAAAAATTCATCTTTATTTTAATGATTCCATAATCACATTCCATGCCCCAATACTTTAATTTTTATTTCAATTAGTCCTAGAAAATGATTACCACACTCACCTTTCTGTAGTGCATGGGCTGCTATTAAGGTGGAGCACATCCATAAGATGCTCTTTATATTTATCAACATCTTGTCCTAGAAATGAAGAAAAACACAAATTATATCATAAGCATTCAGGCTTGTGGGAGGCCATACGTCACACGCTACTTGTGCATTGTATGTAACAAGAGTACAAGAAGCTGCTCTTGGGTTGTAAACACAGGAGGAGACTTGCAATAGGAGAGGCTGTCCCAACACTTTAATTATTAGTTTGACTCTCACCCAATGTGGTCGTTACCAAAATAATTCCAGAACCCAAACTGGGGACATATAACAATGGGAATGTGTGGGGCAACCGCAATGGGGTAAGCTGTTGGAAGAACAATATAGACCACAGCCTAAGTAACTAGTGGCTAGCAACTAGGAACAAGAAGGGAAGGGCGACCACAAAATCTATTTAGAAACAGGAAGCTGATCATAGATGGAGCAAAAGAAGATGGGGAAGCAGTTGGGAGAGATGTGGAAAGAAAGGGATTTGCACCAAATATGAAGTGTGTGGAAACCCATTGCTGATTCATGCACATGGTACCAGGACAGAGAATAAGGACCTCAGCAGGCTTTTTAAAGCATGGACTCAATTTAGTTTCTAGGAGGCTGAGAAAACAAAATAAATGTATTATAAGGAGCTGTTAATTACAAAAAAGGCCAGAGCTTACCATGAGTTTTAAAGTTGTTCCAGTGGTCTGAAGGGTAAAGAATGAAAGGAAACACCCTGTACTGAGAGTCAATAAACCTTGCCCTGGCTTTGCCATTAATTTATTGTGTGACTTTGGGAAGACATTTAACAAGTCTGGGTTTCAGAATGATCCCTTCCAGCTCACATTTCTCTGCTGTTATAACTATGAGGAGGATAAGCATCATTGTTGGGGACCATCTAGAAATCAAAGAGCTAACTCAAAACAACCACAGAACACTATTTGATCTCAACAGTTGTTTCCTCCCCAGTTACATTTAGAACTGCTCTATAACAGCCAGCAGTGGTTGGCTACCCAGCAGCCAATGCTCTCTCTTTTCTAACAAAACTTTGATTCCATTTTAATATCTACCCTCCTTCACACAGCCATACTTTGGTGGAACCTGGGTCAAACCCTAGTCCAAATGGATGATCCTGTTTATTCCCAGCCAATTCAGTTCAGTTCAGTCGCTCAGTCATGTCCGACTCTTTGTGACCCCATGAACCGCAGCACGCCAGGCCTCCCTGTCCATCACCAACTCCCGGAGTCCACCCAAACCCATGTCCATCGAGTCAGTGATGCCATCCAACCATCTCATCCCCTGTTGTCCCCTTCTCCTCCTGCCCTCAATCTTTCCCAGCATCAGAGTCTTTTCAAATGAGTCAGCTCTTTGCATCAGGTGGCTAAAGTATTGGAGTTTCAGCTTCAACATCAGTCCTTCCAATGAACACCCAGGACTGATCTCCTTTAGGATGGACTGGTTGGATCTCCTTGCAGTCCAAGGGACTCTCAAGAGTCTTCTCCAATACCACAGTTCAAAAGCATCAATTCTTCAGCACTCAGCTTTCTTTATAGTCCAACTCTCACATCCATATACGACCACTGGAAAAACCATAGCCTTGACTAGATGGACCTTTGTTGGCAAAGTAATGTCTCTCCTTTTTAATATGCTGTCTAGGTTGGTCATAACTTTCCTTCCAAGCCAATTACACGGGTCCTATTTCTTTTGCCAATGACTGGTTTTGGAATGATTATATGATGCAATTTTGGCCAAAGAGATGTGAGAAGATCTTGAATGGAGTAGTTGCTTCTGGGAAAGGTATATTCATTTTAAGAAGAGAAAAAGGGAAATGATGGTTGCTTTTCTTCATTGGACATTATCAAGATTGAATATAGTTTGTGAAACTGTTGTATCCATGTTGCATCCATGAGTATATAAGATACCTTCTGGGATGAAGCTGGAAACAATCAGGAGAGGCAGGGCTGAAGTGTTCAGGCATTAGACCAGCAGTTAGCCATACCCTTGAACTCTCTTTTATTAGATAATAATTCCTTTATTATTTAAACCCAATAAAGTCAGGGCTTTTTGTTAGCCAATGTCACTGAAAGGCATCTTAACTGACACATATTTGAGTTGGTGCCCTATAACTTTCTCAGAAATTATCTAGATTCTGTATTATTTAGAAAACCTAGATTAAAATCTTATAAGAATCCAAGTCCAATTTGGGCTCAAATTTAATTTAATAATTTACATCACCTATTCCTCTTCCCTTGATATTCTTCTCCATTTAATTGCTTTATTTTATATAGCTTGAAATAGTGTTAGAATCTTTCTAAAAGAAAATTATAAAATTCTAGATACTTTCTGAAGACCAATTTTTATCTAACACATTACATATCTCATATTTTCCATCAATGAACCATCTGACAAGTCACAATGAAAAGTATATAGTTGATAATCCTAAATTAACCTTGATAATTAAGCTTATTATTTACCATATAATCACTGAGATATGCTAATAAATGTTGTTACACACAAACTGGGAATTAGGTTTCTACTTTTCTGGATTTTTTTTACAAGATACCACAGCAAGCAGGAAGTATATACCTATATCTCATTACTATAACAATATTTCAGGAAAAAAAATAAGATGTCAATTTCACATACCCTAAAGCTTCCAACAAAATGAAACTTTAGGTTGTATCATACAACACTATAAAGACAATGTATTCCATGAGTATTGAATCCAAATAAGAAACTTTTCTTTAATTGTGCTTACAAACAATAATTTATTATTCTCCTTCAAGAAAAAATTTTTCTCAAATTGTTTTTCTTTTCTTCAGAAAACATTTATAAGCTTAATGTTAAAAGTCTGGGCTCCATTGTCAAAGAGCCTTGAATTTGAGTTCTGAATTTTCTGCTTATACTCTGAGATTTGGGGTAAATTACTAAACAGTACAATGAGAATTGATAAAACAATGCTATAAAATATAGCTTGGTGATACACAGTATATTCAGTACTCAGTATTTATTATTAAAATTTCTAATTCAAGCTTTCTATCAGTGAGAACTTCCTGGTTTCATATCACTAGTAGTAAAAAGACTAAAGATTTGAAAATTATAACCTGGGCTATTACTATAACTTTGTACACCTTTATGCTCCCAGTAAATTGTCCTATAATTTATCACTATGTCCTTTGAATCATTACTTAGAAATATGTTTTATCTCCTATGTAGAACAGTAGCTTTCTGAAAAGCAGAGTCTGTGTCATATTCAACTTACTAATTCCCACAATATTTCCACAGTGCCGGCTTCAGAGTAGTTGCTTTGAGGGAGGTTTGCTGACCAAATGCATGACCAACACCCCCTCATTTCCTATTCAGAAATACACTCTGAAGAGAAGCATCAACAATCTCTTTAAACATGGGTGAGTGGGCTAATTAACCCATGAAATACAATTAACATTGGCCATGACTCAATAATATCTGATGTTTGCAATATCTGGAGTGTCAAAATCTTATAGCAAAACCAGTGAAGAAGATGAAATCCTGACCAAGAATGGGTCTTCTGCATCGCAATTTTCCACCCAAAGCAGATACTTAAAAGTCTAACTCTTTTATAAGGATCAGTTCAGTTCAGTCCCTCAGTTGTGTCCGACTCTTTGCGACCCCATGAATCGCAGCACACCAGGCCTCCCTGTCCATCACCAACTCCCGGAGTTCACTCAGATTCACGTCCATCGAGTCAGTGATGCCATCCAGCCATCTCATCCTCTGTCGTCCCCTTCTCCTCCTGCCCCTAATCCTTCTCAGCATCAATGTCTTTTCCAATGAGTCAACTCTTCGCATGAGGTGGCCAAAGTACTGGAGTTTCAGCTTTAGCATCATTCCTTCCAAAGAACTCCATCCTTATAAAAGTGTTTTTTTTTTTTTTTGAGGGAGAGGAAGAAGTAGTTCTTCATCTATTTAACAAATATACTCATCACTTGCCCAAGTAAGACTGCAGTAAGGCAAGGTTAGGGAAGGAAGTTGGTGCATTAAAAGTGCGAGGAAGAGATCAGTCATATTTTAAATACATTTGCATAAATTAAGTTGCCAATATTTAAAAATTGGAGTGTTCACACTAAGCCCCCGACCTCTGACTTCTTTTGGAAAATCAGACCTAACAATTAGAGGTCCATATTCTAGCCGGCCAATCATTAGCACTAAGCAAGCAGCAGGCCCTGGCCTTGGCTCTGTGAGCTCAAGATTATCAATGCCCCAGGTGGCCTCTCATCCATTTCTGCTCCATGCCTATTCCCTGTAGTCACCAGAGTTTGCAACTCAAATTCCCAAACTTCTGATCTCAGAACCATATTTCCACTGCCTCTTCTTTACAGGCCACAGACATCATTCCATTTCTCTGATTTTCACAAGTCTGTGTTCATGATCATGGTGGTTTAAGCACACCATTTGCCTTCTTTGATTTTATGAAATGAGAAACTTTCTGAAGCTTCTTTGTTTTTAGCACCACTCCAACTCCCATTTTTTATTCTTCTGCTCTTCTGTGTGGGTCTTGTAAGCATTATCTGTTAGTGATAACAAGTCTGACTGCATAGAAAGACCTGGGAGATATGACAGCCGGTGCCTATATTTAGTCTTCTATTCCAGTGAAGTCAATGAGAAGAGGAAAAAGTCATTGAACAATCAAGTCACAGCTGACTGAGGCTGTTTAATTGCCTAGGAGACATGAGAGACAAGGTCAACAGGATTCCTATCCATGAGAAATGTCTGCAAAGGGGATAAGGGTCATGCCAGGGGTAGGCTGCCTCAGCGAAAGAGAGAGCCAAGGTTTTAGTAAACAGATATTTAGTATTCTCCCTTGATCTTGGGGAAGCTCCACAGAGCAAAGGGTGACTTAAGGATGCAGACACAGTGGTTTGTCTTCCAGTTCTCGAATTAGTTACCCTAGACAACCAATTGTTCAGAATACCTCAGCCACAAAGTGGATGCAAAGAGCATTGTGTATCATGTTGCCATGTGGTGCTCCACAAAGGAGGATCGCTGTAATGCAGACAGAGATATCATGGTTTAAGCATACAGTGTCATGAATTTGCTTCCCACAAATAACAGCACCATGTGAATTTACCACAAACACAGGTATGGATTCCTGCACCTGGACTTAGCTAAGTTTTTTCCTGTCACTGCTCCTTAGTATTGCTGTGTTCACTGCCTGTGCCCTCCTTGATGTAAAATGCACTGCACTCTCCATTCCCTTTCCATGTTCTGTTTTCATCATAGCACACCTCACCATCGTATATATATATGTGTATTTGGGAATTGCCCTCCTCTGCCGTCCATAATATAAGCTCCAGGAAGGCAATCTTTGATGTTTTATTCATTGCTGTATCCATAATGCCCAGGACACCCAGTAAATATTGTTTGAATGAATAAATATGCCCATTTGTATGTAATTATGTGCATGCATGCATGCATGCTCAGTCACTTCAATCAGGTCCAGCTCTTTGTAACCCTGTGGACTGTAGCCTGCCAGGCTCCTCTGTTCATGGGATTCTCCAGGCAAGAATACTGGAGTGGGTTGCCATGGCCTTCTCCAGGGGATTTTCCCAAGTCAGGGATCGAACCCACATTTGCTGCAGCTCTTGCATTGCAGGGGGATTCTTTACCCACTGGGAAGCCAATTATGTGCACATTATACACTATTTGGCCCATTACTTTCTTCAGTTAAAATACAGCTTATCTCTGAGAATGTTCTGAATCAGCTAATACAGTTTGTCTCTGTTACTTATAACAGCTGCATCATCTTCTCCTACATGAACATATCATCTTTTATTATACAGTTCCTGTGATGAGCCTTTACGGTGTCTCCAGATTTTTGCAATGAGAAACAATGCTGCAAAAGGGCATTCTTGTCCATTTGTCTTGGGTGACATTCCTACCAATATCTATATAACAATACCTAGAAGTGGAATTGCTGGGTCAAAATGTATATGCATTAAAAAAAATTATAGCTATTACCAAATAACTTTCTAAAGAAGATGAACCTATTACATATATAAGAGATCCAGTTTCCCTACAACTTGACCAACACAAACTTTTATTAAACTTTATCTTTATAGCCGATTGATGAAAATGGCACAGAATAAACATTATTATTTTTTAAATTATGAATGAGACTAAGCAATTTTTCGTATGATTTTTAAAACATTTATTGTTCTCTTTCTGCCAGCAGTCTACACACAAAACATTTGCCAATTTTTCTTTTTGATGGGCTGTGGTCTATTCTTTTGTAAAAGTTCCTGGCATATCAAAATATGCTGACATTTTCTAGATGTTATGTGTTTTGTGTAAATAATTTAATTGTTATATAGTCAGATTTATCAATCTTTTCTAGTATAGCTTTTGGGTTATACCTTTTCCTTATAAGGGGTTTCTTTTCTCCTAGCTTATTATTTTAAACATTTTATAATTTCCTCTAGTTATTTTTTAAAAGGTTATTTTTTTACTCCCAACATTTCATATCAGATCCATCTTAATTTTATTCTGGGATAAAAGAGGTAAAGATTGATTTGTATTTTGAGTGGGCCAATCAGTTGTGCCCAAATCATTTACTGAATAATTTTTCATATCCACTGAATTTCCATGTTTATTTGAGTCTGTTTATAGACTCTGTCTTCTAGTCAATGAAACTAGACAATTCTTTTTTTTTAATTGAAGTATACTTGCTTTACAATGTTGTCAGTTTCAGCTGTGCAGCAGTGATTCAGTTATATATATATACATTATACATATACATATATATGCAGTTATATAGATAATCTTTTATCAGATTCTTTTCCACTCTAGGTTATTACAAGACATTGAATATCTTATAGTTGCCTGTGCTATACAGTAGGTTTTTTTAAATTAATTTTTATTTTTTTAGTTTGTTTTGCTCTACAATACTGCATTCGTTTTGCTACACATCGACATGAATCAGCCACGAGTGTACATGAACTCCCAATCCCAACCCCCACCTCCCCCTCCCGCCTCACACCCTCTCTCTGGATTATCCCCGTGCATCAGTCCCAGCATCCTGCATCCTGCATCCTGCATCAAACCTGGACTGGCGATTCATTTCACTTATGATATCACACATGTTACACTGCCACTCTGCCAACCCATCCCACCCTCTCCCTCTCCTACAGAGTCCAAAAGGCCGTTCTATACATCTGTGTCTCTTTTGCTGTCTTGCGTACAGGTTTATCATTACCATCATTCTAAATTCCATATATATGTGTAAGTATACTGTATTGGTGTTTTTCTTTCTGGCTTACTTCACTCTGTATAATCGGCTCCAGCGTCATCCACCTCATTAGAACTGATTCAAATGTATTCTTTTTAATAGCTGAGTAATACTCCATTGTGTATATGTACCACAGCTTTCTTATCCATTCATCTGCTGATGGACATCTAGGTTGCTTCCATGTCCTGGCTATTATAAACAGTGCCGCAATGAACATTGGGGTACACGTGTCTCTTTCAATTCTGGTTTCCTTGGTGTGTATGCCCAGCAGTGGGATCGCTGGATCATAAGGCAGTTCTATTTGCAATTTTTTAAGGAATCTCCACACTGTTCTCCATAGTGGCTGTACTAATTTGCATTCCCACCAACAGTGTAAGAGGGTTCCCTTTTCTCCACACCCTCTCCAGCATTTATTGCTTGTTGACTTTTGGATCGCAGCCATTCTGACTGGTGTGAAATGGTACCTCATTGTGGTTTTGATTTGCATTTCTCTGATAATGAGTGATGTTGAGCATCTTTTCATGTGTTTGTTAGCCATTCGTATGTCTTCTTTGGAGAAATGTCTATTTAGTTCTTTGGCCCATTTTTTGATTGGGTCATTTATTTTTCTGGAGTTGAGCTGCATAAGCTGCTTGTATATTTTGGAGATTAGTTGTTTGTCAGTTGCTTCATTTGCTATTATTTTCTCCCATTCAGAAGGCTGTCTTTTCACCTTGCTTATAGTTTCCTTTGTTGTGCAGAAGCTTTTAATTTTAATTAGATCCCATTTGTTTATTTTTGCTTTTATTTCCAGTATTCTGGGAGGTGATCATAGAGGATCCTGCTGTGATTTATGTCAGAGAGTGTTTTGCCTATGTTCTCCTCTAAGAGTTTTATAGTTTCTTGTCTTATGTTTAGATCTTTAATCCATTTTGAGTTTATTTTTGTGTATGGTATTAGTATACAGTAGGTTTTTATTGTTCATCTATTTTATATATTGTACTGTTAATCCCAAACTCCTAATTTATCCCTTCCCCTGTTTCCACCTTGGTAAACCTAATTTGTTTTTTATGTCTGTGAGCCTCTTTCTGTTTTATAAATAAGTTCATTTGTGTTGGTTTTTTAAGATTGCACATACAAGTGTGAAACTAGACAATTCTAAGAACAGTATGTCCCTCTCTAACTCATTTTACAGGTTTAGTAGGAAATACATGATTTGGGTAATGCTGTTAATATTAAGATTATAGAATTAGATCAAGATGAGCCCCAGGGATATATATCTTAACACTATTTATTTGTGGAGTTATTTATGAGAGCCCTTTCACAGGTACTTACCCTTTTGATGTTTATAAATGTACATCCATTTAATAGATTTTGACACCAAATGCCCAAAAGTTGTGTCTTAACTTAGTTTTCTCAACTAGGAATTGCAACTCAAGCTTTCTGATTCTAAGCCTAGTACTCATTCTACTATACCACATGTAGTAAATACCAACTCAGTAATTTAACAATAAAAAGATAACATATATTTTATATGTTTACATAGTTTATTATAAACTATGCAATCATAAATTCATAGATGTAAACACCTCTTAAAATTCTTAGAAGAATGAAGTAGGATGTATATAGATACAGAAAAAGGTAAATTTAAATGTAGCTCCCTAATTTACACCCTTTTAAAGATGATCAATCTAGCCAGCAGAATTTCAGGGAAACAAATTCATCACATAAAGATGCTTTGCACTGACCACTGAAATGGAACTACCCTTGGCACATTCAGTAATAGGAACACAGCTGTCAAAAAACCCTGGAGAACATATATGTAATATAAATGTATAAATGCACATATAATATGTAATTAACCACATATAGGCTACCAGAGGAAACTGGCAAACATTCACTATCTGAAACGGAGCTTGGTCAAGACATTTATCTCTACTTCTTGTTCTGATTCCAAATCAGACAGAGTACAGACCTTGTATTTTCTGGTAAGGTACAGATCTATGCAATAGTCAACCTGTTTTCTCATCCCGGAGCCAGTCACCCCCAACAATGAGTGTTTGTGACTCCTGATTGGTTTCTCTAGGTAGGTGGTGGAATAACAGCCTACTGCACTCATTCATTCTTTTCCTCAAAAGAACCCTGTGTCTGGAAAAGTTCTGTTCAGTGGCAGGGAAATACCCCATTTTAAGCACAGTATCTAGTGATGTTTGTCCACGAATAAAGTTAACAAAAATATTTAAACCCCACCAGGTAAGGAAAGTTTAGTTATACGGCTATTGGGTGACAGTGTTGGTTGATCTTTGTGCTCTGATGTTCAATTACTGACCAATCATTAACCACAAAGTACTTAAGCATAATAATGTGAGGAAAGAAAGAATAATTAGTATATCTGCAACATTAATCATATTCAGCCTTAAATTAACTTTTTAGGTCTTTTCCAAACAACTTACAAGGGTGCATGCAGATATAGGTATCCTAGGATATCAAAGGTATTTCCTTCCAGTTTGTAGGCACAGAGAAAAAGAAGAAACAGAAACCTATGTCTGTAAACATATATAAATCTAGGGGGATTCTTTTAAAACTTTAAATTTGAACTAAAGTTAAAATTCTTTTTAAACTTTAAAAGTAGGAAATACAATTTAGGGCTAACTTTAAATTTCTTTATTTTACTTACTAAGAAAAACAAAATAAAACTTTGAATTTGTACACAAATCTTTAAAAATTGTCCTGACTCTCATCCCCTTTCCCAGAACCCACAAGATTAAGGATCGTGGACTTCCTGCTGGAGGAAGTAATTGCTCAACTACTTTGGAATCCATGGAAGCCTTTGCAGTATTAGCTGGGACATACAATCATAAAATCTTCCCTTTTTTTTTTTTTAAACATAGCACCAGAACCAGAAGTTCAGTCTGAGACCTTCTGCCTGGTATGTTCTCACATTCCAAGTTACATATTCCCCCAATTGGAACAAATTTCATCTCAGAGACTAGTTGCTTCCATTGATGCCTTCCTATTTTTATGTTAATCTCACAACATCCTATTTTAAGTCTTTAAAGGAATATTTTCACTGTAAGTTTGGCAAAATTGCCAAGCATGCTTAAAAGAATTTAGGTCACAGCTTTTAGAAGGAGTCAAAACGGAACGGCAAGTGTATCAGTTAGATGTCAGAAGACGGGCTACATCTGCCTGCAATGCAGGAGACCCAGGTTCAATCCCTGTAGAAGGAAATAGTTACCCACTCTAGTATCCTTGCCTGGAGAATTCCACGGATAGAGGAGCCTGGTGAACTACAAGTCCACGGGGGTCGCAAAAGGTCGGACACAACTGAGTGACTAACACACTAGACCGTTAAAACCCTGTTCTTCCAAGATAAAGCGAAGAAGTAGGCGAGTCTAAAATGCAGCTCTAAGTGGCAACGTCTACTCTGCGCCACATTCCGCAGTCTTTCGCTCAGTCATTTCATAAATATGAGCTGAGCTCCAACTATGGGCCGGGCGGGAGCTGAAAGCTCCTGCTTGCTGCAAAAGGATCAGGGTTACACCCACAGCCCCTAAGGTTTGTGCTCATGGAATCTATCAATCCTGTCAATGGCAATTGCTTGTCGTGCTAGACGAACTCTTCATGACATCTGGAACGTGAATATCTTTTAATTGACTAAAAACCGATCTTTAAAAAGTCAATATATAGATCATAGGATAAACTCATCTCAAATTTCTCCCAAAACTGTTTGCTTGGAGTAAATCTTTACTTCTTTCCTGTCGCCAGGCAGAAACTACTCCATCCCACTCCCAAGCAGCAAGAGGGGGGGAAAAAAAAGCAAGGGGTCTTATTTAATAAAAGTGTTTAGCGCCCTCTGGATAGAAGTCAAATTCGCTCCAGCAGTCTCCACTACTCTTTACAAAGGATGCGCGGCCGCCGGGCTCTCCCCGCCCCGCCCCGCCCCGATCCCGCGGAAGGACCAAAGCCACGCCCCCACCGGCCTCTGGGCGGTGACCCCGGAGGCGCCCAGCCAGCCGCGGCTCTGAACGACTGCCGGTCCAGCAGCGCTGCTGTCTCCGAGCCCAAGAAGTCACACCCGTCTCGGGCCGGGAGCTGAAGCCCCAGCCCACGTGGCGGCGGCTGGTGAACCCCGGTGCTGCGGGAAGTGCTCCATGCGGTTCCTTTACGCGGGGACAGGGGTATGGAAAGAAACCCCTAGCACCCCCTCTCTAAGCCTAGTTCCTCCGCCTCTCCCCGCTACCCCGGCTAACCCCAGCACGCCGCTTCAGTAGGATTTGTTGCCGCTCTGGGGATTAAAACAATGGCTTAAAACGAGACGTGAAATTCAGTCCAAAACCTTGAAATGAACCCAACCGGTCCGCTCCTGGCTGTTTGCGTGTATGTGCCCCTTCCTTTCTTCTTCCCTTTCTCCGCACTGCTCCTGTCCTTTCCTTCTCTCCGTTTTCCACCCGGAGCCCTCCTCCCAAATTTCCGTCCTCGACGAGTGTTGTGAAATTGAGAAAGTTTAAATGTTGAAGGCAATAGTCTGGGCGGGGCCCTAGCATCGATTTCGAGTGGTCATGAGCCTTAGTAAAATCTCCCAAAGATCTGTATGATCTTTCTTAAAGGGACGCGCAAGATAGAGCACCAAGCCCTCTGAAACCTGGCCACGTGTGGTAATCTACCAAACTGCAGGCTTGCCCCGGGAGCGCCGCGCACACCCCAGCGGACTGAAGAGAAGGCGCTTCAGCCCTTGGCAAAGATGTCTCCTTCCTGGGCCTGCCAACGCTTAAGTTTACTTCGCAGATTCCGAAGTAGAAAACTAAACGGGAAGCTATGGCCCTCCATCGTGTAACGCAGGGCTGTGAAAGAGGTTCGTTTGGTTTTGGGGCGGGAGAAGGTGGGGAGGGTGAGCTCGTTTTTCTCCACCTGTATGGATTTCTCCATCAGGGGGCGCCCACAGCCGTCACAAAACTCCCTATTCCTAGACATCTGGGTTCTGCAAGCTCTCCGAAGCTCTCCAACTGGGGGCAGATCCGAAGGAGCGCACCGCCTCCCTCGCTCCTCCCTTCTTGCCTGCCTCGGCGGACAGAGGAGGCAGGGATTTCACACTAGCCATTCATTTGTCAGCGGTGGGGGAGGGGACGCAGGAGCGAAAGAGACGGAGCGGAGGCTGGGAGAGGGGAAGGGAAACAGAGAAGATGGAGACAGAAAGGTAGAGACAAAGATGAGAAAGCGGACAGAGATAGCCAGACTGTCTTTCCGCCTGTGGGTGTGAGCACGGCGGGACAGCTCTGCAGGCGCCGTGTAGATGTTTCCTCCCTCCCATAGCATCTCCCGGGAACTTGCAGGACTTCTTAGGGCGCAGCTGGATCCCAGAGCACAGTTTAAGCGATGACACTAGTTTTCTACCTCGCTCTTCGCTGCCTAACACAGGGATCGCTCCACGCCCAGTGACACAGACAGTGAGCCTAGGCAACCCTGATGTCCCCCAGCCCGCACGCACCAGGGATACTGCCCGGCGGCGCCCGCGCCTCCGCAGGGCGGTGGGGCGCTCCAGCCCAGGGCGTCCCCCGGAGCTGCCGACACTCGCTCTCTGCCTCCGCAAGACTCGCCAGTAAAGTTGCTCAACTAGGGCCGCGAGCGGGGAGAGGGGTGGGGAAATGGAAGGAAAAGGAGGGCTGCAGTAGTCTGGGCAAAGAGGGCTGATCCTAGAGGCCCCAGATTCGGGTCCCCACGCCACCTTTGTCTGAAAAGCGCCCTAAGCGCTGGCTTGCTGGTTGAGACGGGA
Source organism: Aepyceros melampus (assembly GCA_006408695.1). Lineage (NCBI taxonomy): Eukaryota > Metazoa > Chordata > Mammalia > Artiodactyla > Bovidae > Aepyceros > Aepyceros melampus. The sequence goes on from SJXQ01007874.1 coordinate 320,730, forward strand.
GCAATAGCCTCTACCTCGCTTCTCAGAATGAGCTAAAATTCTTGCACATCTCTACTGGTTCGGAGCAAGCATTTCCCGCCCTGGCGCCGAGCAGACCTCCGCGGCGCTCCAAACACCCAACCCCCATCCCCTGCTCCCTCCCGGCCGGCTCCGGAGCACGGCGCGTGGACAAAAGAACCCAGGGGCACCGGAGAGAGCCGTGACAGCCCTCAAGTCGCCAAAGAGACGCGGACCGGGAACCCTGCACCTCCCCCCGACCGGACCGCCTCCCCTACGGCCCGTGGGATGAGGGGGTCACGTCCGCTCAGAACCCGGATCGCCTTGTCAGGAGCTGCCCGAGAGCGGCTTTCCAGGAACGCCGGGCACTGACCACACAGGAACCAGGTGGCCTGCACCAAGGCGGTTTCGGGGATTTGCGTGTGGGCAAGTCTCGGGAGTCCCCATTCAAACTTTTGCCTCGAGCAGGTTAACGACAACAAAAAGATCAAGATGCCAGGGTCCCTCCGTCCTCTCCAGCTCCAGACCCCTCGACGTTTCTAGGGGGTCTCCGCATTTCCTTCCCTCCCTTCCCCCAATTCCATTAGTCGGTCCACCCCCACCCCACCCCGGGCTTCTTTTGTCTGGATCTTTTTCAGCACCAAGGTCCCTCCGTAGTCCTCTCTGCAAACATCCTTCTGAAAGTTACCTGCCTTTTTTACAGTGCCTATATTTTCTTAACTTCTCAAAGATAGTTCTCTTTGCCTTAATTAAAGCCTTCTACCAATCACAATGTACTTTTTTTCTAAACTAGATTTTTTTCTATAAGTTTTTCTTTTTCTTTTCTTTCTTTTCTTTTCTTTTTTTTTAAGGGGAAACAAAAGAAACGTGATTACCTTGAAAGGCGGCTTATTGCAGTTTGGGGGGAAAATTCACCTCGGCGCTGCGCGATTGGGCTCGGCGTTGCCGGGGCGGGTCACATAGGAAGCGCGGTGTCCTGGGGAAGCGAGCAGGATGGTGCTGGAGGATGCGGGGCTGGCCGCAGATCCCCGTCCCCACGCCTGACCGCAGCACCTAAGAAGGTTCGCGGCTGTTGCGCCCTCCCGACTGGAGTTCCTCCTCAGAAAGGCTCGGGGCAGCTCGCCTGCAAGTTCAAATGCGGGTTGTGACACCCATCATCATTATATCACTGTACCGTCAGCGCCGAGGAGAGACTCGGCGAGGAGGAGGAGGAGGAGGAGGGTTCATTCACAGGCTCCTCAAGCGCTCCGCAGCTTCAGCCACTCCTCAAAGCCCAGGCTGGGAAGGCAGGCAGAGGGGCGGAAAGGCAGCTCCCCGCGCTTGCGGTAGGGACCGCCTGCCTCCCTCCCCAGGCACTCCCACCTCTCGGCGTTTCTTCCTGACAAGCAAGTACCAATCGGCTTGGGGACAGCCGCGCTCCCCATTCAGCGGCTCACTGAGGAACATCGCGCAGTGCGCGAGGAAACCGCTGCCCTCCCAGCCTTCCCCACCTCCTCTCCCCCGCCCCCCGCGCTGCCCGTGCTGGCTTAGGGGAAAGGAGCCCCCAGGCTCTTGTGGGGCAGGCCCGCAGGAGACCATTGAGTACCGTCAGTTTTTTCTGGGGAGCAAACGAAACTCTGTAAAAATTAGCCCAGAACTTGGTTACAGCGTGTTTACGCGGCCACCGAGCCTGCCTGTCCCATCTGAGGCAAGTGTCAGGGTCCTGGCTTCTGCCAAGCTGAAAGAGACACTGAGACAAGGGGACCCTTCTGAGACCCCCCACTGCCTTCCCCTGGAGCTACCCAATGGGGAGCCCGGGGTCAGTGAGCAGTCTACAAAGACCCTGCTAATAACCGGGCTGGACAGGAAATTCCCCGAGGCAAATCCCTTGTCAGACTCAAACAGATCCTCTTCCCCTGCCACAAGCCTCCAGAAGGCTATATTCGGCTTTCTTCCTTCTTTCTTTCCCTCAGTCTTTCCAAGGGTCCCTCGTGGCAGAATATTTGATAATTTCTCTGAGCAGCCGAGGATGCTTGGATGTATCAATCACCTCCCCTGTGGTCAGGAAATGGGACCATAATCTTTCCTGAGTTTATGTGATTTTTATTCTCAGCCAGGTCCACTGGACTACGTTTACAATATCAACACATGGAAGAGTCCCCTGCCTCCTGCTACAAAAGCCTTCCAGGAGGACCTGACAGCAAGGGTCAACCAGTTGACACAAAGGATCTCTCCCCTTAGAAAAGAAGGACTTTGTGTTTCCCTTTTCTTTGAAGTCAAGTATGAGTTTATACAATGAGAACAAAATAAATCCGAGATGCCTATCAGTTTAACACAGAGGATACCGGAGTGGATAGCACACTTTTCTTTCTACACAAAAATAGAAGTATTCCAAATATGGAAAATGAGATAATTTTTCTCACTGAAGAAATCCCTATTAAAATTGTTTCAAACTCGACATCTCACAACAGTGATGATTAAAGGAGAAAGTCCGTTTTCACACTGAATTTCTTTGAGTAAGTTGACTTAAGTTCATACTTTAAAACTTGTAGCAGCCTAGACTCTTGTAATATTTCTTTTGCAATTTGTATGTGGTCTCCAGAATCACAGATTTTAATTAATAAACAAGTAGAAGATTGGTCAGGAGAATTTCAGTCCTTAGTTCAATACTGTGAATGATATAACTACATATTTGTTTTCACAATGATTTATTTATTCTTAGTACAGTTACTGTAGGGAGTTCCCAGGTGGTGCTAGTAGTAAGAAATCTGCCTGCCAGTGCAGGAGATGCAAGAGATTCAGGTTCTGTCCCTGAGTCGGGAAGATAATGGCAACCCACTCCAGTATTCTTGCCTGGAAAATTCCACAGAGGAGCCTGGCAGGCTACAGTCCATGGGGCCACAAAGAATCTGACACAACTGAGCACACATACACACACAGTTATTAGACAACCATTCCCAATGTTGAAATTCCAGTCCATTCAAATATATTTAGAATAAGAGAGTCATAGAACAGAAACAGATTTTAATCTTTACATATAACAGATAAGCAACCTAAGGCCCAGAAAGTGACTTTTTCTAAAGTCACATGATTAATAGAAGAGCTGTTACCAGCACACAACTCTTGACTTCTGGGCCAGTGATCTTTTCAGTGCTCCTCATAGCAACTTTATGCTACGTAAAGACTTTATTCAGAAAGGGGAAAAAAATGAAATAAAACAGTCTTTATGGAAGTTTATATCCCAAGCATTAGGCTGATCTTTCTCTGAAATACTTCAAAGTATGTATTATTCATCTCATTTTTAAATTTGAGTGAACCTAGTTGGGTTCCGAAGAGTTTAAGTGCCCTACCCAAGGCCACTTTCTAAGCGGTAGATCTGCCAATCTGAAAAGCTTATTATCGCTCCATTATCCTGCTCTCCCTTTATAATTCAGTCAAGTAAAACTTTTCTACAAAGGAGACCTGGAGCAGCAGCAAGCAGCTAATAGCAGATTAATATCCATTTCAAGCAAATGTTACTGGTTAACATTCACTATAAATAATACCATCTGTACATGATGGAACATGATTATAATTATGGGTCAGCTACTCTTTACATCCTGAGATAATTTCCTTTATCTTGCCAAATGTGTTTCTTCAGCCTTCCAGCATTTACAGTTCCTTGTTATGTCCACAGACATTACAACTCTTGATCGAGCAGTTCTACAGGGAAAGGCACTTTCTCAGGCAGACATGACTAGTCAGAACATGGACAACGTTAGAAAGCTTTATACTGCACGCCTTCTCTTTACTTTGGCATGTAACGTTATTATTTAGAAAATTAAACACTCTTCAGGCTGTCAAATAACCAGAATGAAATGACACCCTTGAATATCTGCTTTCTTTTTCTAAGGCAGATTTTCCCCTCTGGCTATTTATAATAGAGAAGGAATAAAAAGGAGAGCGTACCGGGTACATTCATCAGAGTCTACAGCTCTATTATTTCTTTGCGACTGTAACTGTCCTTGAGGACTTTATCTCTCTTTCCCCTTTCCTTCTTTCTCTCCTTCCTTCCTTTCCCTCTCCTTCTCTCCCCAAGTTATTCAATGAGAAAATATATATTTGCAGCTTTTATAACTAAAACTGCCACTAGTGGTAAAGAACCCATCTGCTAATGCAGGAGACATAAGAGAGTGGGTTCCATCCCTAGATCAGGAATATGCCCTGGAGGAGGGCATGGCAACCCACTCCAGTGTTCTTGCCTAGAGAATCCCAAGGACAGAGGAGCCTTATGGGCTTGGTCCATACGGTTGCAAAGAGTAGGACACGACTGAAGTGACTTAGCAAGCAGGCATGCATAACTACAACTGTATCTGCCCAATATACTTGTCTGAATCAAATAGTAATTAAAATATCATTCTGAGGTTTGCCCTTCAAATCATGTTCTGGTCCTGGGGATGTTCTCTGTGTAAACTCCGTGGTCCCAGACATGGATAAAACACATTCTTCATTCCCAGGGTTGGTGTCTGCAAGAAACCAGAAGCCAGAAGCTACATGCCTTGCTTCGTTGCCTTGATCTTGTCTTTAGGAACTTGGCTGAGGTCAGGGGCAGCCAGCCAATGACTTAGAGAAGAAAGGTGTAGATGTCAGGCAGGTCTCCAGGGAATTTCATTATCTTTATCTAAACCTCCTTCTGAGGTCCTTTGGGATCACATTTCAGTCCTCTCCTTTTTTATTGATCAGGGGGAGTGTTCTTAGACATCGTAGTATCTGTGGCTGCACTAGGAATGACAAGGTTCCAGTCCCATCCACATTCAGAAAACAGTTCATATTTCACATCCCTGATCTGGCAGATTCTAGGCACAATTAAGCAAATATCCTTTCTGGATGGTGAAAGAATGTGAAAGATTAAAAATGCACCTTTAACGAACTTCAAAGACCCTAGAAAAAGGAAGGCAACCGTCTAAGACTGCTTCTAAAAACAAAAATAACTCTACGGATTAGGGATAGACATTTTATCCAAGACTTCAAACCTTTGGTTTCTAGGAAATGCAGAAGTAATATACAGTCTTTGTCACTTTCTTTAAAAAATAAAAGAAACCCTACAAAAGGCAAAGTGATGGTGACAATCTCATTACACTTTAGCCTGAAGTATATAAATTACTCAGAGAAATTAAATACAGACAGATATCCTTAGAAAGCCATGAAAAATGTGATTTTCCTCAGAAATCAGATACCAAGCCTTTGCTCCTCAACCTCCAAATCAAAATGTTACAGTAAAATATTTCTTTCAATAAAAGAGTTCTTTTTTTTCTTCCTTCCTGTAAATGTCCTGTTCATGGTTGGGTAGATTTCTCCAGAACTGAAGTAGGAGAGCATCTACATCATGAAGGAACTATGCAAGCCAAAGCCAAGTTCCAACATGGAGTGATGGGAAAGGCTGGGCTGCTGAGAGGAGATGACTTCATTAGGGAGAAGAGAGGATCTCTGAGTCGGTCCACACGGCTGCCAAATGGCTCAACACATCTGCACTTGCCTTGGGGAGGTTGCTTGGAGCAGAGGATCAAAAATGCCATTGTTTTTAGACAGGAAAAGATCAAAGCACAAATAAAGCAGTCCAGCTAAATCGAATCACAGGTATCAACCTTCCTTCTCTCCTTAGTCACTTTCTCAAATTCTTTTCTTTTCCTCTGCACAGCCTGACAAATATGTTTATATATATAAACATATATATGTCTGAATAACCAAGACGAAATGAATCTGGATTTTGAACACAAGGAAACGGTAGAGATCTTAGAATCTATTAACAAGTAAGGGCCAAAACTTGCTGTGTATTTTCAGTGAGTACCAGGCTCCATTCATTTAATTAGAGGACAATGAAAGCCAGAGTCAAGAAGCTTAATGAAAGCATCAGGCGGGCATGCATGCGTGCTAAGTCGCTTCGTCCATGTCCAACTCTTTGTGACCCTAAGGACCATAGCTCGCCAGGCTCCTCTGTCCGTGGGATTCACCAGGCAAGAATACTGGAGTGCGTTGCCATGCGTTCTCCAGGGGATCTTCCAGACCTAGGGATCGAACCCGCATCTCATGTCCCCTGCGTGGGCAGGTGGGTTCTTTACCACCAGCGCCACCTGGGAAGCCCAAAAGCACAACGGATGGGGCAAAAAGTCAGCATAGCATCATTAGTATCTACTGTGAACAAAGGTGGAAGCAAGACAGGAAACAAAAAAGTTTAGTGAGAAGAATGTTTGGAGAACTCCAGTATAGGTATCAGAACAAGGGATAGCAGTAACAGCAGTTACTGTTTTTATTCTATCAGTAGAAAGAATTGCAGGACTAGTTAATGTCAGGGACTTTAGGCTCTTATCACAAAATATGAACAATCACATTTCAACCCTGTGATACAAACAAGATCAAATATTTGCTATAACTCACCAAGAAAAAAAAAGAATATCTATAAGGCTGTGCAAATACTTGTCACAAACAGACCACTCTCAATTTGATTTCTGTTCTCTTTGTTCAATTCGACAAACATTTCCGGAGTACCTTCTACGTACACTGTTTTAGACCTTAGGTGTTCAGGCGTAATTCAAAAGAGAAGAATTGCTTCCTATCCTAAAGAAGTTTATAATTTCCATAGAACAAATATTTATTAGAGTAGTCAAGCTTATCATCTACATAATGACAAATGAACTTAGAAGGGAAAAGCATTTGTCTGCATGTGCATGTCCAGTGGCTTGTCCACTCAGCCATTTAAAAAAAAAAAAACAGGCCACCAACTACCAGTGAATCAAGGAAGAATGCTAGCCCAAAAAAGCTACTTCCTTCACTGGAAAATCTCTTCACACACATATTCTACTGACATTGACTCCTGGGATTAATCTTGTTACAGATGAAAAAATGCATTTTTTTTATTTTCCCATAATAAAAAAAGTTAGTTATATGGTATGTACTCAGAATTTATTTCAAGTTTCTGAAAGCCTTCCAGAGTTGATAAATCAAACTGAAATTGAATGGTGGAAGGAAAGCATTAAATGTCATTCTAATGAGAAAAGAAGTCAAGAAAATTGATCAATCCAAGGACACTAGGGTCTCTGGCTTCTGGACATGAATATTAAATGTAGACATTAGAAAACTAGAGAAAAGAACATTGTGCTAAAAAACTGTTACTCTTCTTAGTCCTCAGAAGATTATTGAAATAATCTGATTTTAAATATAGTATCAAATTTATAGCTTCCCTCAGAAATGCAATTGTGAATGAATATTGGCTTTTCCCATTCCCTGTTTCTGCAACTCCTCTGGAGAATTTTTATCTCTTTTTCTCTCATTGGTAGCTGCCTATGACTACCTTCTCCTCACCATACATCTCACACAATGCTGCTGCTAAGTCGCTTCAGTCGTGTCCGACTCTGTGCGACCCCATAGACGGCAGCCCACCAGGCTCCCCCGTCCCTGGGATTCTCCAGGCAAGAACACTGGAGTGGGTTGCCATTTCCTTCTCCAATGCATGAAAGTGAAAATTCAAAGTGAAGTCGCTCAGTCGTGTCCGACTCTTTGCGACCCCACGGACTGCAGCCTACCAGGCTCCTCTGTCCATGGGATTTTCCAGGCAAGAGTACTAGAGTGGGGTGCCATTGCCTTCTCCATCTCACACAATATCTATCTCTTTTCCCCTACTTTTATTGAGATATAATTAACACATAACATTGTATAAGTTTAAGTCATACAACATAATGGGGGTTTCCCAATTGGCACTGTGGTAAAGAATCTGCTCGTCAATACAGAAGATGCAAGAGACGTGCATTTGATTCCTGGGTCTGGAAGATACCCTGGAGTAGGAAATGTCAACCCAGTCTAGTATTCTTGCCTGAAAAAGCCCAGAGTAGCCTGGCAGGCTGCAGTCCATGGGGTTGCAAAGAGTTGGACATGATACAGCAACTGAGCACACACACACATGCATAAAATATGATGATGTGATACATGTATATATTGTGAAATCTTTATGACAATCAGTTCAGTTCAGTTCAGTTGCTCAGTCGTGTCGACTCTTTGTGACCCCATGAATCACAGCACGCCAGGCCTCCCTGTCCATCACCAACTCCTGGAGTTCACTCAGACTCACATCCATCAAGTCAGTGATGCCATCCAGAAATCTCATCTTTTGTCATCCCCTTCTTTTCCTGCCCCCAATCCCTCCCAGCATCAGGGTCTTTTCCAATGAATCAACTCTTCGCATGAGGTGGCCAAAGTACTGGAGTTTCAGCTTCAGCATCATTCCCTCCAAAGAAATCCCAGGGTTGATCTCCTTCAGAATGGACTGGTTGGATCTCCTTGCTGTCCAAGGGACTCTCAAGAGTCTTCTCCAACACCACAGTTCAAAAGCATC